>KQ758850.1:16466581-16489133 GCA_001462505.1 Aurantiochytrium sp. T66 | reverse complement strand
GTCGTCGTCGTCGTCGTCGTCGTCGTCGTCGTCGTCCTCGATGATACAGGTTGAGCAGAGCCCCGGCCCGCGCCGCGGGAGACCGGGCAGGCGGACGGGCGCGCGGGCGGGCGGGCGGCGCGAGAGATCGGGACGGGCCGCTCGCGGAGAGGCCGGCGCGGCGCGCGCGGAGTCCGCGCGCAAGGCCGGTGATGGAGGATTGCAGGCTTCGCGGCGGCGGAGCGAAGTGGTCTATTCAGTATAGACCTCTTAGTTTTCTAGCGCTGGGCATGCAATGTTTGGAGAAACTTTGGACCTTCTCTCCTCCTCCACTGGCAGGAGATGCTCCACGATACTTTCGCAGGCGGCGACGACCGAGGAAACGCGAGGATTGCGAAGGACTCGTTTTTCAAAGCAAAGGAATCGTTCGTGCCACAAAAAGGTTATTCAGGTCTTCGAGTCGAGGACAATTTATGTGTCGTATGGCTCGAGGCACGACCCTTCTCGTGGAGACCTTGCATGACGCTGTCGGCAGTTGTGGACATGAGTTTGAGTCAAAGTCGCAAGAGCGAATTATTCCAATATTTTGAAGGTTTGTTGCGGCAGCCGAGGTCTTCGAGAAGAATACCAGGATGCGAGCATGCGGCACGAAATCTTCTCGTGGCAATCATGTTGCATGACTGAGATTTGAGATGTTGTCGAAGAAGCAAAATGTCACGCATAGGAGTCTTTCCTGCGCAAGATGAAGGTGATTGCGGAAAGACTCGAGCACATTCATGTTGATGAAAACCGCTCGTTGAAGTGCAATATCTTACGTTTATGATCAGGGGGAGAGTCACGAGACCACCCAGGCGTCACTTGGCCACCCAGGCGTCACTTGGCGTCATCGAAGAACGCGCGAGCGAGCTCAAAGCATCTCGGAAGAGCCAGCGTGCGGATTATCAGACTGGGGCTCGCGTCGGAGAGACTGCTGCGGGCTGAAGCCGTGCATGGCTTTGTGCGTTGCGTCGGCGACGATTTCGCGAAGCCGCTGCTCGATCTCGCGGGTGTGACCATATCGGTAATTCACGATAGAGTTCGTCTCGAGGGTCCCGTCAGCGACCGGGATCAAGCAGGGGAAGCGACTGGAGTACGCGATGCGGCGCAGAGACTCAATTTTCCGCGCGTCGGCAATGACAAAGGTGGCGTCGACACTTTCTGCGAGTACCGTGCAGTCGTGCACGGCGAACTTGGACTCCTCGGAGACGTTGACCATGAGAATGAAGACGACCCGGTTGTGGCGGGTGGCCATGAGCAGAAGCGCTTCGAGGTGGGAGATGTCTTCGATCGTGATGGGCCCCTGCTTGAGCTCGAGGGCTTCCCGCACCTGCTCGACCTGGATCTGGAAGCGCTCCCGGCGCGAGCGACCAATGAGCATCCCGGTGAGTGTCCGGGAGAGGATGAGCGCAGCGAGCTCGAGAGGGCCGGCCCAAAGCATAGTCTCCCAGCCCCTAAAGAAGCCGCGCAGCCCCTCGTTCGCAAAAATCTCGGCCACCTCGGCCCCAGCAGAGAGCTGCGCTGGGAAGAGAGACTCTGGTGCCGACGTGAAGATCTGCTCGCGCATCACGAGCGTCGGGAAGACCACCCCGTAGCTGACGATTGCAGAAGTGAGTCCAAGTGCGAAGCCGGCCTTGTCGACCGTGATACGCTCCATGAGAGCGGCGACGCCTTTCGAGGCGGTCTCCACGGCCCAAAAGGCGGCGAATCCATTGTATATGCGCGGCGAGAGCGTCCCGAGCGTGGCCCCGGCGCCGAGCCCGTGCACCACGAGACGGGAGAAAGCGACCTTGAACGGGTACAGGACAAGGAGGCGAAGCCCTTGTCGCACGGCAGAGGCGGCACCGAGCGCCAGCGAGGCCACGAGCGTGGGCTTTTGTCGGCGCGCGCGCTGTTCCCACTGCGTTTGCGGCAGCGTGATCTTGGCCGCCAGGGCGCCGGCTATGCAAAGGGGCACGGCTTGCGCAATGATGGCCCGAGTCCACGGGGAAGCGATGAGCGGGACCTGCGACGTGATGGCGCGCGTCTCAAGGATCTCGAGCGGGGTTGCAGCCGCGGCGCCGACGGCCGTGAACAGCGTCTGGCGCGCCCTGGTCTCGATCCACTCGCGTTCGCGAGACTTGTGGCCCACAAGCTTCGAGAAGCGATTGAGCGCAACGACCTTGCGGTAGGCGTCGTGCCATCGTCGCTTGGCGCGCTCCGCGGCCCGTGCGCGGAGGAAGGTCTCCGTCTCGGTCGAGTACAGGTCGCTGTTGCTCGGCCCGCGCTCCGTGACACTGTAGTCGTCGTCGTCCTCATCGTCATCCTCGTCATCGTCGTGCACCGCGACGCCAAAGACCTGCGAGCTGAACCGCTTGCTCAGGCGCTTGAACTCGCTGAAGCCCATGCTCGCGGCCGGCCTCTGCGCGCCGGAGGTCGCCGCGTTGTTGATGCTCTGCGTCGATCGGTCGCCCGATCGACCGCCCAGGGTTCCGCGTCACACCGGGTCTGCTGCCAGGTCGGCACCCTCGAAGCTCTGTGCAGCTCTCAACGGAACAGGTGACCTGCACGCGGGTCCCCATCTGTAAAGCTTGGACGTGGGCGAGGACCTCGACACGGATGACAGCAGCAACAGCAGCAGCATTCGCAGCTGCACATCGTCGAGCTTGGGAGCGACGAAAAGCTCATCGTCTTGTCCTCATACGGGTGCAATACGCACGCTGACAGCACGTGTCGCAAAAGGTCTCCGCACGGTTGCAAACTCGCGACTCGTCATGCTGTACGTACCCGTACGTGCTACTCTGCTCTGGGAGATCGGGCCAACATCTTCGTGGAGGACAAAGTCCCCGGGCCAGGCTGCGATCGACCGTATCGCAAGGCACGGTCGATGATCGTGGTACTTCTTCACGCACGCTCTTCACGTTGTCCGGTCCCTCCCTCGAGTGTTCATTTCATGTCCATGCTCGCTGGCTGACGCTGGCGACGCTCGCTGGCTGGCACTGCAGGCTGGCTTTCTCGCGTCGTCTCGTCTCGTGTCGCAGTCGAGGAGGGCAAGCGCGAGATCGCAGCCAAGGTCTTGCGACTCGAGGGTCCGGACCCTTGTCCTCGCCGCAGCGCGTGCAGCGCGTGCAGTCACTCCATTCTCCACTTGCAGGCCGGCCCGGCAAGTGCGCCAAATCGTATATCCCACTGTGCGGGGCCACAGAGCCGCCGTGATGAATAAATTAGAAGAAAAAAAATTGTTTTTTTTAGCTCGAAAATATTTTTTTTTATTTTCTTCTTCTTTAGCTTAGCCTAGTTGTTGTTATCGCATAATCGCACACGCCGCCGCCGAGCCCGCCCGCGCCGCGCAGCCGCGCCGGCAGCAGGCAGGCGGGCAGTGCAGGCAGGCAGGCAGGCGCCCGCCGCGGCCTGCGCGGCCGGCCGGCCCGGGAGCTAGCGCCGGGGCCGGCACCGGGCGGGACCGGGGGCATCGTCATCGTCAAATTGGATTTCATCGATCGGTTTGAACTGCGCGCCGCGACGCGACGCGACGCGACGCCGAGCGGCTAGGATCCGCGCGCGCGCGCGAGCGACGGGAGCGGGGGGAGGACCGGAGCCCCGCGCCGCGGGACCTGGCCACGCGCGGGAGCGGCTGTGCGTCTGCTCGCTCGACCTGGAACCCGGGCATCGTCGTTGCGAACGTCTTGGCGCCAAGAACACCAATAACACCCGCTACAACAACCTCGCCGCCACCACGCGCTGCAGCCCGAGCACGATCTCCGCCGACACGCAGGGACCGCGCCGCGCCGCTCCGTGAGGGCGCCAACCGCCAGGTCCTCGAGATCGCTGGCCGACGGGCAGGGACCGGGGGGCGAGCAGGGAGACGCCCGCCTCCCAAATCCCTCCGTGCCCGCCGACGATAGCGCCGTCGACGGCGGCGACGCCCACGCCGACGGCGCCTAGGCCGCCCGCGTGCTCCGCCAGGCGGCCCTTGCCCCACCCCGCCAGCCACGCGCGCGCGCGAGCGGGCGAAAGGCGCTGCCGGGCGGCACGTGCGGGGAGGCGCGCACGTGCACACCCCTTCGGGCGTGAGCCTGGAGGGCGGCGCCACCACCATGGGCGCCGGCAAGGGCAACGACAAGGGCGTGGTGCGGCGCAAGTCGTCGACCAAGCCCAGGGCCCAGAGCAAGCTGGACGTGGACGCCGAGGAGGAGATCCAGGCCCTGCTGGAGCGAAATGCCGTGCTCGAAGAGCAGCTCCGCGAGGCCGAAGCAGAGGTCGACGCCGCGAGAAGTAGACACCAGGAGGAGCTCGAGCGCGCGAGAGAGCCGCCAGGAAGCCCCGGACGCTCGGTCACCTCGGGCGGGAAGAAGGAGCGCAGGCGATCTGTGGCCGTGAGCGTCCCCTTCACGCCCAAAGTCACTATCGTGGAGCCCGCGGAAAGCATTACCCCGGCGCCCGTATCCGCGCGCGAGCGCGGCGTCTCGTCGCAGGATCCGCACGAGGTGCTGCGCATCGCCGAGCAGGCCCCCGCCCTTGTGGAGCGCCGCCCGTCCGTGGAGCCGCGCAAGGCGGCCAACTCGAAAAAGGCCAATGGCGCGGCCATGGGCGCCGCCTTGGGCCTCACGCCCGCCCGATCAGGCGCCGACGGGGATGGCGCTGCACCGATTAACATCTCGGGCGCACATATTCGAGTGCAGTCGCGCATTAATTCCACCGTGCGCCGACAGCTCGCCGACCTCTTGGACCGCCAGCAGGAGACTGCAGGCGAAAACATGCGATCGGTGAGCTTTCGCGTTGATCCGACAAGCGATCACGAAGGCGCCTACGTCTCCACACGCGGATCCGGATCCAAGACCCGGGCCTCGGCAAAGTCCAAGCCCGCGAAGCGCAGGAGTACCGCCAAGTCTCTGGGCGGTGTCTCGCGTCGCAACAAGTCCAGGCCAGCGTCCACATTGACGGAAGCGCTCCTCGAGCTCGACCCGTCCAGCGCCGAGGACACGCACCAGCCGACCCTCAGCCCCGTCGTTAATTATGACAGCATTGTGGACGGCCTCATCCCCGATGACGAGGAAGAAGACGACGAGGACAATGACGACGAAGACAACGAGGACGAGGAGGAGTCCTTGGAGTCGCTATCCGCGAAAAGGTCGGGCAGGGCCGGCCTGGATCTTGCCCTGGCCCACGCCCACGAAGTCTACCACGACCAGGACACAGATGACTCCGAGGCCGACGACACTTGGGACTCGGACGGTGTCTCGGACAGGGCCCCGGCACCCAAGTTCGCGGCGCGGCAGCCGTCGTCGCGCATGACCTCCTTCATGGTAAATGTGTCGCGGCTGCTCACGGCGGTGAACCGAAAAGCGCTCAAGTCGAGCGAGGCCAAGAAGCCACGGCCCAAGCGGCGGCAGCAGGAAAAGGGCCACCTGCAGCTCGGCAACCTGATTCACTACTTGCCGCGCGGCGGCGTGGTCATTCAAACAACGATCGGACCTGTCCAGTTCGGCATGCCGCCCGAAACCGTCAAGGACAGCATGGCGATGGGCATGGAGGTGCCAGAGATCTACGTGGTCACGCGCGAGCGCTTCAACATGAGCGCGGGAGTCAATGTGTGCGAAATCGAGTTCCCGGCGTTCTTCAACTTCTTCATCCGCAAGCGCAAGACAATCCTCGTCACGCACCGAGACGCGTACGAGGACCTCCTGACGATTATGACCGAGGCGCTCAATGGGCCGCCACGTGACTTTCTATTCGCCAGCAAGGAGTATTCGGACTTTGCCTCTGAGTCCGTGCGCGCCGCATGCCCGGACCACGCCAAGGAAGTCTTTCACTTTCGAGCCCCGAACCGCAAACCGGGCACCGACATCGATATCGACGACATCCACATGCTCGACATCGACATGCTCCTCGAGTTCAAATTTTTCGACAACTACGGCGTCTGCGACCTCGGGAATGGGGTCATGGTCTACGACGACGAGAACAATGTGCGCTTTGAGCTCGTGGACACCAAGGTGCAGGAGCAGCTCGCCGCTCAAGCCGGCGACGACGAGGAGTTCTTCTCCGACGACGCCGGCGTCCTCATCCCGTACCGCGTCGCCGAGTCGTGCACGGTGCCCGTGAGCGGCGGTCTGGTGCCCCGCGTGGACCTCTCGATGGCTGCGCGCGACGAGGTCATCTCGGCGCACGCTGACCTCGGCGCCAAGCGCGTAACGCCCGCGCCGCTGGGCAAGTCTCTTTCTCAAGACTCGCTCGGGCTAGCGCGGAAGGCCTCGGCGCGACCCTCGGTGGCGAGCGACACGCCGTCCCGCGTGCGCGCGCAGCGCATGGGCATGCTCAAGGTGGCCGGCGGCAGCGCCCGCTCTGCGGGGGCGCGCCAGCAGTCGGTCGTGAGCGCCACCTCGGCCGCCGCTGCCACACTGCAGGAGCAGCAGCAGCAGCAGCAGCAACAGCTCGACCCTGCGGGGGTTGTGAGCGACGAGAGCGACGCCGAGTCCTTCGTGATCCCCAAATTCGGCCTCACGGTCTTGGGCAACTCGCACGGCTTCGACGAGAAGGGCTCGACCTCCGGCTTTGTCCTGTGGGTGAACGGGCAGGGCGTCATGGTGGACCCGCCCCCGCACTCGACCTCGCTGCTGCTGGAGGCAGGCATCCCGCCCAACTCCATCACGGCGCTCATCCTCACCCACTGCCACGCCGACCACGACGCCGGGACCTTTCAGAAGATGATCACCGAGCACAAAATCACGCTCATGACGACCACGACCATCTTCGAAAGCTTCAAGCGCAAGTACGCAGCGGTCTCTGGGCTCAAGCCGGAGTTTATCGAGCAGCTCGTGAGCTTCCGGCCGGTCTTCTTGGAGGAGCCCAACTACTGGAACGGAGCGAGCTTGCGTTTCTTCTACTCGCTGCACTCTATCCCGTGCGTGGGCTTCCAGGCGACCTTTCAGGGCAAGGACGTGGTGTACTCGGGCGACACCTTCTTCGACCCGCCGGCAATGAAGCGCATGAACGAGGAGGGCATCCTCAGCGACGCGCGGCTCGACGCGCTGCTGCGCTTTCCTTGGCATTGCGACGTGGTACTGCATGAGGCGGGCGTGGCGCCAATCCACACCCCGCTCGAGGCGCTCGCGTCGCTGCCCGAGGAGCACAAGAAGAACGTGCGGCTCATCCATATTGACGCCAACGCGGCTGCGCGCGCGGCCAAGCTGGGCTTTCGAATCGCCGTGCCCGGCGTGGAGAACACGATCGTGCTCATCCCGCGCGGCGAGGACCACCAGATGCTCAAATTTCTGCAGCTGCTGGGCTCGATCGAGATCTTTCGGCACTTTGCCGTGAACCAGGCGCTCGACCTGATGCTCATGGCGCGCGAGGAGTTCTACCCGCGCGGGGCGCTCATCCTGGAAAAGGGCACGGTGGACGAGCGCTTCATGATCATCCTGCAGGGCCGCGCCACGGTCGAGTACGGCGACCTGCGCAAGTTTTACCGCGCCGGCGACTACCTCGGCGAGCTCGCGGCCTGGAAGCAGACGCGCATCATCAAGCAGAAATCGCACCTTGGGTTCCTGGACCGCAGCCACGGCAGCTTCCTCACGCAAGCGAGCGGCCCCCAGCTCACCCATGTAGGGCGGCTCGCATCCCGGGCCTCGAGCTCGTCGTCCTCGTCGTCCTCGGAAGAGGGCGAGAACGGAGACACCGCCTCGGAGCTGGACAACGGCGAGATGGTCTTTATCGACGACCAGATCGTCAAGGAGACTGTGAAGGCCGAGACGAACGTGCGCGCCATGGTCATCGACAAGTACGCGCTCAATTACCTCTTGCTGAACGACCCGATTTTGCGCGAGCGTCTCGAGAGCATGATCCACGCCCGCATGGACGGCTCCTGGGAGGCTATTTCGCTCAACACGCGGCTCCGGCTGCTCTCGTCGATGCAGAAGACCCAGCTGCAGGGCCTGCTGCACACGAAGCGCATGCGCTTTGGCGACAAGTTGTGGCGCCGCGGCGACGCCGTCGACGTTGCCGTGATCGTGGCGCGCGGCACGCTCATTTTCGAGGAGGTCCACGGCAAGGTGAACAAGGCCGACCTCTCGTCCAACACGCACGCCCCGCTGAGCCCTGGCATGCTCATTTTCGACTATTACGGGTGCCACCACGGCCGCCCGCTCACCACCACGCTCGTCTGCTATTCGGAGACTGCCTCCATCTTTGTCATCGACTCCCTCTCCATGTTGCACTTCCTCGACCGCAACCCTATGATCCTCCTCGCCCTGCTGAAGTCCCCCATCCTCATCTAGGCTAGCTTAGCTCGCGAGAGGCAGGAGGCAGTCGTCCTCAATCCTGTTGTTGTCCTTCCTATGTTGTTTATTCATTCATCAATGACCGTCTTGGAGATGCGTGTTGTGCCGGCAACTTGGGCTCGGCGCAGCGCACCTCGAGCTTGCCTCCTTGCTCGTCGTGGTGACGATCATCAACTTGAACATCATCGACCTCAGAGTATCCAAGAGGACCCGCACCAAAACTTCACCGAAACTTTACGATACTACGTACCCGTACGTACGTACGTACACAGCGTGACCCCGAAGGACTTCCCCAGAAGAGTCTCGCACGCCTTTGCCATCCACCATCTCCATAAAACCTCGAATTGAGGTCTCCTCTCTGCACGTCAACACAGCAACACAATAACCTTCCCACCCCGCCTCGGAGCCTCCGCGCGTGCGGCCGGAGCTCGTCTCCGACGTCGGTCGGGAGCTCCGCGGGCCCCGCGCTAAAAGTCCGCGTATATTTTTACACGCCCTATAGGCCCTTTTTACTTTTAAAAAATAGTTGACTTAGGCCCATTACGCTGCACGCCCCGTCCAGACCGCACAAACCCTCTAACCTACGGAGCCCGACCGCGAGACTCCGCGCGACCAGGTACGTCCGCCGCCGCGCTCGCGGCTCGCCCGCCGGGCCCGCGCGCCGCCGCCCTCCACGCCCGCGCGCGCACGCCCGCCCGCCCGTGCGCATGGGAAGCCGCGGGAAGGAGTGTATGGCGCAGAAGGCGCTCGGAACACGCGTCTTGATAGGGGATTATAGGGGCCCGAGGAGGACGAAGCCCGCGAGGCCGCGTACGAGGCGCAGAGCGGCAACGCGGACGAGGAGGAGAACGGCCCGACGACGAGGAGAAACTGACGCGCGATATCGACCTTTAATTTGATTGCTTAGTTCTTCGGATTGGGCCCACGCCCGAGGCTGAAGCGAGAAACTTCGAGAAGCTGCTAGCAAAGCACGCAAGCAAGCAAGACGATGAGCCAGCAGCTCAAGTTCGCGGCGGACCATGTGGCGGACCGCCCGCTCAAGATAACGAACACGATGCCGGTGTACGAGTCCGTCAAGGACCTCAACCCGTACTTTGGGGAGTTTGGCGGCCGCTTCCTGCCCGCGACCCTGGAGGCCGCGCACGAGGACCTCGAGCAGATCTACGTCCAGGCGTCGCAGGACCCGGAGTTCCAGCTGGAGCTGGAGCAGCTCGGACGCGACTACGTGGGCCGGCCCACGCCGCTCTACTATGCCGAGCGCCTGACGAAGCGCCTCGGCGGCGCGCAGATCTGGCTCAAGCGCGAGGACCTCGCGCACACCGGCGCGCACAAGATCAACAACGCCCTGGGCCAGTGCCTTTTGGCTAAGCGCATTGGCAAGGAGCGCATCATCGCCGAGACTGGCGCCGGCCAGCACGGCGTGGCCACCGCCACGGCGTGCGCCCTGCTCAACCTCAAGTGCACCGTGTACATGGGCGAGGAGGACATGCGCCGCCAGGCGCTCAACGTCTTCCGCATGAAGATTCTGGGCGCCAGCGTGGTCGGCGTCTCGAGCGGCACCAAGACGCTCAAGGACGCCATCAACGAGGCCATGCGCGACTGGGTCACCAACGTGCGCACCACGCATTACATTATCGGCTCGGCCATCGGCCCGCACCCGTTCCCCACGATCGTGCGCGATTTCCAGAGCGTCATCGGTCGTGAGACCCGCGACCAGGCGCTCGCGCAGCTTGGCCGTCTGCCCGACATGGTCTGCGCCTGCGTTGGCGGCGGCTCGAACGCGATTGGCATGTTTTACCCGTTCAAGGAGGACAAGGAGGTCGGCATTCTCGGCGTCGAGGCCGGCGGCGCCGGCACGGACACGAAGGAGCACTGCGCGACGCTCTCGGCCGGCACCCCGGGTGTCCTGCACGGGACGCGCACCTTTTTGCTCCAGCACGACGGCCAGATCAGCGAGACGCACTCGATCTCCGCTGGTCTCGATTACCCTGGCGTCGGCCCCGAGCACTCGTTTTTCAAGGCCTCGGGCCGCGGCGAGTACATTAGCTGCACCGACAAGGAGGCCATGGAGGGCCTCCAGCTGCTTTCGGAGTCCGAGGGCATCATCCCCGCGCTCGAGACCGCGCACGCCGTCTACGCTGCCTGCGAGCGCGCCAAGACGCTCCCGTCCGACAAGGTCATCGTGATCTGCCTCTCTGGCCGCGGCGACAAGGACATGGAGTCCGTGGCCAAAAACATGGGCGTCGACCTTGGTGTCATGTCCATGCAGGAGATGTCGCTCAAGGAGCTCCGGGCCAACGCTGAGGCCGGCAACGCCCAGGAGGAGGACAAGTCAAATCTCGAGGACGCCTCCTTCAAGGTCGGCTCCCAGTCTTTCGCCACTGACGACGTCTCGCTTCAGGGCAAGACCTTCAAGACTATGGACGAGATGGTCGCCTTTGTCAAGTCGTCCTCCAAGTAATTGAGCCAAACTGGGACACCTAGGTTGGCTAGCGAGCGAAGTAACCCAGCCAGCGACCCAGCGTGCAAAACACCGGCTCCCCACGCGCCCCGATCCCGTATAACCTCGTGTGCGGCGCGGCCTGGAGTCGACCTTTTAGCCTTTTCTTCTGATTTGATGATGGATGCCTTCTATATTTTTTCTGACCCCTGATGCTTGCTCTTCATCCATGCCGCGAGACGAGTCTTTGCACATGCCACATCGCCAAGGTTGATGACGAATGCGGCCCGGAAGTACGTACATTTGCGACGTATACGTATACGTAGGCTTCTTGCGGAGTGAATACAGCATCATGAACAGTCAACGAGGTCGTCCTCGAAGAGGTCGTCCTCGAAGTAGGCTAGCCTGGCCTAGCCTAGCGCAGAGTTTCTTCTCCGCCTCAGGAGTTTCATGATGCCGTAGGCCTAGTACCGGGTACGTACGTACGTAGTACGTACGAGCTGGCCACGACAGCACGATGATGCCACCTTACCCGCCCAGGAATCTCAAGACTCCCTCCGGGCTCCCCGGCCGCGCCTCCGGGCCGCTCGCGCGTCGCACTGGGGCGGTCCGCGCGGCGCGCGGTCGCGGGCGCCTGCTTGCAAAATTTGGGGCCCGGAGGCGCGCGGGGCCGGCCTGGAGGCGAGGCGGCGGCCGCGAAAGGTACGGCCGGGGCCAAGGGGGCGATTAAGGCGGAAGGCGCGCGCCATGGGTGGTGGGCGAGGCCATTATTATCCAGAACCCCGACGACGCCGACTCCGCCAGGCGACCTCGCCCTGCAGCCCGCGCGCGCGACGAGCAGCAGCGCCCCTTCTTCCCCCGCGCGCGCGCGCGACGCGGCCCTTGCGAAGATGTCGTACGAGTTCGTGGACTGCAAGGCCGACCTGCTCGAGGTGGACGCCCCTAATGTGCAGTACAGCGAGGCGGAGATCGCCAGCACGTACAAGTACGCGAGCACGAATGTATCCGTGGACCGCGCCTCGGGCAAGGTGAAAGCCGCGCCGCGGGAAAAGGAAGTCCAGTTCAGGACCCAGCGCAAGGTCGGCAAGGTCGGCGCCATGATCGTTGGCCTCGGCGGCAACAACGGGTCCACGCTGGTGGCCGGAATCCTGGCCAACAAGCTCGGGCTCGAGTGGCGCACCAAGGAGGGCGTGCAGAAGCCGAACTACTATGGCAGCGTGACCATGGCGTCGACGATCCGCCTCGGCACGGACGAGAACGGCAACGACGTCTTCGTGCCGTTTAACTCGCTCGTGCCCATGGTGCACCCGAACGACCTCGTGATCGGCGGATGGGACATCTCGAGCATGAACCTGGGCGACGCGATGCGGCGCGCCAAGGTGTTCGACGTCAGCCTTCAGGACCAGCTGTACCCGCACATGAAGGACATCGTGCCGCTGCCGTCGCTGTACTTTCCAGACTTTATCGCCGCGAACCAGTCGGATCGCGCCGACAACGTGCTCTCGGGCGGCAAGAAGGAGCAGCTCGAGCAGATTAAGGCGGACATTGAGGCTTTTAAGAAGGACAACGGCCTCGACAAGGTCATCGTGCTCTGGTCCGCCAACACGGAGCGCTTCTCCGAAATCCAGGAGGGCGTCAACGACTCGATGAGCAACCTTATGCAGGCCATCGAGGAGGACGAGGAGGAGATCTCCCCGTCGACCCTCTTTGCAGTGGCTTCGATCGAGACCGGGTGCGCCTACATTAACGGCTCGCCGCAAAACACCTTTGTGCCGGGCGTTATCGAGCTCGCGCAGGAGCGGAACGTGTACATTGGCGGCGACGACTTCAAGTCCGGCCAGACCAAGTTTAAGAGCGCGCTCGTCGACTTTCTGGTTAGCGCCGGTATTGCGCCGCGCGCCATCGTCTCGTACAACCATCTGGGCAACAACGACGGCAAGAACCTCAGCGCGCCCAAGCAGTTCCGCAGCAAGGAGATTTCCAAGTCCAACGTGGTCGACGACATGGTGCAGTCGAACGGAATCCTCTACAAGCCGGGTGAGCACCCGGACCACTGCGTGGTCATCAAGTACGTGCCGTACGTTGGCGACTCGAAGCGCGCTATGGACGAGTACACGTGCGAGATCTTTATGGCTGGCAAGCAGACCATTGTCTCGCACAACACCTGCGAGGACTCGCTGCTGGCCACCCCGCTCATTCTGGACCTTGTCATCATCACCGAGCTCCTCCAGCGCGTCACCTTCAAGGTTGACGGCGAGACCGACCACCACGGCTTCCACAGCGTGCTCTCGCTTCTTTCGTACATGCTCAAGGCGCCGCTCACGCCGCCCGGGACGCCAGTCGTCAACTCGCTCTTCACGCAGCGCGAGGCCATTGTCAACTTTCTTCGCGCTTTTGTCGGCCTCCCGCCCGAGTCACACATGAGCCTTGACAACCGCATGGGCGGCAAGTCCTCCTCGTCATGAGGACGCCCGACTTTTGACAGAAATTCCCCCAAGACCATACTCCCTACATAGCTGCGTACGTAAATGTCTCAATCTTCATCCCTCGTCTGACATAAATACCCTGCACTTGTGAGAGCAAGCAGACTGGGCAAGATCAGATTTCTGTGTGGACGCACGCACGGCTACGTGACATGTTGGTGTAAATCCTGTTTATACTTTTTGGTGCGCGCGCGAGCAAGGGCATACCCGCCAATCACCTACATAAGGCCCTGCCGCGCTGCGCTGGCTAACAATAAAATCACTCAGGAGGCGGGCCCCCAAGGGCCTTGAGGCCCCCCAAGGGCCCCAGACCCTCGGAACTCGGCACGAATGCGACTAGTTGCCGGCCTCGCGCGCGGCCTCGGCGGCCTTCTTCTTGCGCTCGCGACGCAGCGCGGCCTTGGACTTGCCCGAAGGGTTTCCACCAGAGTTGGACTTGCCGACCACCGGGGTCATGCCAGGAATGACGTTGTCGCCCGGGATGGGCCCGCCGCCTGAGAGACCCGCCAGCTTGCGCGCGCCCGTGGATCCCTCGCGCTCGGCGCGCATGAGCGCCGCCAGAGACCCGCTGGCGCCGGGCGGCCGGTAGACGCCTTTGGGCTTGGCGGCGCCGGCGCCGGCGCCGGCGCCAGCCTTGCCGCCAGAGCTGCTGTCGAGCGTCGGCGCCTTCTCGCCCTTCTTGAGAGGCGTCTGCGGGCGGTCCGGGTACTCGCCGGCCGCGGCGGGGCGGAAGATGGCCTTGGTGGCCTCGCGCACCTTGACGTCGTAGAGGTGCTCGCCGCGATATGTGTAGAAGGAAAGGCCGTTGTCGACGCGCATGCGCGGGAAGAGGGTGCCGGTCATAAAAAAGCGCCCGCACGGGGACCACTCCTGGGAGACGGCGCAGTTGGCGCGGACCGAGCCCATCTTGGCCTTTTTGTTCATGTCCCAAAAGTCCATGTCGCCGGAAAGGTTGCCAAAGCCGCCCAGGCAGACGAAGCGCCCGTGCGGGCTGAAGCGGATGGTGTTGCGGTGCGCCTGGCCATAGTCGAAGATGGCGTCGCCCTTGTTGTTGTACAGCACCGAGCTGGCCGGGCTGCGACCCGAGATCGCGATAAAGACGCGGCCCAGCGGGCTCCACGCAAAGTCGTGAAAGGGGCCGTCGTCCTTGTGCGGCATGATCTTGCAATCGTACTGGCCGTCGGTGTGCAACAAATACAAGGCGGACTCGCCGTAGTACGACTGACCTGTCGTGTCGACGTCGGTCTCGGTCTTGACCAGAACGGCGTCGCCGCCAGCGGACCACTCGAACTTGCATTCCGTGGCCTTGAAGGTCGACTTTGTCGCGATCGGCTGGTCGAGCGGCTCACCGATGTAGTTGAAAACGCTCAGCTTGGCCGGGCCAGAGTTGGACTCGGGCCTGAACGCCGCGATCCGGCACGGGTTTTCCTCCGAGAGTGGGCCTTCCTTCTTCTTGATCGAGAACTGGCTCACGCCCTCCACCTTGACCTGTTCATACAAGCATACGCCCGAGAGGTTAGTCAGCTGGTCACCGAGGCCCGCCTAAAAAAAAGAAAGCGTCGTTGGCGCCGCACTGCGCAGGATCGCGCAGCACAGCGCAGCGCAGCACAGCACCGCACCGCACCGTACCACACAGCGCGCTAAGGGAAAGCACTCGCGTCATGGGGAATCAGAAGTAGTGACGAGAATAAGGTGCTTGTATTTGTGGTTCTCTTCATCGCGCGCTCGTGCAAGTGTGCCGGGTGACGGGGCTGTGTGCGCGCACATTGTGCAAGCGACAAATCACGTACCTTGGTGAAGCGGTCCAACTTTGCGCCATCGAACATGTGAATGTTGTTCTTGACCATGTAAGCAGCAACGGTCTCGTCCTCGGTCCACTTGACCAGGGGCCAGGTGGTGTCAAGGAGGTTCTTCTCGATGACGCGCATCATGACCGCGCCGTCGGACACGCGCCAGACGGTGAGGTTGCCGCCGTCCTTCGCGATCTGGGCCGAGTACTTTTCCCACGTGAGCAGGAAGGATCCGAGCGGGGAGAGCGCCATCTTCAAGATGTTCGGCCGTTCGATGCTGTTGACAAGTTTGCCCGTGTCGCAGTCGAGCACGGACACCGTGGACCCCCTGAGCACGGCGACGCGCGCGCCGTCGGCGGCGTTGTAGACGAAGTCCTTGACGGGCGGTTCGATCATGGCGAAGTTCGCGTCGGGATCGTCCTTGTCCACGAGCTCCCCGCGCCTCTTGTTCGGCCCCAGCTTGAACTGGAGCCCCTCGCGGCCCAGCACGGCGTACTGGATCCGCTTGTACGGCTTGGCGGGCGCCGCGGGCGCCGCGGGCGCCTCGGCGGCGGACTTCTCGCTCATGGCGGCGGCGTCGCTGACGACAATGCTGCTGATCCCGGCACGAAATACACCGGACCGGCGGCGCGGCGGCGCGGCGGCGCGGGGCCGCTCGGAGGCGCGAGCTGGCGCGGGCGGGCGGGCGCGCGGCGGCGGCGCGGCGGGGTCGGCGTCGTCGGGGTCTGGCGCCACGGTTGGTTGCCAGGGCCAGAAGGCGCGCGCCGCCAGTGCCCCCCTCTCAGTCTCTTGATAATATAATCAGAGGGATGCAGGGGGGCACGGACGGAGTGCGATTTAAATAGGCGGCAAGCAGGGGCCGCCCGGAGACTAAAGAAAGACTAAGCCAGCCAAATGACTCGCCGCCAGTTCTGCATCGTCGGAGAAGTCCGCCGCCGACCCCGCCGCCCCCGCCGACCGAGGCCGCGCCGCGGGCCCGCGCGCGCAGAGAGCAGCCCCCGAGGCCCGGCGCCGCGCGGCGCGAAGCCCCCGGGGCGATCCGGCCCGAAACGGGCGCGGGAGGAGGCGGCCAAGGGCCGGTTCTTGGAGAATAAGGACGAGAAGGGGGACGAGGAGAAGATGGCCGGCAAGTACGACTTCAAGAGCATCAGGCCCGTGCCGTCCGCGGACGACTTCGTGGACATCGTGCTGAGCAAGACGCAGCGCAAGACGCCGACGGTCGTTCACCAGGGGTACCAGATTGGACGCATCCGCGCGTTTTACATGCGCAAGGTCAAGTTCACGGCAGAGAGCTTTGTGGAGAAGCTGGGGTGGATTCTGGAGGACTTCCCGAAGCTCGATGATATTCACCCGTTCTACGGAGACCTGTGCAACGTGCTGTACGACCGCGACCACTACAAGCTGGCGCTGGGCCAGCTCAACGTGGCCAAGAGCCTGATCTCGACGACCTCGCGGGACTATGCGCGCCTGCTCAAGTACGGCGACTCGCTGTACCGCTGCAAACAACTCAAGCGCGCGGCCCTGGGCCGCATGTGCACGCTCATGAAGAAGCACAAGAGCTCGCTGGGCTACCTGGAGGAGGTGCGCAAGCACCTGAGCCGTCTGCCGTCGATCGACCCGAGCACGCGCACGCTGCTCATCACCGGGTACCCGAACGTGGGCAAGTCGAGCTTTATGAACAAGGTGACGCGCGCCGACGTGGAGGTGCAACCGTACGCGTTCACGACCAAGTCGCTGTACGTGGGACACATGGACTACAAGTACCTGCGATGGCAGGTGCTGGACACGCCGGGCATCCTGGACAAGCCGCTCGAGGAGCGCAACACGATCGAGATGCAGGCCATCACGGCGCTGGCGCACTTGCAGTGCTGTGTCATGTACTTTGTGGACCTCTCGGAGCAGTGCGGCTGGACCCTGGAGCAGCAGGTGGCGCTCTTTGACAACATCCGCCCGCTGTTCGCAAACAAGCCGCTCGTTATCGTGGCCAACAAGATCGACCTGGTTCCCTTCGAGTCCCTGAGCGAGGAGCACCGTGCGCTGCTCGACAAAATGGTCAAGGACTCGGGCGCCGAGCTGCTGACCATGAGCGCCGCCGCGGACATGAACGTTTCCGACGTCAAGCAGCGCGCGTGCGAGCTCCTGCTGGAGCGGCGCGTGGAGATGAAGGCCAAGAGCAAGAAGGCGGCCGGCATCCTGAACCGGTTGACGGTGGCCGTGCCGGCGGCGCGCGACGGCAAGGAGCGCCCGGCTTTCATCCCCGAGGGCGTGGCCGAGGCGCGCGCGCGTAAACAGGCGCAGGCCGGCGCCAACCCCGCGGACGACGAGGACGGCGACGTGGCCATGGACGGCGGCGATCGCAAGAAGACGCTGCACGATCTCGAGCAAGAGGCGGGCGGCCCGGGCCACATTACCTTCGACTACCGCCGTTACTACAACCTGCGGAAGGACGACTTCAAGTACGACGTCATTCCCGAGATTGTCGACGGCAAGAACATCGCAGACTTTATCGACGTGGACATTATGGAAAAGCTCGAGGCTCTCGAGCGCGAGGAGGAGGAGCGCGCCGCTCGCGAGGAGGCCGAGCTGCAGGCCCATGAGGACGCCGAGTCCGACATGGACGAGGAGGAGAAGGACTTTGCGGACCGCATCCGGAAGAAGAAGGCGCTCGTGGTCGCCAAGCACCGCGAGGACAAGCACAAGAACCGGGGCCGCCTCTCGCGCAAGACCGCCAACGCCACCTCGAAGAACACTGGCGAACTCAAGGGCGAGCTCGAGGAGATTGGTTACGACGCCTCTGACGTCGCCCCGGAGATCTCGGCCCGCGGCCGCAAGCGCACGCTCTCGGTGGACCCCGGCCTGGAGGCCGCCGGGGCCGAGGAGGCCGCTCGCGAGACGCGGGGCGGCCGCTCGCTCTCGACCACTCGCAGGCTCGAGCGCGAGGCCAAGGCCTCGCTCGGCACCGTCGACCGCGCCATCAACGCCAAGAAGCGCATGAAGACCTCGCAGCGGGGCTTTCAGATCAAGGCGCGCGCCGGCGAATCCGATCGCCACGTCATCACCAAGATGCCCAAGCACCTCTTTTCCGGGAAGCGCGGCATGGGCAAGACCCAGAGGCGCTAAGTGGTCCAGGTCGTCGTGTTTTACGTTCGCGCGACATCCTTTTCGTAGATATATCCTGCTACCGTATACTCTTTTTCTTTTGCCAAACCTCAGGCTGCTGCTGCTAGGTATCTTACCGCCGAAGGCGAGGACTCGTCACCAAGATGCCCGAGCACCGCTTTTTCGGGAAGCGCGGCATGGGCAAGATCCAGAGGCGCGCTCATTTGCCCAGCGTTTTACGTTCGCACGACATCCTGCTACTTTTTTCCTTCCGGCAAATGCTGCTGCTGATGATGATGCAAGCCTCCCGCCAAAAGCGAGGACTCTTCACGTCGTCACTAAGGTGCCCAAGCACGTCTTCTCCGGAAAGCGCGGCATGGGCACCACCCAGCGGCACGCAAATCTGCCCAGGTTGCCGTGTTTTGCGTTCGCGCGACCTCCTTTTCGCGGACACGTTCTGCTACCAAAGCTGCTGCTGCCGCTAGGCTAGGTCTGGACACATTTTCCCACCGAGGAATCCCACAAAATATCTGATCTCCTCACTTTTCGGCGAGCGACGAGACTCTCGCTTTGCTCTGTCAGCTTCCCGACCCCCAGGAAGCGGATAGAAGCAGGCGCTCGCTCGCTCGTCGCCTAAGACGCGCGGAAGCGTACGGCGAGCATGACCCAGACCGCAACAATGTTTTCCGGAAAGGCCAAGACGAGCACCCGAAGGCCAAAGTGCGTATGATCTGCGCGTGTGTACAAGAGCTCAGAGGCCACGTTGCTCTTGCGCAGCGTGTGGAGAACTTTGTGCGGATCCATGGTCTTGAGGAGCGTGGGGAAGGCCTTGAAAGAGTGCCCCGGCGGCACATGGGCTCGAATGGCCGCCTGAAAGTCTTCATTCCCAGCCAGAACGCCCGTGAGCCGCTCCGTCTCGTAGGCGTGGAGAGCGGGCGTCAAGTACGCGCACAGGTCCTCGTCCCAGCGCGTGTCGAGCTCAACCTGCTGGGCGCGCTCGCCCGCAATGAGCCCGCGAAGCGCAGTCTCGATGGCGTCAGCTTGCTCGTGAGCGCGAATCGTGGGCGCGACGAGCGGAACGACGGGCCGCTTCTGGATGGCCGCAATGAGACGCTCGTCCATGGCTTTCCAGCGCATGTCGTCGAGGACGTTGAAGCTGCAGCGGCTCGTACTATCGTCGCGCTGCTTGTTTGCGTAAAAGGCTTGGTGGTTGAACGCGCAAGCAATGCGACGGTAGCTCTGGCGGAGCGCGGTCTGCGCGTCTGGCTCGTGGTCTTTGCGCGGCGCCATGACGACGCGGTGGCCCGTCAGCGACTCCCAAAATGTGCACGTGCGATTGTCCTTGCCGGATAGCGTCATGCACCACACGTGGTCGCGCTCGGGCTCGCCCGGGGCATCCTGGACCGTGCCCATGCACACGAAGGCATTCAGTCCAAAGCCGAGCAAGAGGTTGCACAAGAGCACGGCGTGGTCCTCGCAGTCGCCGCGGCCCTTGGAGAGGAAGGTGTGAGCGACGTGCCAGACCTCGAGGCGTCCGCCGCCCACCATTTCCTCGCGTGTATACGGGATGAGACTAACAAAGCGCGCGGCGTGGCGCGCCGACTCGAGCAGGCGGCCGGCGCGCATGGGCTGTACAAAGGCGAAAACGGGCTCGTGATCGCCCCACTCGTTCTCGGCAAAGATCTTGACGAGGCGGTGTCTGAAGCGATCGTCGAGCTCGACGAACTCGTCCCACCAGGCGCGCGCATACTCGCAGAACTGGCGGTGCGCCTGTGCGACGCGCCTGGCGTTTGCTCGGAGGTCTTCGAGAAGCTTATCGTCCGAAACGGCGGCCGGACCCGGGCGCGCCGGGACGAGCTCGAGGCGGATGTCGAGAACGCCGGCCGGCACGCGGACCTTGGCGGCCTCGCCGGTTCCATGGAGCTCGACCGCGACGGTGGCGGCCCCGCTGGCGCTGGCGAGGAGGCGGCGCCACTCGAGCACGTGCGAGGCGACGAGCTCTTTGGCGCCGTCAATGGCGCCGGCGCGCGTGCGCAGGAGGACGAAATGGAGACCCTGCAGCGCCGTGGCGTCGCGCAGGAGGGAGCGCACGGTTTGCGCCTGGCGCTCTGGCGAGCTCGTCGCGAAAGAGACCTCGTCTGAGAGCTTGACGAGGAAGGAGGCGTCGAGCGCGGGCTCTTGCGAGCACGGGACCGGGTCTGCGGAGAAGCGCTGCTTCCCGTAGTGCATGCGCAGGACGAGCTGGCGGTCGTCTTCCTCGTCGCCGGCGGACCTGCTCTCCGCAAAGGCGCGGCCGCCGACGACCTTGACAAGGAGATGCTGCGCTCCGGGCTGCACGGCGTGCTGCAAGCTCGGCGCTCGTCGCGCCTCGTTGCCGGGCGGCTGCGTCTCGAGCGATCGGATCACGCGCTCGATGACCTTGCGCTCGCGCAGGGCGTCGAAGGCGTCGGCGTGGCCGTCGGCGGACCCCATGTCGGCCACGAATTTGCGAATGTCATCGTAGACGTTGTTCTTCCGCAGGTGGGCGTCGATGAGCTGTCGGAGCGCGCTGACGCGGTCGGCGCTGAGCCGCTCGCCGCCGTCCTCCTCGCGCGCGCCCTCGTCGCTCTTGTGCTCGGTCCTGGTCGTCATAATGATAACCGTCGCCACCGCCGGAGCCGCCGCCTCGATTCGCCGGCCGCGGAGGTTCGGATGAGACCGCGCGGCGGGCGAGCGGGCGGGCGGGCGGGCGGGCAGGGCAAGCTCCCGGCGCGCCCGCGGCCACTCGCTCCGGTGCTCGGGCCGCGCTGGGATCGGAGTCTGCGTTTCTGGGCAACGTTTTACGCTGCCGGTTAAAAGAGGTCTATCAAGGGGCCCAATTTTAAGGCCCCATTTTAAGGTGTTGCGGGCCGGATCCTGTCTCACGTCGAGCAGCTCGCCGAGCAGCTCGGAAACGACGTGGTCATTATCATCATTGTCATCATTCTGCCAGCCAGCCACAGTCAGGGCCAGTCAGTATGTATTGCGTCCGTCTGACGCAGGACTAGAGCTAATCGAAGCGATGAAGGAGAACTAGGAGAGCTTCCGCTCAGCTTGCGTCACGAATTTGCTGACTACCACGGCCCCTCGTACGCGAAATGATCCACGTCAAAGCTTCGGAGCTTCGGATCATGAAGATCCTCAACGTCGCGAGCAACCAAAAGCAAAACCAAATCACGCGCAGCTCGAAAGCGCCGCGCGCAAGAGACCCGCGTCGCAAGCCCGAGACCATGGGGGCAGCGCACTCGCCCTTCACGGCGCCGCCGGTAAGCCCGAGCGCGGACTTCGGCGCTGTTCACAGGCGAGCCCAAAGAATGGGGGTGCAGGAGGTGCAAGAGGTCTTGAACCTCGCTCAGCAGCTGCTTTTCGACGTTGCTCGCGAGAAACTTGGCCTCGGGGGCCTCGGGGAGGAGAACGAGGAGCTGAATACTAGGCAGCGCGGCCTCGGGCTTCTCCTCGCGCAAGCTCTCGGTGGCCACAGCTTGGTCTTCAAGCCTGCGGAAGCCGTTTTTTCAGCAAGATCGAGCTCCGGAGCGGCAACAAGGCACTGGCGCGAAAGCACCTTATCGCTGCGAGAGACCTTTTGCAGGGTCGCAACATGGACCCAAAGGCGCTCCTGAAGCTTGGTTTCAAGGACCAGACTGAGCTCGAAATCGAGCTTCGGTCCATCGAAGGTAGCGCCAAGAGCACGAAGCTTTCGAGTGCGTGCGTGGTTCATCTCCAAGAATTGATCGTTCTCGCAAAAGCGGCACTCGATCACAAGACCTCGAGTCGCGCCACACTTCGCGATCGAGCCAATAAGCTCCGAAAGGCCGTGGCCCCGATTCCTCCGCGTGCTCAGCTTGCTCAAGAGGCGCGCGTGCAGGAGCTGCGCCTATGCTGGCAGTACTTGCTCAGAGGCCCCCTGGAAAAGCCGGAGGCAGACTATACGGACGGCGGTGCCTCGAGCTGCTGGAGACGTGCACGATGCACGAGGACATGACCCACGTCTGGGAGCTTGGGCGCGAGGATGAGCCTCGCGGTGCTTTTGAGCTTTGCCACGAGCTCCGCCGGACGGTCTTCTCGACCGGTCTGACCACCGGCCAGCTGCAGCAGGGGATTCGCCTGACCACGAACGCGAGCATTCGCGCGCACCTGTGCATCATCGCAGCTGAGAAATTCGTGCACGAGCTCGTGCGGCAACGAGGCGAGAAGAACTTTGTGCGCGCGACCGCAGCTGCGGAGCAGGCGCTCCGCCTTTTGCGCGACCCGTGCATTAATGAAGTCGGGCTGAGCTCGGAAGCTGACGAGCATCGGGACAGTGTCGAGGAAGACCTTGAGTTCGTCCGTGCGCAGCAGCTCGTGGCGGAGAGCATTCAGGTAGAGCTGCTCTGGGACGCGATCGACATTCTGAAGACCGTGCCCGAGAAGATCGTCGAAGAACACGCAGCGGCCATGGGCGGTGTCGCGGCT
>KQ758850.1:16444555-16466571 GCA_001462505.1 Aurantiochytrium sp. T66 | reverse complement strand
GCGCGTACGCACGTACGTACGCACGTACGCACACGTAGTAAGGTTACGAGACGGGCGAACCTCTCAATCAAGCTTCGTTAGTCTCTTCTTCCTCTATTCTATCGTTCGTCTACGATTCGTCGTAATTGTACGGAACGTACGAAGTAGTTCCCTACATTGTACTACGTAGTACGTATGTAGGTCCTACAGGGCTACCAAATTAGCAGATTTTCTTTGATTCAACTTCTCGTTTATTTCGGCCTGCGGGAAGATGACGTCGTCAAAGATGGCGGGCCGAGACGACGATGCCCTCTCGAGAACTAGATCGATTAGCCGAACTCTGGTCCTCTTGGCAACCGCGATTGGCCGCGCGACAACAATCTCCGAGTCGGTCATCCATCTTGACGCCACCGCGAACGCGATGATATCATATGCACGCTATCCGTCACTCAGGCAAAATCGCGCGAAGTTGAAGCGGGCCGTATCGGCGTCGGCGCGTGCGCGACGCGCGTGATTATTCTCTCGAACACAAGAACCCCGGATGTCCGCTGCAGTACAGGTACGTACGTACGTACGTACCGTATTGCGCATAGCGCGCACAAAAATAATCTGCGGGCGCACTGTACTGATGTGAGGGCACGCGCGGGTCAAAGAGCCTTGAAAGGTCGGGGCCAATCACGGAGCTGCGATGATTCCTCGACGTCCTGAGCATGAAGAGTCGAGGCCGTAGCCTTTGTTGACAAAAAAACTCTTGGCTCAGATGAAGGCTGGCAGCCGACCTCGAGCACGAGCAGAGCAGCTTCGTGGTTTCGTTTCGTTTGCGGTTTTCCTGTCTGGATTGTGAGCGAGGAGCCCTCTTTGGTCTCGTCTTCGTCCGTCTGGTCGATTTTCGGCTCGAGAACCAGGCTTGAAGGCCGAGTGCACAAGCACGATCCGCCACGCAAAGTCGTGAAACCACGAGCCGACATGTAGACATCTCGTCCAGAGCAACAGAATCGTGGGCGCGTAGTACCCGTACCGCACATCACGACGTTCACGTCACGCATGCGGCGCCGGCCGTGCATAGAATCAACTTCTTTCAAGGCGCCGTTCATCACTCTCAGGCTGACAGGCTGACTGGCAAGTGCGAGTACGTGGCGCGTGCAAGTCGAGTCCAGCGAGCACGAGCGAGTGCATCACGGGAACCTCGCCAGCATTTGGAGGATCGGCGCCTTTGAAAGTCCGCGAACAAAGCGAGCAAGATGATCGACGAGCAAGATGATCGACATTCTGGGCAAGGCAGGGCCGGAAATAAGACCATGGAATCACGGGGACGTACGTACATAAAGATCGCTTTCCAGAGCATGAAGACGAATGCTCCTGCTTCTGAGCTTCCTTTCATGGAAATCCGGCCGTACGTACGGCCCGTGCTGCGCAGTGTGGCGGACGGATACTCACCCATTTCAGAGAGCACGCGAACCGCATGATTCTTCCCGGCCAAGACCTGATGACCAAGCCGCAAGAATGTGATTTTCTTCAATTCTAGCTAGCTTAGCTTTCTTGACTGCTTTGGCTAACTTGGGCTCGTGGCGCGCGGGCCGACAAAAGCCGTACGCGCGGAAACCATCATCCATCAAGTGTCTCTGGACTGATCAAGCCCCTTCTAAAAAGGCTTTGGAAAGTGCGAGTGCGTTGCGCGTTGCAGCGAGCCGCGAGCGGGCCGAGCGGACCAAAACAAAAGATGGAGCGGTCCAGGGGTAGCAGCAAGCATGTCCGGCCGAGTACGTAATGTCCGTGACCATTTAGATTATGGAGTCGCCCTCGTCGCCTCCGCAGAGCTTGAGTTAGCGGGGCGACGCTGGCTCGGAGGATTCACAGATTCAAGTTGTTGTCGTTGTCTCAGGCCGTGGGAGATCCTACGTACCCTGGTACGTACTACGTACGTAGTACTACGTGCCCCGGGCGACCCCCGGGCCGGGGTACGTACGTACTACTCGAATGACTGATGACGCCTCGGACAATGCCTCACATGCCAGAGTCTTTGGACAAATGGGTAAAGTCTAGTCCTATCCCACGGTTCTGCGCGGTTCTCCGTAGTCGTTTCGAGTTCAAAGAGTTAGCAAAGCAGCAGCTGCAGCGGCAGGTCGGCAGCATAAGGGACTTTGTACGGCGCGACCACGCCGAGCGTCGTAGGCTTCCGGTGCCAGTCTCCCTCGGGGTCCGTCTCTCGCGCCTTGTTTACATAGACCCGAGGGCAGCCGAGAGACACTGCACAGCAGCCCGCGGGACGGCATGACAGCATGACTTGCCTGGCTGGCTGGCTGGCACCTTGGTCCGTAGTTGTCCGTAGTTGTCACGCACGCACACCGGGTGTGCGACCTCTTTTAGACTAGGCCTAGAAACCAGAAAAGACAAGATCAAGACGACACCGCCGGCTCGTCGCCGGCTCCGTTTCCGTCTTGTCTCGGCGCCGTGACCTCGCACACCCTCTGCCTCGTGTCATAGACCCACCTTCTGCTGGCTGCTCCCGCGAGCTTCTCCTCCTCGAGAGAGCTTCGCCGCCACCACCTCGTGCGGCACGAAGTCTTGGCGCCAGAGTCTTCCTCGCCTCGCCTCGGACTTCTCGCGATGCTCGATCGACGCCGCTGACGAGGTCCTGCTCCTCGACTCGAAGCTGGCCGCGGTCGTCGTGATCGGCGCGGGCCCAGGCGTCAAGCAGCTGGCCTCAAGGGCCAGGACGCGGTGGTTTTCCAGCCTCTCAATGATCTCATTGAGTCTCGTGACCGAGGCTACAACCCACCGGCAGGCAAACGAGCGGAGCTTCTGGGCCGCCTGCCGGATTTGGGAGCCTCGCGCGACGGTCTGCGACTCCGCTCAGAGATCTGCGCGCTGGTCATCAGGCCCTCCTTCCTGTGTCAGAATGATCACAATTCACGACTTTCGGAAAGTCTGTGCGTGTAGCCTGCCACCCGGTTGGTTGCCTTGCCTTGCCGGCCCGGTCCCGGTCCCGTCGTCGGCCTCGCGTCGATCGTGGCCTCGCGTCGCGTCGAGAGCTGCACGCGCTGCGCATTCTTCTGCACGTGCCGCGCCGTCGACACGACGTCATCCATCGTCCTGCACGTGCCGCAAGATGAGCATGACCGTGACCACGATGATCATACTCTGATAATCAGGATCGCCCGCGAGGCCACCCGCGACGCCGCTGGCTGCAGAGCTGGAGACGATTGGAGGCGTTCTCTCGACGACGACGACGACGACGACGACGACGACGACGACGACGTGAGGGAGGTCGACGACCGCGAGGTCAGAAGAACTGACTCCGAGACCCCGAGGACTTCACGCGACATCCGCGCGCGCACGCTCGCGCGAGGAAAGGAAGAAGACACCCGGGGTCCTCCTCCCAGGCCTGCTGCTACGGAACAAGAATCATTGCAAAGCGAAGAGCTGCTCTGCTCTGATCTGAGGTGGCGGTGGTGTGCCTTGGGCCCTTGGCGGGCAGGACAGTCCCGCTTTGGAGCGCAGAGCGTAAGGTCGAGCGGTCGAGCGAGCGAGCGGGCGCGCCAGAGGGCGCAGGGGCGCTCGTTGGTCCTCGAGGGCGCAGATTCGTGGACGTAGGCGTGGCGACGCCGGCAGTTTTTGCCTCGAGGTGGCGCTGGCTGCTACAGCGGCACTCGACCTCCCTCCTTCCGCCCGCTTAGCCCAGGCCGCGGTCGTTGAGATTGCTGCGCGGAGGCATCGTGACCAGCTGATTGCAGCGCTTCGCTCGCGTGCGCAGGGACGAAGCAACGCGCCTAGCACACGCGAAGCACGCACGCAAGGCCGCGGGCGTCCGTTGCGCGGTCATCAAAATGACGGATAAGGCGCTTACGGAGGCGGAGCTCAACTGCGAGGTGGTGTGGCGCAACCTCGCGTGGACCTTCGGGCCGAACCCGCTGGGCCCGTGCTCAGGCCACGGGACGTGCGTGAATGGCACGTGCATCTGCGACGCCGGCTGGACGGGCCGCAGCGACTGGATGAACGCCGAGGGCATCGACTGCCAGATCCACATGCCCACGGTCAAGGCGCTCTTCGGTATCTTGGCGCTGGCGCAGGTCATCGCCTACATCAAAGCCATGCCGTACCTGCGATCCCGCTACAAGTCTTACCTGCACCTCAAGGATGCGCACCGACGCCGCGGCGAGCGCTATTCCATGTGGAACAACAAGGCAATGCAAGCCATGACCATTTGGTACCTGGTCGGCGCGCCCATGCTCTTTCTTTATTGCCTCGTCAAGTGGACTGCCAACGAGGAGCGCGTCGGCGTGACCTGGGGCCTGACTATTCTCTTCATCGTCGTCAAGCTCCTCTTCTACCTGTGCGTGATCCTCATGCAGCCTTCGCTCCTGCGGGCAGTCCTCCATGACTTTGCCAAGGGGTCCAAGTACGTCCTTATCAACGACCACATGTCCATCATCATGTACTTTGGCCAGTTTATCTCGGGCCTTTTGGGGATTGTGGACATTCTGAACCCGAACAGGCAGCAGAACATCTACCTTGGCTACCTGGGGCTCATGCTCTACGTGGCGGCCTGGATTTCGGGCCAGGCCCTCTTTATCAAGTCGCGAGTCATCCACACGCTCGATCGCTCGCACCAGCTGGCGGCCCTGCCCAAGACCATTGTCATGAAGGCCAAGCTCGTGTCGATGCAGAACTCGGCCATGCGCCAAGGCGCGCTTCTGGCGGCGAGCTTTTTTATCCAGCTCGTCTGGCCGTTCCTTTGGACCAAGCACGACTACTACCTGCCTGTCAGCTGGCTTGTCATGCCCATTGTCGGCCTCCGCGTCGCGCGCACGGCCATCTCCGAAAAGGAGAACGAATCGCTCATGGCGTCCTCGGGCGCGAGGTCCGCCAGCGTTGTCGGCAACCATCCTCGGGTCAAGGACTCGAACGGGATCACGACCGACAATTTCTCCTCGGATGATCCGATTTCGGCCTCGAGCCTTTGAGCCGGCCTCTGGGCAGGAGACTGATGAGCGCGCGACGGCCTCGAGGTAGGTCGCCACGGGCGGTGCCTTTTCGTAATCCCAGCCCAGCCGTGCGCCGCGCTCTTCCTAAATTGACGATTAGTATTCTGTGAGCGAGCGAGTAATGAGCAAGCAACACGCAAGCGAGGCAGCGAGCAAGCAAGCTACTCGGCTCTCACAATTCTTCTGCAAGTGCGGATTGTTATTTCATGATCTTCGTGATCTGTGCAAGGCTCTCGGTGGCCATAATTTCTAGTACCCTGTACTACGTACCGCGGCCCGGGGCTTGTTCCAAGACGATCCACTCGATGCCGCCTCAGGGCTCGCTCGCCTGATCCTCATCAAATAGCTCGCTCGTGATTTGCTGAATGGCTTTTTCCCACGCCACGACAACGCCAACACAACAACTCGGGGTTGCGCACCGCATCGCTTGGCTCGCTTGGCTCGACCTTGGCTCGCTTGCCTTCCCTCGCTCGCGAGTCTCAGCCTGGCCGCTCATACCTACCGCTCCGCGTCGAGCATCGATGGTCCGGACCCGCCAATTTTGCGTCGTCAATCGCGGTGCGGCGAAGCTTTCCCTGGATTTCGTCATCAAAAAGCATGCAAGCAAGTCCGCTGGTGGACTTCATCAGGTCAGCCAGGGTCAGTCAGCCAGCCAGGGTTGGCCTTCGATGCTCCAGAGGATCTATCTGGACGTCAGATACCTGGGCCATGGCGCGATTCATGGCGTGCATGCGAACCCACGGACAATCGAGATGAGCGTTGCCGCCATCATCACCGCCATCACATCGAGTTTCGTGCCGTCACCGAGACGAGTGACGCTGAGACAACAGGCAACGACACCGTGCTGCACTCGAGCGCGCGCGCGGCACGGGGTCCTGCTGTACGTACGTACGTACTTACCGACTCGCTGCAGACTCGAAGAACTTCCTGGCCTTATCGCGCGCGACACTCGCGAAGATTTTCCGCTGCACGCGCTGCGCTGCTCGCGTCGCCGGGGCGTCCACGCGCCCAAAGCAAGCTCCGGCGCCCACGATTGCGCCGACGGTCGCCCCCACAGCGCCCCGCAGCTGCGGCGCAGCGCTTCGCCGTCGCGCCCGCGTCGGTCGGGTCGTGCGCCCGCGCGGTGACGCGAGCCGGCGCCACCTCGCGCAGGACTCGCGCGAAAATCTCGGCGGCGCGGGCCCGGGCGCGTTGACCACCCAGGACGGCGGGTGGGAGGAAGCCTGGGAAATCGGCGTTCGGGGACCACAGTGCGGCCCAAGCTGCCGGGCACCCTCGTCACGCATCGCGTGGCGGCCGCGTGGCGCGCCGCGCGCCGTGCAGGACGTGCAGAAAACGTGGACGCTCGCAGGAACCGAGGTCGACGAGGCCTCGGCAACGTCCTGGCAAGTCTTGGCAAGATTGCGGAACGGTGAGATGCGTGCAAAGAGCTTCCCGGACGCAGCTTTGGAGGTGCGCCCCACGATTGCGCCGCGCCTTCAGATCTCCCGCCAGCAAATCGATATCGCTCGCGAGCTGCCGCGCCGGAGGCTCGCGAGGCTGCCGCCACGCGCGGCCGCGATTGTCCCGCCCGCGAGGGAGGTAGGCCTGGAAAGGCCGTCGCTGAAGGGCGGCACCAGAACTTCAGAACTTCGAGCCTGCTTCGCTTCCGGCGGCAGTATTGAGCCGCCGACCAGCGCCGAGCACCGCGCCGACCAGCGCGCCGAGCGGGACGCCGAGAGCCTTGTGGCCGGCGTCGACGAGCGCAGCCGAAAAGTCGGTAGGAGACCCGCCGACGGAAGATACTTCAGAGGCCCATTTTGGGCCGGCGCACGAGGCGCTCCAGGACCTGGTCCTCGGGCCTGAAGCTCGGGGTAGGCCTCTTGCAGCACCAGCACGTTGGCGTGAGCTCCGAGCACGAGCTCCGTGCTCGATCGCAGACCGACCAGATCGTGGCCACGCGCAATCGGCAAAGTCCCGCGCGAGCTCGGCGGCGACGTCTTAGAAGGGCCTCGCGGGGTCTCGCCCCTGGCACCACGTTTTAGCCGTCGCCGCCGAGGTCCACGCCACCATCGGGCGGCCGGCGGCGCGGCTCGCGGCATGGAGGACGAGGCGGAGGCGCGCCTCCGGCGCATGGTGGACGGGACGCTGTCGATGGAATTCTCCTCGTCGACCCGCGGGTCGACGAGGAACTCCGCGAAGAGCCGCAAGCGAGCGCGGACTATGCCCGCGTCGCCGCGCGCCCCGCTCGCGGATTTTGCGCAGCCCGACGCCAAGTCGGCGCCGGGGTCCTCGCACGCTGTCGTTCTAGAGATTCGCGGCGATGACGACGGCGTCGAGGTCGGCCGCGCCCTCCCCCACCAAGGCCAGCATCTCGAGCTCGACCGGGACTTTGACCCGGATGACGACGCCTACGCGACGGCCGCAGGGACCACGCTCCGGCACGAGGCGGTCTCGAGCGAGCCGGGGTCCGAGCCCACGAGCAGCACGAGTGGGTCCTCGGCCGTGAGGTCTCTGCGCCACGACGTCTTCGGACTCGGCTTCGACGACACCGACGCCGAGACCGACGAGGACGAGAGGAGCCGCGTGGGGACCGACGACGGCGCCGGCTCCGAGAGCTACGACGAGCTCGGCGCCCTCCCGACGCCGCGCCAGACGCAGCCAGGAATTTTTGCAGATGACATGGCGGCGGCGCATCCGCTGACCAGACGAGCCCACGAGGCGCACGGGCAGAAATCCGGCCCGCCGACGGCCTCGGGCAAGGCCCTCGAGCTCCTCGTGCGGTCCAAGTCGCTCATGGGGTACGTGCAGGAGACGCTCGTGCGGGACGACAACGTCTTCATGGTGCCCGGCCACGCCGGTCTCTCGGTGTCGACCTCTTTCGTGGCCGACTCGCAGGACTCTGGCGAGGCGTCGAACGGCGAAAAGACCGCCAGCGGCGCAGCGCCGAGCGTCGGAACTGGCGGCTGGGGCGCGCCGCCCGACCTGCCCCGATGCATGCCGACCATCCACTTTCGCGCAGCGCTCATGGCCATGTCCATGCTCATCGTGGCGCTCGCGTGCATCCTCATCGCCTCGGTGAGCCTGACGCTGGCCACCAACGTCACGGACGAGATCCAGTCCGAGTGCACGCGCAACGTGGCAGACCTCATGGAGACCTCGCGCATCGCCCTCGAGGAGTTTGCACGCCAGGATTCTATCAGCGCGCTCGACGTCCTGAGCGCGCACATCCAGCGCAAGTACCTAGACCAGGCCGTGGGCCTCACGGGCCAGGTCGCCGGCTCGCTCGACGCCATTCGCCACTACGACCCAGCCTTCACGGGGCAGATCGGCCCGCTTGACCAGGCCGCCGCCTCGCCCCAGGTCCTTTCCGCGGCATACAATATCAGCGTGGGCTCGGTGCTCGCGGTTCCGCTGGCCACCGAGCTGTCGCGGAGCGTGCGTAGCGTCTTTGTTGGCTTCGAGGACACCTCCGAGGTCGTCATCGCCGTCGAGGACCGCTTCCTCGACTATGGATGCGTCGAGCTGTGCACGCCGTCGCCAAATTGCACCTCGTACCCGATGTCCACCGACGGCCTTCGCAGACCCATGTTCGACCTCCCGAACCAGGCGCACCCGAGCTGCGTCAACGACAACTTTGACTACGACAAGCACCCGCTGCGCCTCAAGGAGCTCCAGCTCATGGCCGACAACGACGATAGCCCGGTGCTCTTCTGGTGGGCCCTCTTGGACTTTCAGGGCGACCCGTCCATGCTCATGACCTTTATTCGTCCGTACGGTCTCTGCCTCGACGAGAATCGCACGTGCTTCAACGCGCTCATCGGCGCCCAGCTCGACCTGCAGGGCCTGAGCTGCTTTCTGCACGAGCAGCTCAACTTCAACTTTTCCTCAGCCGACGTCGATGCGAGCGCCGCGCGAACCGCCTTCGGCGTCTCGAGCAAGCTCGCCTCCGCCTCGGCGCCAGATTCGTCGACATCGGCGACCGCCAATGGGCTCTCGTACCTGGTCTTCAACGGCGTCAACTCCACGGGCGCTGACATCGACGACGGGGACCGGGTTGGCATGCTCGTGGCGAGCTCGGACGCCTGCCGGCCCGCGCAGGTCGACCCCGAGCTGCTCGAGGCCACCCCGGTGGTCGACTACGAGAACGGCACAGGCGCCGTGGCGCGCTCTGCGATCTTTGTGCGCAACAACTGGCTTGGGGGCCACTTTGGCTCACCAGGGTCGCGCCAGGCCGCCCTGGTGAACCTCGACACGCAAACGCTCTGCGAGTCGGGCGGGAACGGCGGCACGGGCTCCCGCAAGGACTGCTTCTTCGTGTCGATGATCCCTATCCAGGGCCCGGTGTCTGATCCGTACGAGAGCATCGACATGGGCAACCAGGTCGAGCTGCTCGCGATCGCCGTGGTCCCGCACGACTTGTACCTGCAGAAGCTCGAGTACCTCAAAGCCGAGTACTCGGGCATTGTGGCTTCGCTCGACGAAAAACAAAGCGAGCGCTGGACACAGGCGTTCGCGCTGGTGACGGGCGTCACGCTGGCCATTGTCATCATTGTCTGCGTGGCGTCGGCGTGCCTCTCGTGGCGCTTCGGTGGCTCGATCATCCAGCTCAGCAGCTTCATGCGCGACCTAGAGACGCTCAAGTTCAGTCGTGTGAAAACGAGCGAGCTGTCTCGCGTTGACGAGATTGCTCAGATGCAAACCTCTTTCAATGATATGTGCAGTACCATCGAGGTGATGGCCAAGTTCGTCCCGTCCGCAGTGGTCAAGGCTGTCATTACCAATTCGGGCGGCAAGGGCCGTCGGCTGCACGTGCGCCGACGCAACGTCACGATTCTGTTCTCGGACATTGCCGGCTTCACGTCGATCAGCGAGCGTCTCGGCGAGCGCGACCTCTTGTTGTTTCTGGTCCGCTACCTGACGGTCATGACCGCCGTCGTCGAGGCGTACGGCGGCGTGGTGGGCGAGATCCTCGGCGACGGGATCCTGGCCTTTTGGAACACGCCCGACCCGGTCGAGGACCACGAGGCCAAGGCGTGCGCGTCGGCGCTGGCGCAGCAGGAGTCGATGCGCTTCCTGAATGAATACTTTGCCGACATGCTCGGGGCCGTGGGCTGCGGCGAACTGTCGATTCGCATCGGCATCCACACCGGCGACGTGCTCACGGGGAATATTGGCAGCGTCACGCGGTACAAGTGGGGAGCGCTCGGCGACGCGGTCAACCTTGCCTCGCGCCTCGAGGGCATCAACAAGCTCTACGGCACGGGCATTATCATCTCGCAGAGCACCTTTGACGCGCTGCCGTCGCGAGCTTTTGTCACGCGCAAGCTCGACCGCGTCGCCGTCAAGGGCAAGGCCAAGACGGTCACGGTTTACGAGCTCGTGTCCATGCGGCGCAAGCTGCTGGGCCGCAGCACCTCGGACGCGCGTGTGGTCACCGAGTCGCGCGCTGCCAGCGCGTCGGCGAGCGAGAAGATTCTGGGCTCGCAGTCGGACAAGCTCCGGCAGGCCAAGTTCATGTCGGCGCGGCTGCCGCTGGTCTCTGCCGCCAAATTCCGAGGCTCCTTTCGACTATCGCGGTTCCCGCGCTCGGGATCTCAGTCGGACGGCGCTTGCAGCGGCGTCGACGACGACGCTCATGTGCTCTACGAGTACGGCCCCGTCAGCGAGCTCCGCAGCGAGCTGCTTGGCGACATTGCCGCCTACGAGCGCGCACTCGCTGCCTTCCAGAGCGGTCGCTTCGCTGATGCGGACGAGGAGCTCCAGCAGGCCAGCGCACGCTCGGGGGCGGGGCGCGCCAACCAGCTTTTGCAGGCGCGCATCGACACCGCACTTCTCGAACACGGCGCGGCCATCGAGCCCTCTGAACATACCTGGGACGGCACGCTGCGGCTGCAGGCCAAGGAATTCTGACGCCTCCAGCGTTGATGCAGCTGCATCCCACTTTTGTAGAGATCACCAGTGCCCAGAACTCCTACCGTCAGTTGCGTTCGCATCTGGGCACGAGAGATCTTCAATGTTGTTTGCTGTTGCTGGTTGTTGCTGCAAGGCAGGGTGGTGGTCGCTGGCTTCGCAGTAAATTCTTGCAACACCTGCGGCTTCCCCCGGGTGAACACCAAAGGCCTACACATCATATCTTTTTCGGGGTTTGGTCAACGCGTCGATCCGCAGTGCACAGAGTAGGAAAAAGGGCAGAGCGAGCGAGCGAGCAAACGGGACGCTTGCCTGCTCATAAAAGGGGGGAGGGATTGGGGTGGCTAGAGTGAAGCAAGGTTCAACTTAGACGTTCTCGCGGAGAACCTTGACGACGCTCGGGTAGGCGAACCACTCCGGGATGTCGTCGCCGGCGCGGAGGCGCTTGCGGAACTCGGTACCGGAGAGCTTGAGGGGCTTGGCGCCAATCTCCTCGGCCTTGTCGGCGGTCATATAGCCGTGCTCCTCGCCGCAGTAGACGAGGTTGAGCGAGGGGACGGTGCCCATGTTGAGCTCCTTGGCGACCTCGCCGGCGAAGTCCTGGGCGTCGTAGGCGCCGTAGTAGTCGTCGCCGGTGATGGAGCTCTTGGAGCCAGCCATGTCGCGGCCGACGATGAAGTGCACGCCCATGCCGTTGTCCATCTGGCAGTAGTTCTTGCGGATGATCATGTGCTGGAGGGCCTCGCGGGGGCCGGCCATCTGCATGCTGTACGGGAGGTAGGCGAAGACGATCTGGTCGTTGCCCTTGAGCTCGTTGTCCTGGAGGGTCAGGTAGGTCTTGTAGCGCACAGCGCCGCTGATGTCATCCTGCTGGGTGGGGCCAACGGTGGGGTGGACGAGGACAACGTTGTTCTCGACGACGGCGGCGGAGCGGAGGAAGAGCTCGACGTGGGCGCGGTGGAGCGGGTTGCGGCACTGGAAGACGACGACGTTCTTGTCCTTGGGGAGCATCTCGCGGACCTCACGCGGGGTCTGGCACGGGATTTCGCGGGTCGGCAGCTGGAGGCCCTTGAGGGCGCCCGAGAGGTAGGTGTTGCCGCGCTCGAGGGCGACCATCATGGTACCGGGGTGGGCGAGCTCGGTGGTCTTGTAGCAGTTGTGGGTCTCAAGGACCTTGTTCGGGGTGTAGCGCTCCTCAATGTCCATGACAGCGAGGTCCTCGCCCTTGTACTGGAGGAGGACCTTCTTGCCGACGGTGAGGTCCTCGCGGTCGGTGTCGAGGACGACGGGGAGGCCGAAGAGGGTGTCGTTGGCGAGGCGGTAGCGCTCGACGACGCTCTCGTAGTCGGCCTGGTTCATGAAGCTCGTGAGTGGGCTGAAGCCGCCGTTCACGAGGAGCTCGACATCGCAGGCGTTGCGGTCCGAAAGCTCCATCGTAGTATCGACGCTCTTCTTGAGCGACTCCTTCTCGGCCTCATCCTTGACCATGAGGTCCACGAGCTCGCCGCCGTGCGCGGGGTACGCCGTCGACATGGCGCGCGTCGCGAGCCGCAGGGTCAGCGGCTTGGCCGTGGCGGCGGTGCGGCCGAGGGCCACCCGCGTCGCGGCGCCGCCGAGGGCGCGGATCGCCTGCATTTTGCCTGGGTCTTCCGGGGTCTCCTCCCGCAAATTTCCGCCGTGGATAAGGCCTCGCGCGCGCGGATCTTCAAGACCTCGACGGCGACCTCCTCGATGATGTTCTGCGCGCCCTCTTCGCGCGCCTTCTCCACCGAGATCGAATCCTGCGCCAAGTCCCCCGCTGCCCCCCTTCTCGCCGCCCCCCTGCGCCCGCCGCCGCCGCCACGAGGGGGCACGCAAAAAGTCGTGGCCGTGATTAATCAACGTCAACGCCGCCGCACATTCGCCGCGGTCGACGCAGCGTGAAAGAAACCGCGGAGGAAGGGGTGATACGGGTTTAATGAGGGGGAAAGCTTGCAAACGTCACCGCGGACTTCCTGGACTCGGCCAGAGTCAACCTCTCGAAGCGCCTTCCAAAGCCGCGTCCTGGCCGCGAGACTCGGCGCCGCGGAGACGATCGCGGGCCTTCGCCGAGCTCGCCGAGAGCCCCCGCGACAGATCTCCCCCGCTCGCGAGAACCGGCAAACTGGATACGTAGTACAACCTTATCAGTACCACAGTTTGGCGGCAAAGAGGACAGAGGGGACACTGGCGGATCGTCCCCGGTAACGGCGCGACGAGCGAGACGATGCTGGATGGCATCATCATCATCGAGCCCTTCGGCGCCGCGAACTTGAAGGCATGGCCTGGCTTGGCTTCGTTCGCTCCGAGGACAATCATCGTGGTTTGCATCGATGTTGTCATGATGCACGGCATGCTCTGGATTGGTTGATTGACAAAGTTTCGGGCGTAGGTAACAAGGTCATCACGTCCATGTTGGACAGTTTTTGGACGACGATTCTTGGATTGCCCACCCCGTTCGGAGTTAGTGTCGAAGGACTCCGTCGTGCCGTCCGGGCTTGGCTGATGCTTTTGCTGCAAGGATTCTGACTTTGATGATGAGCGAAGGGTACGATTTTTATCAATCAAGCGCGCTAGAGGACAGGGGGATCACGTACGCACGCGAGCACGTGGGACAGGAGTGGGTCACGAAGGACCACAAATGCTTCTCATCTCATGCTTCAAGTTCTCGTCATGCCAGCGCGACATTGCGAACAGGCACCGAGGCCGCGGGCCGGGGCGGGATGCGCGGCGCAGGCTTGGCGAGGGGCGCAGGCTGAGCCACGGGAGCTGTCGGAACAGCGGGAAGGGCGTCGACGATGTCGTCGTCCATGTCGAGCTCGGCGAGCTCGGCGGCGAGGTCGTCCTCGTCATAGTCGAGGCCGCCGAGCGGCTCCGCGAGTAGGTTGTCGACCTCCTCCATGGTCTGCATGCTCTCTGCGACGTCGTCGTGCAGGTCGTGGATCTCGTCGACGTCGATCTTGCGGTAGACGTCGTTGAGAGCGTTCCTGCCGACGCGGAGGCCGGCAATGACCTCCTGGCTGTCGACAGCACACTCCACGGCGAAGGCCTGCTGCTCGAGGTTGAAGATGGCCCCGCGGAGCTTGTCAGTCTCCTTGGTCAGCATTTTCTTCTTGCGCAGCTTGCCGAGCGCCGCCTGCTTGTTTCCCTTGGCGGCCAGGACCTTGGCCTCCTTGGTGAGCGCGAGCTGCTGCCCCTCGAGCAGATCAACACGCGCTTGGAGGCGCTTGGCGGTCGCCTCCACCGAGCCCTTGTTCTGCACGGCCTGGGCCTGGGCTGCCCTGGTCTTTTGCGCCTCGCGCTGCTCGCGTCGAGCCTTGCTCTTGCCAGAGCGCATCGCGCTCACGAAGGACCGCATGATGCCGCCTTGCTAAGCTCTGGTTTGCCTCTGCGGCCTGGCAGCGAGAACTCGAAGAGGAGGGTTTGCGAATTGCTCACCACGGCACGTTCCTGTCAGGCCGGCTTGCAGTGCTTGCTTGCTTGCTTGCTTGCTTGGACTTCTTGATCAGGGTTGGGTTATGTATGGCCCGGCAGCAGTCGCTGCGCTGCTCGGAGCTAATCAACGCGGAGAAGAAAGCCAGAATAAGGTCGCTCGGGCGCAGTTGCTCGGGGTCCAGAAGTCGTCCAGAACGAACCTGATGATGGCCTGCTGAGCTGAGCTGAGTTCCCTGACTGTGAACGGCACTCACTCAGAAACAGCCAGCCAGCCAAGCACGCGCGCCTCGCACCGGGGGCGTCTTGTCCCAGAGCAGCTTGAAGAAACGGCGCCGGAGCATTCGTGTCCAAGAACCAGATTAGAGAAATAGGCGCGATATACGGAGTCAATTCGGAGTTCCGCCGTGTCGTGTCGCGTTATTCAAGTTGACTACCAGTTAGGTTAGGTTAGGTTAGGTTATGGGGTCCGCGCCGACTGGCTCTTCCCAGAGACGAGTGTGGGGCGTCCCATGACAATAAGGAGCGTCTATTTTCGTCTTGGATGCGAATGCGAGAGGTGGATTATTGGGAGACCGGCCCGCCGGGCTTTGGTCCTCGAGTCCTGCGAGAATGAGATGCTCTCTGCGTGCCCAGAATGGATGGCGTGATACTGCCGTGCCGTGCCGGGTTCGGCGGCGGCGAGGTCTTGCAACCGTTCGTTGCTTGATGACTCGAATGAACTTGTGTGAAATCGATGCGATGGTGCAATCGATGCGATGGTGCACGGTTCGGTTTATTATACGAGCGACTCGGACGCGTGGGAAAGACCAACGCAATGCGCATTGGATCGTTCTTGAATCAATCTACGTACGTTGAAATTCACATGTGCAAGTACGTATACTTCTATGATACAAACGAAAGCAGCTTGGTCTCGAGCTTAGGTAGGACCTGGTCAGGTGACAACGTCTGCGCCAGGAGCGACGTTGAAGACGGCACCGTCATGAAAGCACGTCGAGAAGCAGGCTGTGCTGCGACATTCTCCTGCAGAAATCACACAACAATGAAGGACACATCGGAGCCGAAGACGCGCCGCAGCAAGTAGCCTAGAGTCGGCTCGAAGCGGTCCCGTCGTCCGGCAAGAGGCTCGCGAGCAAAACGCCCAGCAGCGCGCCGCGATGCGTGCTGTCGCCGCCGAGGCGGGCGTTCAGGGCGAGAAGGGCTCGCGGGGGCGTCTGGGTTTCAGTCCAGGACAAGATGATCACCAGGGTCGCGCTGAGCGCCCCCATGCGGATGTATCATCGATTCCACGCGGGACCACACAGCGGCGACTGGCGCAGTTGCGCCAGCAAACGCGGCGCGTCCATTGCGGCGATGGCGGAGGCGCACGCGCGAACATCACGTCGGAGCCTCCGTCTCGCAAAGACCTCCGGGAGCGGCCGCCTGCTCGAGGATCCTCTCAGACGGTCCACCTCGATGATGGCGTCGCCGAGGATGCGCCTCGCACGCAGGGCGCGCCCCCCGCACGGTTTAGGACCCGCGTCGTCTCCTTCTTCTTGCGCCCGGCGGAAGTGCGACAGGATTCTGCGCAAGAGCGGGGCAGCCGCCATGATCTGCCAACTCGCGTGCGTCAGCGCGAGATGCTCGGTGAGAGCCCCCCAGAGCGCTGGCGCTTGACGCAATATCCAAGCGTCGGCGGTGAAGGCGCGACCTGGGGCCGCCGAAGACCGAGCGCAGGGCTTGGCAGAGGTCCTCCGCCGCGAGACCCAAGCCTCGGCGGAGTACACGGCGGGCTCGACGTCCGCGATGTTCCCGTCCTCGACCTCTTCCTCGACCTGGTTCCGGACCTCGTCCTGGACCAGCAGCGGCAGCGCGAGCACGAGCCCGCCGAGACAGTCTTCCTGGACGCTGCCCGAGGGGATTACGGCCGGGTCGAAGGCGTTGTGGCGCCGCCTCACAAAGGCGCGGTGCGTGGACTCGATGAAGGTGTCGTTGTGCTGGCCCGGGACGAGCAGGACCCGCTCGTACCGGCGCAGGTAGCCGTCGAGGTCGTAGGCGCCGCAGGAATGCAGAGAGTCCGCGAGCTCCTGGCAAAAGGTCATGGTGAGCGTGACGTCGCCGGGCTCGAGGCAGCCGTGGTAGTGCGTGCCGACGCGGCCGTAGAGGTTGGCCTTGTCGTGGAAAAGGTCCACCGGGTGCTGGCCCTTGTCGGAGGGCTTGACGTTGCGAAAGTACGCCCACGAGTCGGGGTGCGGGCGGTCTCGGCGGACGCGCAGGACGCAGGTCTTGCCCGCGGCCTCCTCCTCGGTGAGCGGGTAGTCGCGCCAGAGCTGGTCGACGTCGTAGTACCAGTGCATGGGCACCGCCACGGCATCTCCGACGCGGGCCCACGCCAGCAGCCTCTCCGAGGCCGCAGCCGCGGACGCGCACGCGGCGGGGCCTTGGGAGGCCATCGGCGACGTGTCCGCGCGCGACGTCGCGGGCGCCGACGCCGGTCGCGCCGTTGCTAGTCGGTCGGACATTGCGATCTGGGACGTCGGAGGACCGCGTGGAAATGGACGTCATCGTCGAGGTCATCGTCCGGCCGATCCATCGTCCTGGAGAGACTGCCGCGCGTCATGCAGTGCAGCGTGGCCTCTCCGTCCCTGCGACCTCCAGCCGCCGCAAGGTCTAAGTCTTTTGGGATTACATACACATTTTTTCGTCAGGCTTGAGCGCGGCTCGGCAGAGTTTGGTGGCAAGCCTCGCGGGCAAATCCGCGCGCGGGCCAGGACGGGCTCTCAGAGATGGTGATGGTGGCAGTGAAGTCCTAGGCCTAGGCCTGGTCGGCACTGGCATCTTTGGCGGTGCGGCCGTCGGCGGTAAAACCGATGATGATAATCTCGGCGCGGTCCATGCGGTGAATGAGGATTGCGTTGGCGATGATGAGCGCGAGGACAGCGCGAATGAAGATAGGCCAGTCCTTGGGCGTGAGCTTGGTCTTGGACCCCGTATAGTCCTTGTAAAGCGTGGTAATGTCCTCGACGTCGGCCTTTGTGAGTGCGACGTTGGCCGGGATGCGGTCGATGAGCTGGTCGAGCTCGCCAGCGTCGACGACGCCGCTGTTGTCCTTGTCGACCTCCCGAAAGAGCCGCATGGCGGCGTCGTCAAAGTCCGGCCGACTAAAGACGGCCGTGCAAGCCGCGTGGACCTGCTTGTCAAGCTTCTGAGCACGCACCAGCACGAGCTCCCAGAGCGGGCGTCCGAAGATGGCCTCCATCGTCTCGAGCGACGGGTCGCAGCAGCAGCGCAGGAACGCGATAATGCCCAGCTCGCAGCAAAACATGAGCGGGCAGCACACGCAGGTCAGCAGGCAGGCCGCGAGCGCCACAGCCATCCTCACCGGGCAGCAGAGGATCGAGAAGAGCAAGTTCTCCTTGTCGCGGTGGATCCCATCCTCCTCTGCCTGCGCCGCGCGGGGCTTGCCCTCCTCGGGGATGAGCGGCGTCGTCTCCGCGTGCTCCTCTTCCGCGGACATCCTCCCTTGCGCTGCGCGCTGCGCGATTGCGCACGCGTCGCGCGGGTCGGCCTCGGCGTCGCCAAAGTGAAGAGACCGACCTCGAGCCCACGTCGATCCCGCAACCCGTGGGCCTCCGGCTTTGCGCGAGCAGTCGCGCGCGGCCGGTGCAGCGCAGCGCAGCGCAGCGCAGCACAGCGCAGCACAGCGCAGCGTAGCGCAGCGCAGCGCAGCGCAGCGCAGCGCAGCGCACAACGCGCGGAGAAGCGGAGGGAGTCTAGCGAAGGCGGCGAGCCTCGTCGAAGATTTTCATTTCGGGCATCGTCGCAACCAGATCCCTAATAACGAGAGCGCGCGCGAGAGCGCGTGCGAGCGAGCGCGCGCCCTTCGGGACCCAGACCACGCCGTGGACCACGCCGTGGGACGAACGCGCGGCTAGGCAGGGCGTGGCGGGGCGCGGCGAGGCGGGGGCGGCGACGGAATGGCGGACGGTCTCGCCGGCCTGGCCCGATTTTCGCGGCCCTACGACTTCACGAAGTGGGAGGATGACGACTTCCGCATGCTAAACGCAGATACATTATCTCGTTTCTCGCAAAAGGAAATTACCGACCTCACTAGAGAGCTACTTCAACGAGGGGACTTGGACGGTGTCAATTGGAGGCTCTTCTTGAGTGCCCTACTAAAGGTAACCAGAGAAGCCAACGCCAGTTTCCTGGAGCAGATACAGCTGCTTGAAGACACGAGGAACTTACGGAAGCAGCAGCTTCAGGAATTGAAGGAACAATATCGATCCTTGACGATGCCTGTCATCCAAGCAATTGCACTGCCTCTGTGCAATGAGGTGGTATCATCTCGTGACGTGCGCCCCTCATCTTTGCATGAATCAAGCTGGTTGCTTCCCATTCCAAGGCTTCAGCAGTGGGAGGACTTTTCCCTCGAACATGTCATCCCATTTGTCGATGGACACACCATTGGAAGGGAAGCTATCGTACCCAACTTAAAATTCGATAGGTCATGGAACGAGGCGACGGCAAGTGGGATGTTCGCGAGCAGATGCTTTTCGCCGCTGCTGACACACATTTTCCGGCTTGAGTCCCTCAAGAGCAAGGAGGTAGAGTTGCTCTACGATTCGATGACGGTCGTCACATCGCGTCCGGACCAGGTTTGGACTGCGGTATTGCCGGAGAAGACTTCTGCGTCGCGCAGGCGTGCGGTCCTGGTGCACGAGCACAAGGAACCCGCGACCTTTCCGGACGACGATTCAGATCGACCGATTTGGGAGCATTTAGTCTCCGCCCCTGAGGGCACGACCACTGCAAGGGCGGGGATGATGACGAGGGCAGCGGCGAGGGCAGCGGTGCGTCCAGCGATCCATCCAGCTGCGCGTCCCGTCGCGCGGGCGGATGGCGAGATGAACTGGAAGACGCAACGTGGGCTGGAGCAAGTGTATGCCTACATGGTCACGCTCGGATTGAAGTATGGTGTGATCAGTAACACTGAGAACACGTGGTTTCTTTGCCGCGAGGATTGTGTTTTTCCGTCAGCGTCTGGGAATGGTGGTGACCGGGACGATGATGTGCTCAAGATCTCGCGTCCTTTCAGTTGCCTCGGCACTGGAGACCGCGAGTCCACCAACGTTGCTTATTTGGCGACGTTATTACTGGCCATCGGAGATGAGAACGCAAGTGGGAAATTCCCCGCTCGGGGATCGAGTGTGTATGTGTGGGCTCTTCCGCACTGGCGAGCGAAACTGTGTGGGGCGGACACTGGGCCAGTTCGCACTTCTTTGGATCAAGCAGGGGCGTGCGAGTGGGTTGCCGGTTTGCAGGCGGCTGCTATTGCTGCTGCTGCTGGTGGCGGCGGCGGGCGTCGGACGAGGGCACGCCACGACATACGGGGCCGTCGCCTCCCGCTTACTCGTGTAGAATTCGGTGCGCTCCTCCCTCTTCCCTGGGACGAGGCCTACGAGCCCATGCCCATGTTCGAGGACACGACGAGCTCCATCCAGCGGTTGCGTCTTCCGAATGGCGTGTCTATCGTGATCAAGACGCTGATTATTCCCCCGCGAGGTTCGGAACTCAGCATCGACGAGCTCCGTGCTCCGTACGATAACGAGACGCGGGTTTATACAGCACTGCAGAACTTGCAGGGCGGGGCAATTCCCCTTCTCGTGTACGGCGGGGAAGTGGGTTTCGATGGAGACTACTTCGTGATCGCTACCATCGACAGCGGCGACTGCCTGTCTACTCTCTCTGCGCCGCTTTCAAGTGACATTTGCGACGGCGCACTGGCCGCGCTCACCAGGGTTCATGCTGCGGGCTATTGCCACGGCGACGTTGCATTGTGGAACTTTGTCGTCTCTCAAGAAACCGGTCACGTCCGTATCATCGATCTCGCGCGCGCCGTGCCTCTACCGTCCCGCAAGGCTGACCGCGACGAGATGATTGAAGCGGAAGTGACGGAGCTTAGGTCACGCTTGGCAGGTCACAAGAATGATCATGACTTGTACATCTCGACTGCGCCGAGACGTGGTTTGTCATGAAGATGTTGCTTTTTCTGAACAAGGTACGTAGTACGTAGTACCATGGTGAATGGTGACATCGGGTACTTTCTTGCGCGGAGTAGTACCCGCCGAGCGAGCTTGTTCCGCTCTAGCTACTCTAGTCTAGCTCTAGCTAGCTACTACTAGCTAGGCCTCGGACATGAATCAATGTTGACAATAGTGTTGACAATAGGCCCTTGATCTTATTGGAGCTATTGCCAGTGGAGCTGTATAGAATCTTGCGCTCTAGCTCTAGCCCGCGCGCAGAGACCCGCGCGCAGCCTGAGGGTCGAGCGCAGCCTCGCGAATAGGAGAGCCGGGCCGCTCGAGAGACCGGGCGCGAGTCTCGAGCCGAGGAGATCGAGTCGGGGAGATCGTCCGTTCATGGCGGGAGTGCTTGGACGCAGCGTGGCGCACGCGAGGGCTTCCTGGCAGACGGGCGCGAGGACGCTCGCGGCGCGCGGAGGGCAGCGAGGCGAGAGCTTCCTTGCGGCCGCGAGACCCGCGCTGATCCAAGGACCGGCGTGGAATTGCAGCTCGAAAGCGAGGACCATGAAGGTCTACACCAAGACGGGGGACAAAGGGACCTCGCAGCTCTTCAACGGGGAGCGGCGCAACAAGGACGACGAGGTTTTCCAGGCGCTTGGCGCCATCGATGAGTGCAACGCCTTCATTGGTCTGGCGTGCGAGTTTGTGGACGAGGGCAACGGCAAGGTGGCTGAGCAGCTGAGCCACATCATGTCGCGAATGTTCGACGTTGGCGCGAGCGTAGCGACGCCTCAAGATGCTTCGTCTGCAGCCAAGCTCAAGCGATCGGGCTTCAACGAGGTTCACGTCGAGATGCTGGAAAAGGCGATCGACGCCATGGACACGGAGCTGCCGCCTCTCAAAAACTTCATTCTGCCATCTGGCGGCAAGTGCGCGGCCCACCTCCACGTCGCGCGCACGCTGGCGCGCCGTGCCGAGCGCCACATTGTGCCGCTCGTCCGCGACGGCCACGTCGACCCTAACGTCGGCAAGTTCGTCAACCGCCTGAGCGACTACCTCTTCGTCTCTGCGCGCTTCATGGCTATGAAGCAGGGCCACCAGGAACGAGAGTGGCAAAAGTACGTGGCATCCGAGGAGGCCTCGTCTGACGAAAAGAGCACCTAGACTTAGCCTTGCCCGGCACTTAGTACAATCTTCCAAAGCCTCTTATCGTCGCGACAGCGAGCAAACTTGCACGGTCACAGCCTGAGTCTTACAAAGTGCGCAACAGACCAGGCCGTGGATGGCAAGAGGTTCAAGGCCTTGTTTTGCGTCGCCATATCGAGACTTCTGCGGCAGCGCAAGAGGCATGCATGCGATGACCGCAAGGTTTTTCGCAAGTCGGTTAGGTCATGCGCGTAGATCACACCCGCGCCGTTGAACCATCGTCGGCGTTTTGCAAAAAGAGAAGTCTAGGCTAGGCCTGCCCTGGCCTCGTAGGGCACGTAGCCCAGCAGCAGGGTCCCTCGGTTTTCATGTACGTACGCATGTCGGCGACCGACGGCGACCTCGGCACTGCGTATCTGCAGATGTGCTACACTCATGGCTGACGTTCTGCGAGACCCTCGCGCGGTCCGCGTCCGTGCATCTCCCGTCGGAGCCCCGCCCCGCGCGGCTGCTCGCCGGGCGTCGCGAGGTCGCCGTCGCCGCCGTCGCTGGCCTCGCG
>KQ758850.1:16431593-16444545 GCA_001462505.1 Aurantiochytrium sp. T66 | reverse complement strand
ACGTGGCGAAGACCACCGACCTGGACCCAGATCTGAGCTTGGCGACGTGCGCGAACCACCAGCGCGACGCGTACGTGCTCGACGACTTCAACGCGCGCGTGAGCAGGAACTTCGTGGGCCAGCCCGCGGCGGTCCAGGCGGTCCGCGACATCCTGGAGACATTCGTGCACGAGGACGCCTCCCCCGTGCGGCCCCTGTCGGTGCAGCTCGTCGGGCCGAGCGGCACGGGGAAAACATACATGGCCGAGATGATGGCCACCGCGGTCTTCCACGACTGCGAGCCCTCGCTGCTCGACAACGTTCGCGGCAGCCTCGGCAGTTTGGGGAGGTGGTGGAACGAGAAGCTTCTCCCCACGCTCGAGGTCCCGGGCCTCATGGACTCGGTGATGAAGCGGACGTGTCGCGAGAGCGACCCCAAGCTCGACAGCTGGCGCAAGGCCTGCGGCATCGCCACCACCAGCTTTACCGAGCCGCAGGAGGACGCCGAGAACCCGGACGCGCATAACCTGGAGAAGATCCGGGCCTTTTTCGCCACGGCCGCAACGACCCTGGCGCGCGACCCGCGCGCGGTCCTCGTCCTCGACGACTTTGTCTACTGCAAGCGCCGCTGCGTTGCAGAGCTCAAAACCCTGCTCACCGAGGGCTCCTTTACAGACCCGGCCACAGGCCAGTCGGTGTCCGCAAAACGGAGTCTCATCATTCTCACCACTGACTTGCGCGAGTTCGGGCTCATGCTCGACCCCTCGCATTCGTACGAGGACGCAGTGAGGACCGTGCAGACTGCTATCGACGATTACTGGGGCAGCAACTCGTTCATTAGCAGCGTCGTGAGACACGTTCCTTTCACGCCCTTGACGAACCTAGAGCTCATGCGCATCACGGACCAAATCGTCGACCGCGTCGGGACGCTCGTCAAGAACCGCATTTTCAAAAAGCTCAATGCGCACACGGACGCAGAGCCCAACGCAAAAAAGAGCAAGTGGATTGGCTCCTTCCGCTGCTCCGAGCAGGTCAAGCAGGAGATTCTCGACTACCTCCATGAGAAGACCACGCACAAGGCTGCCAGGGCCGTCACCGAGGAGCTCTACGAGGGCCTGCGCGACAGCGTGCTCCGGCCGGAGCCCATCGAGAAGCGCCTCACGCGCTGGAAGACGTACGCCTCCGAAAAGGTATGCAACCAGGACATTGAGGTCCGCGTGGTTCCGGGGGGGCCTTCTCTCAAGATCGAGCTTCGCATCGTCTAGACGGCCCGCGGCTTATCGACCGACCAGTCGCATTCGCAGACCGAGGACTCGTCCGTCCTGCTCACTTTCGATCGAGTTGCGACGGGGACCGCTTTCGTAGATTGTATCGTACAGACATCGCTCATGCTTATCATGGGCCTCGTAAAAGCAACAACCTCCTGGGTGTCATGTCATGTGAAATTGATTGATCGATCGATTGACAAACATTGTCGGCATCACGACGGGCCCCCAAACCTCGCGAGCAGCCTGGCTGTGAATCAGGTGCCTGCGCAACCGCATATCCCCCTTTCCGCGTTGCGCAGTTTCGGTATTTTCGGTGTGTGCGGAACCCCGTTTCTCGTATTTCCCGTTTCTCGTATTTCCTTGTGCAACACTCGCTGTCCCTTGCTGGCGACCAGGCGCGCGTGCCGAGCGCGCCTCCGTCTGACCATGACGTCATGTGGCACGCGGAGCCCGCCTGCTAAAACTCGTATGAACGGCGGCCCGCAAGGGGAGTTTCTGCGACGGGGTTGTGATGATGTCACCGTCTCGGAAGCTGCACAGCTGCGTGGCACCATCGTGTCGTCGTGCCGTGTCGTGTCGATTGTGAGCTGATCAGCCAGCACAGGCTGCAGGCGTAAGACCTGCAGGCGGCGGAGGTCTCGGACCCGAAGAAATTCGTCGAGACTCCGGGCCCGAGCGCAAACCCAGAATAGGCTATGCATTTTGCGCCGTGACGCCTCGGACGTGACCCTCGGACACGTTGCCTTGCTGCTGAGAAGCCTGCCTCCTCCGTGTCCCGAGGACGCACGCGTCTTACGTGCGACACCGTTTTGGCCTGGCGTAGAAGTAGCGTGGGTCGATTCGCTACGTAGAAGAAGCAGCAGCAGCAGCAGCAGCAGCTGGGCAACTCCATTGTGATGGTCGCGCGGGAGACGAGGCTGACGACGCCGAGGAGAATGACGGGCGCGCCGACCTCCACGAAGGAGGGCTCTCCGGCCGTGGACGCCTTTTCGTTCTCGGCCAGCGGGTGGCTTATGCAGTGGCAACTCGGCGTGGCGTACTCGCTGCAGCGGTGCGGGTTTGACGAAGGGTGCAAGACCCGCTTTGTCGGCGCCTCGGGGGGCTCGGCTGTGTCGGCGAGCATGGCGCTCGGCGTCGACGCCAAGCTCATCTCCGACTTTATGGTGCGCTGCCTCGTCGACTATCACAAGAACCCGGCGCGGAACATGTTCAAGATGCGAGAGTACGCCAAGGAGTGCGTCCGCAGGTGCATGGACGAGTCGACGCACCTGCACGAGGCTTTGCGCGCGGGCCGGCTCAACGTGCAGATCACGCTGCTCCCGTCAGTGCGTGGCGTCGTGGTCAACGAGTTCGACAGCGCCGAGCACTACCTCAAGTGCATCATGGCCAGCTGCACCATGTCCCCCTTCGCGGGCATGCCCTTTCAGATGGAGTGCAAAGACCCGCAGCTGAACGGCGCGTGGGTCTTTGACGGCGGCCTCACGGCCATCGCGCCGAGCCTCGGGCCCGGCACCGTCAAGGTATGCCCCCTGTACTTTATGGACGCCGACATTAAGCCCTCGCGCTTCGTCCCGGTGCACTGGGGCGTCTTCCCGCCGTCGGTGCAGGAGTTCACCGAGCTCTTCTGGCTCGGCGCGCATGACGGCATGGCCTGGCTGCAGCAGAACGGTCACGCCAAGCTGGCCAGTAACCCGCGAGACATGGTGTACGCCTTGCGGCGGCAGCAGTCGTTCTCTAGGGAGGAGTGGCGCATCAAGCCCATCCAGAGGCGCGCCGAGGTCTCGTCCCACAGCTCCTTCGACGCCTCGAGGTCCGGATTTCACCCGCACGCGCACGAGATCGTCGACCTGCGCTACGATCTGCGCAAGGACGAGGCGGGCTTGGCCCTGCGCGACCGCTCGGGCAGCTGGTCCAGCTTCGAGAGCACCGCGACCTTCGAGTCTGCCGAGTCCTCGGACAGCGCGCGCGTGCAGCGCGTCATCTTGCACGACGCCACCAAGGCGGGCGAGCCCATGTCCTGGCCGCGCGAGTCCGTCTCGCGCGTGGGCGACTCCATGGTCATCGCCGCGGCCTCGACCTGCGTCAAGCCCCTCGCGCTCGGCATCGTCTACACGGAATTGTGGTCGCGCGCCGCCGTCTCGGCCGCCAGCGCCGCAATTGCCCACGTCGAGTCCAAGCGGCGCGCCAGCAAGCCGTCCAAGGGCGGCTGGCTCTCGCTCCGGCGCTGGGTGCACGAGGACATGATCGGCACCGCCGCCGACCAGTGGGAGTCGGCGGTCTCGTACGTGGGCGCCGCCGCGGACCCGTCCGCATGGCTCTCGCACGTCCCCATCGTCGGCAGCAGGATAGTCCAGGAGAACCACGCGCAGGCCGCCAAGCAGAACTTCGAGAAGCACTCGTACTCGTACCGGCTGCTCTCGCGCGCGGCGCTCATCTGAAGGGACCCTGCTCGACCTCGTGTCGCGGATGGAATGGATGCCACGAACCTAGGTTGACCTAGATTCTGTGGGGCTGCCTGTCGCGATTCTGTGGGGCGGGCTGCCTGCCGCGTTATAGCTTTCGCCTGCCCCTGGGCCCAAAAACGCGCGCGTGTATTCGGGATCCTAAGAAAGGAGTCCTGCACGGCGCGTGGCCACAAACCCACACAAACCCGCTTTTACGATAGACTGCTTTGTATGATCTGGAGACGTTTTGGATAAATGTGAAGAATTGATTGCTTTTGTTTGAAGATGATGTCGGAAAGTTATAATGCCGGTGACGAGCTCTTCCCCAAATACACGCGGGGTCGTTGTCGTCGTCGTCGTCTTCGTCGTCGTCGGGACAACCTGCACAGCCCTCGTTGCCTCCTGCTGCGGCTCACGATGCTGCTGATGCAGACATTCTATCTAGTACGTACACAAGGTGTTACCTTTCTCGCTTCTCTTGCTTGCGTCCAGCAAAACGGGGGGGGCGGCCCGAGCCGAGCTCGCGCTCAGCTCACAGTAAGGCCGACCTCCTCGGATTACTACTGCTGGAACCTGGAAAAGCGCGAGGAGAACTTGTTCACGAAGCCGAGGCCCGGCGGTGGCCGCATGCCCGGTCGTGCCGGCAGCGGCGGCGGGGGCGGAGGCGCCGCGTCCATACCAGAGCCTGGCGCGCCCGCGGCAAATCCGCGCGATGGGCCAGAAGGCATGGCCGGTGTCGGAGGCGGCGGCGGCGGGGCCATCTCGGACTCGTAGCTGTCGTAGGTGTCATAGCGACGGAAGGCAGGATGCGGGTTGGCGGACCCGGCCTGGACCGATTGAGGCGTCGAGACCTGGTACGAGGGCGCTTCGCTCGGCGTCGAGGCTGAACTGCTGAAAAACCCGCGCAAGTTGCCCATCCGGGTCGAAGCCCGGGCGCCAAAGTCCGAAAGGTACGAGGGCACGTTACCGACCATGGCCGCCGGTGAAGGCCGCGAAGAGGGCGGCGGAGCGCCGCCCGGGTACTGACTGCCGCCTGGGTATTGCCGGGCGCCCGGATACTGGTTGCCGCCCGAATATGGACCGTCTCCCGAGGTGCCCGTGAATGCCGTCATTGCGACGCTCGGGTCACTCTTGCCGGCGCGCCGGCGCTTACGAACCATGGTGAGCGAGACCGCCAGGACAATCACCGTGACGCCAGCAAGCGAGCCGGCGATTATGATAATGGTTGACATGTCGACGCCGTCTTCGCCACTGGCGTCCCCGTTCCCGGCGCTGCCTGAGACTACATCGGGACTGGTCGGCGCCTGGGTTGGCGTCATTGTGGGCCTTGCGGTGGGCATCACGCGCGCGCGGCAAACGCCTTCGAGCCACGTGCACTGATTGTCATGCCAGTCTCCATCGCTGCAGTCGTCAATGTCCGTGCCAAACGTCATGCAAAAGAGGTCGCGAACGTGGAACTCCTCGGTCGTTGGCGCCGGCGTGGGGGCCTCAGTTGGCCTGGGCGTCGGCGCCCGGGTGGGAGACTTGGTCGGCTTCGCGGTCGGAGCGTTGGTGGGCTTGGCTGTAGGTTTGTTTGTTGGTCTCTGGGTCGGCTTCCGCGTTGGCCTTTCGGTCGGCTTCGCGGTCGGCAGCTTGGTAGGCGCGGGCGTGGGCTCCGGCGTGGGAAGGAACTGGGGCTTGCCGCAGTAGACAACGCCCCATTTGACCTTGCGGTTCTTCTTGTCCACATTGTAGGTCAGCACGCCAACGGTGGGGCACCACCGCATGGTCGTGTCGCCCGCAGCAACGCCAGCCAGCTGATCGACGCCGAAAGGTCTCGCTTCTGCGATCGTCGGCGGGTAGTCAAAGTCCAGCGTCTCGCCCTGCCATCCCTTGTACTGAAAGGGCAGCTGGCAGCCTTGGAGGTCCTTCTCGTAGCCCGGGTTCCCCTCAAAGATGTAGCAGTCGAAAGGGTTCAGATCGGTCGTGTAGAACGTTGGCGCCGGCGTGCTCATGGCCACGACCACGGTTGGGGTCGCGGTCGGGGCTGCGGTCGGCTTGGGCGTCGGCGACATGGTCGGAAAAGGCGTAGGCTTGGCCGTTGTCGGGGCTTCCGTGGGCTTTGGGGTCGATTTCGGCGTTGGAGCTTCTGTGGGCCGCGATGTGGGCGGTGGTGCCGGCGTCGGGTACGCCGTTGGACTGTCGCCCGCGTCGTCTTCTTCGACGGACGAGCTGCCCGAGGACTGCGAGGTGGTGGGGTACGGCGTGTTGGTGTCGATAAATTGCAACTCGCGCTGCCTCTGGACCTCGACATCAAGCAGCGACGCAAGCCGAATCTGCGCCGCGGACTGGATCCACTTGACGTAGCTCCTCACCCGCGTGTACTCGTTGAGTGCCGCGTGTGCGCCCCGGGAGGCGCAGGACGTTGCAATGCCGACCTGGAGGGGCGGCCGCCCTTTATCGGATGCGACATTGAGCAAAGGGGCGCCGACCAGGTCTGCGGAGGGCCCGCTGGCACACATGCGGTCAGCTGCCTCGTCCGCGCACCTCTCGGCAGTCACCACGGCCGCGGCGTCTTCGGACCCGACCAGCGAAAGGGTCGAGTTCACCGACTCGAGGCCTGGATCCATAATATTCACTAGGGTGACCGCCGGCGCCGTCTGCGCGACGACGCTGGGCCCCAGCTCGATGAGCGCAATGTCGTGCGCCTCGTCATCACCGTCGTGGTACTCCGGGTGCGCGACGACCTTTTGCACCGCGCGGTCCTCGTCACCGAGGCGCACGACAGCGGCCCCGACGAGCGATTCGTGCGCGCATTGCGCTGCGGTCAGGACCCAGTCTTCGTGCACCAGCGAGCCGCCGCAGAGGCCCTCCGCGAGCGCCGCGGTCGACGCGCGGGCCTCGCGGGTGCGCGGCAGGATTCTCGCGAGCAGCAGCGGCCCGGAGTCGGCGGTCACCGGGGCCGCCGACCCTGCCGCCACTGCGGCGGCCGCCAGGACCGCGCCGACCAGCTGCTGCCGGCGGCAGCGGCGGCGGCCCCGAACCCCCTCGGGCATGCTCCCTCGGCCGTCGGAGCGGCGCGCGGCGGGTGTCGACCCGCGGTCCCGCGTTCGTGGCGCCGGGATGCCCGATGGATGGATGACTCCGAAGTTCGAATCCGATCCGGTCGCGACCGGTTTGCCCCACCTGCACGCAGGCAGGCAGGCACGCAGGCAGTGGCAGGCAGGCAGCGCGCGGGAGCCTGCGCGGGGATGGCGCTGCGCGCGACGAAAGGAGGAGCGGCGCGAGAGGGTCGGCGGCGAGCGTCGGCGCAGCGTTGGAGGATTGGCTCTTCTCGCTGGTGCTCGCTTTTCTTTTTCTTTTTCTTTTTCTTTTTCTTTTTCTTTCTCAGATAAAAACTTTTCAAAATTCAAATTTTTATACAAATTTTCATTCCATTTGCCATGCCTGCCATGCCAATGCAAGCACTTGAACTTCGAGTCGAGTCCCGGAATCCTGGCCCCATCCCATCGGCCAGGTTCCCCCGCCCCCAGGCTCGCGACGGCCGCCTGTGGCGCCAGCCAGAGGCGCGGCCTTGACTCGCGGGCAGGCCTTGGTTTCTTTGTCAGTCTTTGCTTGCATCACATCACATCATCACATCCTGCGCGTGTGCTTTCTCTGGTTTGGAGCCGGCTGTCTCTCAGCTCAGCGCGGCGATCTCTTCGCACAAGACCCGGCGCGCGCGCCCCCGCCTCGGCGCACTGCCGCCCAGCTCCCCGACGCCCGATACACGCTGCCTGCCCCCACCACACTCGCTCGCTCCCGGGCGCGGAAGGGGAGGGCCACGCGCCCCGGGGGGTACGCGGCGAACTGGGAAAGGGGCTGGACCCAGGGCGCACCGGGTCCGGTGCGGGCCTGGGACGCGTGCACCCGGCGCGACACGCGCGTGCCCGCAAAAGCTCAGCAAGCTTTAGGCCTTGCGAGTCGAGCTCGCTTGCTTCAGGCTTCGCTTGTGATTTTCTGGCCGGCGAGCTTGGCCGACGGCGCGTGCCGGAGGTACTGCCACTTCTACAATCCACGTCGTTAGTTCGTTCTGGACTGATCAGAAGAATCGAAACTGAGTGCGACGGAGATCCGGGATGAGATTGCAGCACGGCTCAGAAGGCGAACCCGAGCAGACGAACGAGCGCGTGAAAAAAGCTCGTCGCCCACAAACCCAGTTACAGTCACAGATATCGCTCGCACGAGCACCGCAATTGATCGGCGGCGGCCTCGGCTGGCTGACTCTCCTTGGAGATTGATTTGCGCCCGGCGCGCGAGACGAGCGCGTGAATCGAGCGAGGGAGTGACCGGCGCGGCGCGGTAGCCGCAGCGATCGGGGGCGACCGACTGTAGTATCATGACAGCGAGATGGCCCGCTTCTTCTCACAGAACGCATGTGAGGTAACGACGAGTGGCTCGCACTCGCGGGTTCCGGAGCGGAGTCACCGGAGTCTGCGAGGCGGCGGCTAGCTCACTGCTGCAGTGAGAGCTCCAGCTCTTGCCGGCCCAGGAGATGAGGTATCCGGCAAGAGGTAGTCCTTGTCGAGGGCGCGGAGCGAGGGCGCGAGACACTCAACGCCGTGCTCGGCATGGACTTCCAGCAGCGCGTCAGGGCCCTGCAAAAGCGGCTCGAGGAGCAGCTCGAGCATGGCCAGGTCGAGAATGGGGTAAAAGGCAGCCGCCAGCGCCTTGCGCGACGTACCGGGATAGTCGAGCACGTACACGACGACGGCGCGCGAGAGCGAGCGCTTGAAGTCCTCGTCTTCGCGGCCATCGAGACGCAGCCACGGCCGCATCACGACCGGGTCCTGCAGGCCAATGCTCTGCGCGCCGGGGCCCTGCGCGGACGCCGACGCGCCCAGCCCGAAGACGTTGCCCCCGAGCACCCACGACTTCGCGTGCGCGCGCAGCACGTAGCGGTATTGGTGAAAGGCAGGGACACGCAGCACCTCGCCGGAAGCGAGGACCTGGGCCAAGGCGCTGGAAAATTTCCCCGCCCTCGCCTGCGCCTCCGGAATGCCGTTCTCGCCAGCCTCCGCGATCACCCCGAGAAGGGCAGCGCGGGCGTCGGCGTCTGCGGCCTCGTCGCCGCCCGGAGGAAATACCAGGCGCTTCGGCCGCAGAGCCCGCGTCTCTTCCTCGTCCTGGCAATTCAGATGTCGGAGCCCAATCGCAAAGAGCTCCTCGGTGTTCTTGAGCTCCGACACCGGCACGCGTGGTGCCCGCCGGCTCCTTTCCGACTCCATCAGCGGCGGATTCTCGCTGTCGCCGCCGTCGGCGACCTTGTAGTCGACGTCGAGTGTGGCCTCGCCGAGCGCGATCAGCGGCAGTACCCGCATCAGGTCCGCGCCACTGACCTCGGGCCCGAGCGACTCGACCTTGACGGCGCCTGCGGCACCCGACGCTGCAGCCCCCCGCGCAAACTTGAGCGCGCCGCTCTGGATGCGCCGCGGCTGATGCATGTCGGAGCCCACACGCCGAAGCAGCAGCCGAAAGGCGTCGCGGTCGATGTTGGCCGCCAGATACTGAGGCCATTGCGGCGTGGGACTTGTCGGAAACCCGCGCAGGAAGCCGCATGTCACGAGCTCCTCGAGAATGTCGGCCAGGAATTCTCGCTCAACCCCGCGCAGAGGCTCGGCAACCACTTTCAACTTCTCATCGAGCGCTTTGGATGGTTTCTGGCGCGCGAGTTGCACGAGATGGAGAATGATGGCATTTCGCAGGCCCCAGATGCGCGCCTGGCGGTCGTGCGCCTCAACGTTGGCGCTCGCGATCTTGAGCACGTCCACCCTGTCGGGAGCACCTTCGAGTGCCGCGCGCAGCTTCTTGCGTACGTGTTCCGGGGACGCATTGGGCGCTTCCGTCTTGAACACCTTGGCTGTCACCTCGTTCATGTCAAAGTTCTGAAAGTAGGCTTCAAAGCCCGCCTTGGCAAGCTCAAGGGGCCACGGCTCGATGCGCCCGCGGCGCTTCCTCTCCGGCTTGATGCGAAGGGGCTCGAGGAGCTCGACGGCTTTGCGCTTCTTCTGCGCCGCCCCGCGCTGCTTGGCGGCACGCTTACGCTTTCTGGACTTGGCGCCCTTCCGGCGCCCACCCTCGGGGCCGTCACGCTGTCTGTTCGCAAAGAAGGCCCAGCTCGTAGCCAAACACAGTTTGTCGCGGCTCGCCATGTCCCAAAGGTGCTGCCACAGCACCCACCAGTATTCGTCGAGCTCCGCATCGTTTTGCGCGTCGTACTCTTGGCGACGAAGACGCGCCTTGGTGAGCAGGATCCAGCCCGGGTCCCCGGGCGCGGTCTTGCGAGCAAGAAGAGATATCTCACGCAGCGCGGACACTGTGGTATCCTCCAGATCGGGCGCCGCGAGCTCGGGGCAGTTCGCGTCCTGGACCCTTCCGCCCTGTAGCGCGACTTCAATCGCCTTCTTGCACGTCTCAATGCCCCACATCGGGCCGCCTCCCTCGGCTGCAATGGGGCGCTTGACGATGCGCAGATAGAGAATCATAGGCATGGCCTTGTAGACCTCTTCGAGCGCGATGGGGACCTCGGCCGGCGCTGGCGCGCCGAGCTTGGCCCGGGAATACTCGAGGAGGAAGCCGTACAAGAGCCGCGCGCGCACCATGAGTCGGTATTCGTAATAGTAGTCGAGCGCTTGGCCTGGGTCCTTGAACGCCTCATGGGTGGCCCGCAGGATGATGGTGAGAAGGTTTCGATCGAAGGCGATGCGCTCCGGGAAATTGGTAAGGTTCATCTCCTCCACCGTCGGGCCCTGCGCGTCGGCGGTGCGCTTCCGCAGTCTGGCCTGCGCCGCTGCATACTTGCCCTTTCTCTTCAGCTTTTGGCCGTTCCTCCGCCCGGCCCGGTCCAGCGTGATGCGTTCGAGCCCGCGGAGGGCCTCTTCCGCGGCTGCGTCGAGCCGCTCGAAAACGTCTTCGGCGGTCTCCCCGGGGCGCATGCCGCGGGCGTAGCGGGTCAGGAACGAGACCGCGGGAAGGCGAACGACCGGCACCATTGGACCGGACGCCTGCTGGCCCGCCGCCTTGGATATGGGACCCTTCTCTTTGGCGGCCTCGCGAAATACCTCGGGTCGTGGAATGCGGTCCGCGCGGCACACCATTTCAACGACCTTGGTTTCCTGGTTCTTTTCCGCGGGCTGGGCATCCGGCGTGGGCTGGATAAGTGCTTCCTGCCTCGTGGGCTCTGGAGGCGCCGCTCCCTGCGAAGTCTTTTCGCTTTTTAGTTCTTCGTCAATGGCGCCCGGGGGCAGAGGCGGGCCCTCTGCAGAGTCGCTTAAAGCAGGCGGGGCGGGCGGGCCTCGCGCACCTTGGGAAGCCGCTGCCTCTGTTGCCTCCCCAGAAGCAGCTGTCTCTGCTGCCTCCCCAGAAGCAGCTGCCTCTGCTGCCTCCCCAGAAGCAGCTGCCTCTGTTGCATCCCCAAAAGCCGCTACCTCTGTTGCCTCTCTAGTAGCCGGGCTCCATTCCATGATACAGAGCTTGGGCATGCCAGGAGGAGCGTCATCGCCATTGCACCGCTCCACGAGCCGGCGCACAGACCACACGTCGCACTCGCCGTCAAAAACGCCGATCTCTTGCTCGCGGATCTCATTCTGGAGGCGTCTCACGGTCACGGCGCCAAGCGCGTTGATCGCGCTCAGGACAACGTTCAGGCGAAAGAGCAGCCGATCCTTGCGCTTAACGGGCGGGCTGGCCGGCTCGACGGCCTCGAGCAGGCCCACGGACCTGAGACGCTCCACGCGCGCGCTGCGCTCTCGCGCAAGCAACGAGTTGCAGTACCGTGTGCGGGCATCTTCGCTGGCGGTGGCGACACCGACGGCGTTGTACTTGCCAAACGACCTGGATTGCTCGACCTTGAAAGTGTCCCGCGAAGGCGATACTTTACCCTTGGCCTTGGCCAAGGCGGTGGCCTTGGCGGCAACCCCGCCCCCGGTCTGCATGCGATGGAAGACGCGCGCGATTATCCTGGGCTCCAGGCCCGCGAGCTCGGACATTTCTGTGGTCGAGATACCTGTGCTACCTGCGGCCAAGACAGACTCTTGGAGCTGTTGCGCGATCGAAACGCCGTGCACGGCGCCGGCCAGCGGCATGCCGAGCGTTTGACGCGCGATGGCCGCGGCCTCGACGCGCGCCACGCTCGTGGCCGGTAGAAGTTGTGGGGGCGGAGTGTTCGGCTCTGCGGCCGCGGCCTCGTCGCGTGCCGCGCCCGTGGCCGTCTGAAGCTGTGCGGGCGGGTTAGCCGAGTCTGCGGCCGCGGCTTGGCCCCTCGTCGCGAGCGGCGCGTTGCGCAGGATGACGATGCGGCGTTCGCCTTGGATGGCAGAGTGGCGCCTGGCGCGTTGCGCAATGCGCGCAAAGAAATTCTCGCTGCATCTGCGGTCCTGCGCTCCCATGAGCCGGATCGTGACAAATTCGGGCTCAACGAACGAGCGCCCGGCCTTCCACTCTTGCTCCAGGAAGGTCCATAGCGTGCGCGACTTGATGTTCAGCAAATAGAGCACGTCGCTGTAGGCGAGGCGAGAGATGCCCAGGTCCTTGCGCGCGGCCACGAGGAAGGCGACGACGCGGTACGCCATTCCGCGCAGCGTTTCCGAAGCCTTGATGGTGTCGTTGGCCGCGTACTCGGAAACGTACTCTCTGCTCGAGAAGCGCACGTGGCGCAGGCGGTTGTGCGAGCCGCTATCCTTGCGCTCGGTGGCCTTCTCGATGAGCATGAGCTCCTCGAGACCGTCGAAGATGTAATGCTGCCGGGGCACAGCCTTGTTTCTGTACATGGCGAGGCTGCCCTTGGCGCTGGCGCTGAGCTTTTCGTGCGCCTCCGACGTCTGCGCCCCCTTGCCCAGCGTCGAGGCCAGGATCTGCACGAGCTGCAGCGCGGCCTCGGTGCCGGGGGTGTCTGCGAACGGGATGCGCAGGGCCTGCAGACGGGCGCGCTCGCTGGCGACGAGTCTGATGTGCGCCTCCTCGTCCTCCGTGGGCGGCGGCGCCGCCCTCTGCGCGCGGATCGCCGGCGAGATGGTGAGCGTGCTCGCCGGGACGCCCAGCAGGACGCGCCAGACGGCGGCCTTGCGCCGCTCGGCCCATGGCGCGAGCTCCGCCCTCGACGCGAAGAACGCCCAGACCTCCGCGAGCGAGCACCCCTCGGGGCCCTGCAGGGCCACGAAGTCCACGGCGCTCGCCGCCACGCGCGGCAGCGACCCGCGGCCCACCTTGAGCGCCGCGCTGTCCGGTTTCTCCCCGGGGCCCTCC
>KQ758850.1:16416338-16431583 GCA_001462505.1 Aurantiochytrium sp. T66 | reverse complement strand
GTGCTGCAGGAGCGCCTGGAAATCGTCTCCAGGATCCACCGCGACGTGCGCCGCGGGCCCGGATCCGCGCGCGCGGAGAGCGCCGCCAGGATCCGCCGCGCCCTGCGGACCGCCACGGGCCGCGCGGAGGAGCCGCCATCCCCCGACACGCTCCCGCTCGGCGTCGGCCAGGGCCTCGACAACGAGCTCATGTCCGGCGAGGTCGACGTCGACGTCGACGAGTACGCGCTGCAGATCTCGCGCCTCGCGCGCACATTCGCGGAGCTCGAGGGCGCCAGCAAGCGCAAGGAAGACCGCGCGAGGTGACACACGTGGCGGCCTCGTCTCGGTGGGCTGCCGGATCATCTGCGCGGGCCTGGCGACTATTCCTGGGGCCCCGCTGCGCAATTTACGCAGAGTCTCCCGTGGCCCTCGCGGGATGAGGGTCATCGGACTGCGGACGAGGGTCCATTCGCTTGCGTGCGTGCTTATACATTAACTAGCTGCGCTGTGGCGCGCGGCGCGCGCTACGCGGGCCCGCGCCGAAGGGCTGCGCGGGCTTTCAGTCGACACATTCACCGGCGGCCGACCTTGGCCTGCACGCGGAGCTCGTGGCGCTTGCGGAGGTCGGAGATCATCTCGCGGAAGGCGTTGTAGAGGGCCTCCGCGGCCGCGGACGCCTCTGCGTCCTGTCGCGAGACCGCGGAGGGGCTCTTTGGCGTGGTCGCGCCGGCCGAGTTTGGCGAAGGCGCCGAGAGCGAAGACCGCCGACGGCGCGCGGGAAACCGCGTGGGCGTCGTGGCCCCTCGCTGCGGGGATGTGCCCGCAGCGGGCCGCGAGGCGGGCGTCCGGGTCGGCGTGGTCGCGCGTTTGGCCGGCGAGGCGGGCGGCGGGGCCGCGGCCGCCGAGGAAGCGGCCGCGGCGGCCGCCGCGTCTGATGCCTGGCGGCAATATTGAGCGAAACGATTTTTGGACCACTTGGATAGCATGGCACCGTTGGTGTTGGCGGGGGGCTCGATGTGCTTGGGCGCGGTGGCAGTCCACCAGGCGCGGACCTTGGCGGCAGACCATTTGCGCGGGTCGGCCGCCTTGGCCTCGTTGTAGGCCTTGGTGGCCTGGATGAGCGACTGGCTGGCCACGTCCTCGGTGGGAAGCTTGAGATGCGTGGTCTTTTCCTTGGTGTCGGCGACCATGACGGAGACGTTGGTCAGGGTGCTGAGCGTGTGCTCTGTATCGCCGGAGCTGGGGCTTACCGTGGCGATGATGGACGTTTTCCCGTTGGCGTCGGTGAGCGCCGGCTTGAGGATGCGGGTGAGCATGCTGGCGCGAAAGGGGATAAAGTCACGCCCCTCGGCCTGGGCGCGAAAGCAGTCCTTGAGGGCCATGAGGGACTTGTTGATTTCGGCGCCCTCCTTGGCGAGCTTGGGGTCGTGCAGGATGGAGTCTTTGTTCCGCTCGGAGCCGGCGAGGTCGACGAGCATGAGCTGCCCAACCCTGTCGTCGTAGTTGATGCTGATGTTACAAAAGGCGTGAGAGCGCGAAGAGCGGTCGTGGACGCCGGTCTCGCAGGTGGCACGCGCGCGCTGGCCGCGTTCGATGCAGTCGAGCAGGTCCTCGTGCGAGTGCACGGTTTGTGTGGTGAGCCCGAGGAAGCGCAGAGAGCCGTCGCCGTCTTCGAGCATGCGCACCGTGGCGTTCTCGGCGTCGCCCATGTCCGGAAAAAAGTCGTCGCCATCTTCGTCGTCGTCGACGTCGCCGCCGCCGCCACCGCCGTGACCGATGTGGATGGCGTCTACGCCGCCGCGGTCTTGTGACCGCTGGTGCGGTGCGAGGTCCTGCGACCCCAGCAGGTCCCTGCACTGCGTGCCGTAGAGCTCATACATGGTGAGCGTGACGGTGGCGCGGTTGGCGGCGGAGAGGACGTGGAAGATGGTTTGCGCGGCGAGCGAGAGCACTGCGGTCATTGTGAATGTTTTCCCAGAGCCGGTCTGGCCAAAGACAAAGGCGGAGGCGGACTTGCCGGCGAGGGCGTGCTGCACGAGGCCGATCGTGGTCTCGCGATAGACTTGGGCGTTGGAGGTGAACTCGTCAAAGACGCGGTCAAAGGTGAATACGTGCGGGGTCATTTTCATGCCGCGCATGTCGGCCTTCATGCGGGTGTCAAAGACGAGAATGCCGCTGGGCTGCAGCGCGCCCGTGGCGTCGACCACGTCAAAGTCGGAGTCGATCTCTTTATTAAACATGGGCCGTTTGCGCACGAAGACGTGTAGGCGCTTGTGGGCGTTCTTGGCGGCGTGGTGCTGGGCGGCGGAGCGCGGTGACAGCGAGCGCGTGGCGGCGAGCGTGACGATGTCGGAGTGCTTGCGGGGCCGCGGCATGCCCGGAGACAAGGTCGTCGACGAGGACGAAGAAGAGGAGGACGTTGCGGACGCGGCAACGGCGGCGTCGGAGGTCTCCACGTTCATGGGCCGGCTGTCGCGCTTGGAGCGAAGGCCCGTGGGCGTGACCGCGTGCTGCCGCGCGATGGCGCGATGCATCTTTTGCAGGTGCTCAAGGAGGGCGGCGCCGCGCCGCGCGTCGCGCGTGCAGATGAGCTCGAACCAGTCGATCATGCGGATGTCGTCCTCCTTGAGATTGAGCGGCGACGCGGGCGGAGAAAAGGCCGGTGGCGGCGGCGGCGGCTGCGAGTCCACGGACCCCGTGCGCGCGTGGCGATCGGTCTTTGGCGGCCGTGGCCCTGTTGCTGTTGCTGCTGTTGCTGCTGCTGCTGCTGCTGCATGTGATGATGATGATGATGGTGGGCCAATGGTTGGCGACGACCCGGCCGCATGTTTGCGGGCCGGGATGAGCGCTCTGCTGGGCCCAAGGTCCTCTTCCTTGCGTGCGCGCCACGACCGGATGGCGTTCATGAAGTCCTTGCGATGGTGCTTCCGCGACGTGCGCTTGTCATAGTTCTTGCGCGGGTCGAAGTGGCCGCCGCCCTCGTCGACGAGCTTGCTGTCGTCGTTGCCCATGTCGCCGCCCCGCGCAGCAGCGCAGCAGCAGCAGGCCGGCGACCGAGCACTCGCTAGCGGGCGCTCGGGGTCTGGGCGCGGCCGCCGGGGCGTCCGACCAGGCCGCGAGCGGGCAGCGTTCTGGCAATGTTCGCGGCGGCAAGATCATGAACGATGATCATGATCATGATGGGCGTGGCTAACGGCCACGTTCTTGACCATTGTTCTTGGCCCAATCTTGAGCGACAAGCTCGACCGCGAGCTTCTGCCGCAGCTCGACCTCGCGGACACGGCGCCTTCGCGCGCGAGGCGCAAGCTGGCCAAGGCCGACGAGCGCGGACTGCGCGAGGACGAAGACATTGATGAAGATGAATAGCGAAATCTAGGGCTACGAAGAGCAAATGTGTGGGGCCGTCATGCGGATGTGGACGCCTTACGCGCGACGATCGCGCGCTGCGAGAGGAGGACTACGCCGACCGCGATCGCGGAGGACTTGAAAATGGTCTGCGTGGGGGCGTGATATGCGGCGAGGAAAATGCGGTCGTGCAGGAAGGTGTAGACGGAAGTCGGGAGGATGGCGATCGCAAGCGCTGGAATGCGAGCAAATTGCTGGATCATGGCTGATGAATAACTTGCCTCGGTAGCACAGGACACCGGGACGCCCTGCACGGTGAAAAGGCAGCTCGGTGTGATGAGCGTGAGGATGGCAGGAGCCTTGGCTGGGCCTTTGGCCACGACGAGGTCGCCATTTTCGAGCGCATCGCCGACCGCGACCTTGGCAAAGGACACGAGTCCCTTATTTCGCACGGGGATCAGGTGGTCTGCGGTGGCCACAATGCGGGACCTGTTGGTGTCGATGCGAACGAGACCCCGGATGTCGGAATCGCTCGGGGGATGCGGGATGACGGCGATGAGCGGCTCGTCGACGGTTGACGTGCTGACCATGTCGCCGACCATGAGGGCGTCAGCGCGTGCCGGGCCTTGCGGGGTGTCGACGAGATTTTCCACGGAAATGCATCCGTCAGATTCATCAAGTTCGCAGGTCATGCCAACGAGCTGGTCGAGGGTCATATCAGCGACTTCATCTCCAAATGCTTCGACGAGCGTCTCTCTGGCCTCATGGAAGTGCTCAGTGGACTCGACCGCGTGCGCAATGATTTCAGCGCAGAACTCGCTGTAAAGCTGCTCCTTGACTTCGCCTTTGAGCTCATATTTGATAGTCTCTTGTTCGAAGCGTAGCTTGGCGACATGACCTGCGTGGCCGGCGTGGCCAGCAGTGCCGCCCGCATGACCCACGTGAAAAGTCAGATGGGCTGCATGGCTGAGACCATGTGCTGTTGCATGCGCTGCCCCATGAAGCCCGGCAATGAGAAATGGAATAAAATGGATGACCAAACTACGTGCGTCTTGAATCTCGTTCTCTGCTTCGAGAGATGCTCCGCGAAGATCCATCGCCAATGTCAAGGAGATGGCCGCCAGCAAGCTGAAGAAAAGGAGGAACTTCATCCTTGAGAGCGCTAGCGAGCGCTGTCTCTGGACAGGGTTGGGCGCGCGATTGAGTTTTGTCGATTCAAGCAAAGGAGATAGCGTGTTCCCTCTCCTTGCCAACTCTGGACATTTTTGCTCAAGTCCACTGTCCTGGCTTTGAGTCCGACTCAAGTACGGGGCACGCGCCATGTGACTAAAAAGGCATCGGCCGTCGCGGTGGCATGATCTGCGGTGACCAAAGTCAATGGATCTGCACTGATTTTGCAGCACCGACGCAGCGCCCGTGAGCATATGCGCCGGGAAAGCGTCGCTCGAGCTGGCAAGCATCGACTTGCTGGCATGCACTTTGCTGGAAGCCCACGGCCGCCACATCCGCTGTCGCAAGCCATCCGACGCAAGTACCAGAATCCCTCGGCCAAAAGCGGCTCATGGACATCCAGAAGAGGCCCAAAATCCGGGCGCTCTCAGCGCAACCCAAATCAGATCTCCCGGATTTCCGCAATCTTGTCCCGGAAATCCGGCGAGTTCCTCGCCACTTCTTTGCCAAGTGCAAAAATAATTTTCAACTAGAGATAAAAAACTTTCTCTTGCGCAGGTGGTGACCCCGGGAGGCTCCTGCATCAAAGTTTTGGACCACCAGGCTACTGGGAGTTTCAGAACAGGTCCGGTACGCGAACTGAAAATATTGCAGTACGAGCAGGCTCTTACGGGACTCAGAACTGTTCGCACCAGGTGATGACGCCTCCCAGATCGCAGCAGTTGGGTCCGGGAGTCGCAGAGTATAGTTCTGAAGTCTAGTTTATTGGCTGTAGTATTAGAAGGTAAATATCAGCACTAGTTCCGCTCTGTGAGATGCGTCACGTTAATGTCCGTTACGATGCGGATGGACTCCTCTCTGACTCGGACTCGGACTCACTGTCCAGAGGATGTCCAGACTCGAGGCTTTGGGTCATCATCACCTGTACGTACCAAGACAGGAGTAGTACGTTGTACCTTCGTGCGTACCTCGTCGAATCGATCGAGTCAAGGCCTCGCCATAGTCTCCTGAAGCGCGGATCTTCTGGCCGCGGGGCGCGTGGTCATCTTCATGACGTGTGCGGCCCGCTTCGCTCGCGGTCCGCGATTGCGAGGGCTTGCGTTCGATGTGGGTCCGGTTGCAAGGCATTGCAAGATCTTGGCGCACGACGTGCTATCACAAGCACAAGCAGCGACGGATGATGATGCGTCGCAGGACCCTACCTTGAAGCGCGCACGTGCAGCGCGATCTTTGCGATCTTTGGGCCAAATGGATCCAAACCGCCGCCTAGCCATGCCATGCCACCAGCCCGAGAAGACTTGACCTGCCACGTGCACATATTGTTGGGCCGCGACGTCGATCCTACGAGGTCGCAGCAGCAACCGCTGGCGAGCTTACGACGTGGCAGGCAGCAGTCAGCAGCTCGATTACTACTACCCGGAGGATGGACTGATGGGCGTCGATGACGCGATGACGAGCCGCGTGTGCGCTTCTGATCATCGAAGACTCATCGAACTTGAATCGAATCGATCCTGCGAGCAGCCGCGCGAGCCGAGCAAAAACTTAAGTTGCCGAGGCCGCGCCATTGGCTCGCGTGGTCGCATTGATACTCGCGGGCCGCGGCACGCGCGTCGTCGACACGACGACGTCGGCCCGGATGCAGCGAGTGCCGGCGGCCGGCCCTTTTGCAGGCTTTTCACCACGACGACTACGACGGACGGACGTTCACCGCACGAAGATCGCTCGCTGTCGTCCCGGCTCTGATGGTCGATCGAGCCGAGGGTGATTCTGCTCGTAACGTCAACGCGCCGCCGTGCCACCCTCAAAACAAGAAGCCTTGCCATCCTTCGCAGGAAGGCTGCACGCGCTGGTTGATGGCGCGTGACGCAAGGTCGGGACTCTGAAGCCTGAACTTGTGCGGCGCTTGAGACAGCTCAGGCTGCCCGAGCGTGCCGTGCCACGCGCGAAGCCGCCTTCCAGCAGGCCCTGGCAGCCTGCGCGCACGCGTCACGCCGCGCGACCTTTTGGGGGCCTGCGAAATGAGCCCACCCAGCGAAAGGAAGCAGGGTCGGTGTGGCAATCTAATAATAATCTGGCTGCTCGCTCGTCACGTTGCCCGCGGCGACAAAATGCTGCAGAGCACTGGGTCGCGAGACAAACTAACCATCAATCTTCGAAACGACGGCAGCCGCGCCGATCCCAGGCGGCGGCTTGGGAGTGTGCGGCCCTCGTCATTACTTACGTCGCGGCAGGATGTTTGGGATGCTTCATCTGATAATCAGGATCGACCTTTTGCGCGCGCATCTGTGACGGAAGGACCCCCCTCTCTGATCTCGACTGGTTTGAAGCCCCCCGCGCCCGAGCTCGTTTGAAAGATTTTGGTCCACGCGTTTTGAAAAGAAAGCGGGAGCAGGCTGGTCTCCGAGCAGGCGCAGTGGCAGCAGAGCGCGGCGCACTGGGAGAACGCGCACTCTGAAGCGTGGCTGAGGTCCCCCCCTGCAGAAGCTGAGCGAGAACGCATGTGGGGAAATCGACGCGGAGCTCCACCGGATCGTGGGGCCATGGCTTCGCCAGCTGGGGGGGGTACCTCTGCTTGAAACAGGGCGCTCGCGCGCGCTTCCACTGCCGACTTGCGTGGTCGCGGATCTGCGAATTTGGAAGCGACTTTCCCGCCGCGCCTCTGCCCCTCCACTGAGATACCTCCACACTCCTGCGAGCGGTCCGCCCCTTGTCTTCCGCGAGCGCCGCCGCGCAGACCCAGGAGCCGCCCTGTCGCTTTGTCCGCATCCTCCCGCAGCACCTCCTTTACCACTGCCTCCGTGCCACTGGCGCTCTTTTCGCGGTCTGTTTGAAAACGTTTCAAACACCTTGCAACTTTGCAAAGGCAGCCCTGGTGCTCGATCGACGATGACGACGATGATGATCGCCACGAGCCTCACATCGACCAAGCTGCCTCAAGTTCGACTTGGTCCGTCCGACAACAACCAACTTGAAGGCACAAGGGCGTGCGTGCGTGCGAGCAGCCAGGCCTCGCGGACCGTGCGTGCATGCACGCATGCATGCGGTCGTGACCCACGGCTGCGAGCCACGCCTTCGCGCTCGTCGCTCGGCCAGTCGTCCCGTCCCGCAGTTTCGCCGCAGAGCATCACGATCGATCGATATCATCTGGGCTCGCTCCAAGAGGTCGGTGGCTGGCCCAGGGTTTGGTTTCCATTGCAATTTGCAAGCATTTGCAAGCATTGCCATGCGCCCGCGCCGCGCCGCGCCAGAGTATTCAGACAGAAGATTTTCCAGGACGGACGAGCGAGTTTCCAGACGACTCGCAGAGGTTTGGCTGGCTGCGCGGGGCCGGAGGCGGCCACGCGCCGCGCGCTGCCGCAGGTTCTGTCCCAATTATCGATCGCAGCCCGAAGTGCCAACGTTGGGGCGGCGGCTAGGCAGGCACCACCGCGAACATGGGCAGGCTCGTGACATACTCATCGATGTGAAACTTCCCGGCCTCGGGCGGCGGCCTCACGCGTGAATGCATCAAAGTCATCATCATCATGAGACGAGGGACGAGCCGGAGTTTCGCTTTGTCCGCTCGGTTCGTCGGTGACTCTCGCCTGCTGCCTGCGACGGACCACGCATTTGGTTCGTTGTGATTGTTGGCTCGCGACGCGATCGATCGCGATCGAGCGATACGACCGCAGAGTTAGTCTGTCTCCGCGGGATCGATCTCAAAGATAGAAATTGAAGCCAAAGTTTTGAAAGCGGGGCCCTGCGCCCCGTTTCGCAGCGTTCCGCAAGGTGCAGAATAATGGCTGCTCGGGCCCTTGCTCGGAGAGGGTATTTGGAAGGAGGCCGTGGTGACGAGCAGCGCATAGAGTAAAAGAGTAAAAGAAATGCTTTGCATAGAAAAAGGAAAGAGTTAGTGAGTGAGAAAAAGAGTGTGTCCGGGAGGCCTGGCTGCTTGCGCTTGTATCGATCGATCGATGCAACGCATTGAATGCAATGAATGCAATGCAACGCAGTTTGGTTGCAAGCAAGAAGCAAGCAAGCAAGGCCTGGCGTGCCTGGCTGCCTTCTGGTCGCCGCCGCCCGCCGGCCTCGCGCCGCGCCTCGAGCAGGCAGCTGGCGGGCTCGGCTCTAGCGCGACTCGGTTGCCTGTTCGTGGCCGCTCGACAGTCGCGAAAGAAGGCGTGCGCGAAGTGCGTGCTGAGACGACGCAGGCGTGCGTAGAGGAAATTAGCCGGGAAAGCAGAGGAACTCGAGCAGGAAGCAAAATTCAAATCAACAAAAAACAAATCAAATTTTTGTTTTCAAAAAATCAATTTGAAAAAAATAAAAATAAACTAAATAGGAGGCGCGCGGCCGGCCGCGACGTCAAACCCTCAACTCGAATCACTCCTCGCCGGCCGATCCTCGTCCGCTTGGATCGTCCCTGCAGCAGCAGCGGCAGCAGCCCAGCCCAGCCCAGCGGCAGCAGCAGCAGCAAGCGCGGGCGGCTGAGTAGCCAGCGGCGGCGCGTGCTGGCTGGCTTTGTTTGTTTGTTTCCTTCCCTCTTCTTCACCTTTCTTCTAGACGCCGCGTCGGCGGTGGGGAGGCGCCCGGACGGACGTCTTGGCGTGGCCTGCGTGCACAAGCGCGCGCAAGCAAGCAAGCAGACCGCCAAGGACGCGCAGGAGCAGCACTAGAGCAGCAGCAGCAGCAGCAGCAGCAGCGCGAGCGAGCACGATGGACGTGCAGGACGACAGCGTGCACAGCACCGTGGCCGGCCTGCGCAAGGCCGACAACCTTGGCGGCAAGCTGAAGGGGTCGCTGGGGTCGCTGCGCAGGTCGCTGCCGCGAGGCCTCGGCGGCATGAGCGCGCAGAGCCTGCGGTCGATGGGCAAGTCGAGCGGCGGGAGCCTCGCGTCAGAGGACCTCCTGCCCGAGCAGTCGAGCGGCTTCGGCCCGCACAGGTCCTTCAGCAGGCCAGAGGGCCGCCAGGAGCTCGGGAAGATGGTCTCGCACCAGTACGACGCGACCGCCCTCCAGTACGGCGTCGCCCAGGCCATGGGCAAGAAGGACCAGGACCGCTACGACGTCCGCCTCGGCAACGAGGACGGCGACGACGTGCACTATTTCGGCGTCTTCGACGGCCACGGCACCTCGGCCCTCGCCGCGGACATTTGTGTCGGCAAGCTGTACGATGCCGTCGCCGCCTTTGAAAAGCGGTCGCGTGGCTCCTCGGCCGGCCTCGATAGCAGCCTCGACGGCGAGGAGGACGACTCCGTCGAGCCCCTCGAGGAGCAGGATATCGCATCGCTCGCGTCCTCCATGACGCGCCCCCACGCGCCCATGACCATGCCCAGCGACGAGGCCATCGCATATGCCTACAACCGCATGGACGACTACGTCCGCGCCTCCAGGCACGCCGAGCCCCGCTCCGGGACCTGCGCAGTCACGCTCTTTGTAGAGTCCGAGCCCGCTGCCAACATGCTCGAGGAGGGCTGCGACGACGAGACCCTCTGCAAGGCCGCCTGGTGCGGCGACTGCCGCGCCATCATGATCGGTCAGGACGGCACCGTCGAGCAGCTCACGCTGGACCACCGCATCGAGGTCAACGACAACGAGCGCGTCCGCATCGAGGAGGCCGACCACTCGCCGCGATCGGGACTGCTTGAGAGTGAGCTCTGGCGCCGCGAGAAGCAGCGCGCTGCCCACACTGGCGAGGTCCTCCGCCCACACTCCTTTATTGGCCGCCGCCACCTCAACGGTTCCCCCGTCGGCCCTGCCGTCGTCTTTAGCCACTCTGGCGGCGTCTCGCTCCAGGTCACCCGCAGCATCGGCGACACCTACGCCGCGCGCTCGGTCATCGCCGAGCCCGATATTGTTTCCTTCTCTATTCCCCGCGGCGAGTACGGCCGCTTCGTGCTCGCCTCGGACGGCATCTTTGAGGTCCTCGACACCCACGAGGTCGCGCGCTTCGTCGCCAAGATCGCGTCCCCGGCAAAGGCCGCGGCAAAGCTCGCCGCGCACGCCAAGCAGAAGCGCCTCTATGGCGGCATGGCACCGGACGACATTACCGCGATCGTCGTCGACATCAACCCGCTCATGCGCCGCAACTTCAAACCTGGCAACCTCAGCAAGGCCTCGCGGCTCTTGTCTGCCTTCAAGTAAGCGAGCGAGCGCAGCCAGCCTGCCGCGCCGCGCCGCCCCCGCGCGCGCGTGCGCGGCCATGATCATTGTGTAACCCACTCTTTCTGTATATTTTTGTTTGTCCACATCAAGTTTGTTTGTAGCCTTCTTCCAGGCTCTTGTCCTCGCCAAGAGCGGGAGAGGCTTTCGCTGGCCCCCATGGATGATCAAGAGGAAAATTTCAACATCTCGAAGTCAGTCGTTGGTCAGCAAATTCATCTCGAGAGGCCAGTCGGCCAGTCCCGCGCCTTTTGAGGATCAACACCGGGCGCTCGGTGCGGAGAGTCCGAAGTCCGCATGCAGAACTTGAAAGGCGACCATAGAAAGCTCTTGATTGACGGTCGCAAGGCCTCACGGCTATTGACTGTGCCTTCAAGGAAACGAGCGCATCCAGCCGGCGCCACGCGCGTGGCCATGATCATCATGATCATATCTGTTTGTAGTACTTTACGGGTAGGCCCTACGTTCCACAGGCACTTGCGCCAGCCCCTCCCAGCGGAGCTCCGAGTCGTATGCCGAACTTGAAAGGCGACGAGGAGAAGAACAAAACCTTTCATGAGGATTCTTGACAGATGTGACGCCACGACCTGGATATCCTGCAGACTTGCACCTTCGGACAATCGATACCCGCGCATGCCCTCCTTGCGAATGTATGCAATGCATGGCCCAATGAACGAATGCCTTTGACTCCTAATCACACGCTCGCAGAAGTAGGCGCGGCGGCCCAGAGGGCCACCTCGGTGTCGACGCTGCCCGTGGCCACGAGCGCGAGCCTCGGGTGGAGCGCCATGGAGGTAATAAAGTGCGAGTGGGCGTTGGCCACCGTGCGCACGCATCGCTGCTGCTCGAGGTCCCAGATGCGGATGCTCTTGTCCTCGGAGGCGGTGAGCAGGTACTTGCCGTGCGGCTGAAAGGCCACGGCGCGGACCCAGTTGTCATGGCCGGAGAGCGTCATGAGGCAGACGCCGCTGGCCACCTGCCACACCTTGACGGTGCGGTCGCGCGAGCCCGAGACCACGTGCGCGGCGCCGCCGGCTTGCGCCTGGTCCGTGTGGTTGTTGCTCGCGTGGTGCGGCGCCTGCGGCGGTTGGTCTCCCTGCTCCTGCACAGAAGAGGAGGCCGCCCCGCCATTGGCCAGCCGCCGGAGCAGGACCTTGTCCGCCGCGGCAGACGAAAACGCGACCGTCTCCACGACGTGCTCGTGCCCTCGCAGCCGCTCGAGGAGCTCGCCGCCCGGGGCCGCCGCGAGGTTCCAGACAATTACAGATTGGTCGCTCGAGCACGTCGCCAGCAGACTGGAGCCCGGATGCACGGCCAGCTTGCGCACCCACTCGTCGTGACCCGTCAGCGTGCGCAGACAGTACCCGCTAGTCGAGTCCCAGACCTTGATGGTCTTGTCGCGCGAGCACGAGACGAGCTGTTGCGGATTCTCCGGCAAGAAGCTTATGCCTGTCACGTTGTGGTCGTGACCCATGAGCGTGCGGATGCACTCCTGCGACCCATTTGCCGCAAAGTCCCAGAGCTTGATGCTCATGTCCGCGCTGCAGCTCGCCAGCAGCGTGCCGTCCGCGTTGAAGGCCACGTCCTGCACAACGTTCGTGTGGCCCTTGAGCGTCCGCTCAAAGTCGCCCGTCTCAAAGTCCCAGAGCTTGAGCGAGGCGTCCTCCGAGGCGGACACGAGCATGCTGAACCGCGGGTGGAAACACACGCACGTCACGGGCGCGCGGTGCCCTTGCAGGCGGGCGCGGCTTGTCGTTTTCAGCACGTAGGTCTCGCCCGCCTTGAGGCCGTCCGGCCCGCCGTTCGCGGCCCCGGCGCCCCCGCCGAGCCCGAAACCGCCCGCCTTGCGCTCGGCCTCGAGGTCCTTGACCTTTTGCTCGAGGTCCAGCACCTTGCGCTGCAGACGCACGACCGACGTCCACTTGCGCTCCAGCAGCGGCGTGCCCTTTGCCGCGGCCTCGCCGGTGGGACCCTCGAGGCCCAGCGCCTCGCTCAGGGCCTGCGCGGCGCCCTGGAATTTCTCCTCGCTCGCGAGGTACTCCACCATGGCCTTGTGCAGCTCGGTGCGCTGCTTCTCCGTGAGCACCATCTTTCTGCGGACTCCGTCGAAAGTTTCAACTTCGAAGAGGGGAAGCTAAGCTCGCTCTCGCGGTCGCTCGCAATGGGGCTCCGGATGGCCGGGCCCAAGCGCCGACGCAGTCTCGACGTCGCGCCCGCCCGCGGGGCTGCGCGCGCGCAAGGAAAACCGTCGCCCGGCAGCTCCTTGTCGGCTGTTCCTCCGCCCCTCGGCTAGGTCCTTCGGGGCGGCGGCGGTCCTGCAGAGGCGCTCGGCCGGCCGGCGCGGGCCTCTGGAGCGGGCGCCGCGCGGCCGTCTCCCGCGAGGCGCGCGCGCGGACGGAGTCGGGGGGCTCGCGCGCTCCGGCGGCGCCGCGAGGTCTCTGGTCTGGTCGCAACAGCCTGCAACCAGCCGCCCAGGGTTTTACCTATCTGGCGCCTAGCGATCCCTAGCGAGGTGAAAAACGGCGGAGAGAACGGCGGGGAGAACGGAACGCGCTCGGCCCACGGCAGCTGATCGGCCGCAAGGGTATGGCCGCGACGCCGCCCCACCGCGGGCACGCTCCCGGAGACCCAAGGTTCTCTTCCACCATTTTTCGTTGGAAGAGACGCTCTCCTGGGAAATTGTTCAACTTTCTATTTTTTTCCTGCCTCTCAAGAGGCATCCTCCCATTTCATCTCTTCTTGCCGCCTGCTCTGTGTCCGACCTGCCCCTTCCATAGTCCCTTGCCGCTAATTTCGACAAGACCTGCCAGTGGAGAAGACAGCCCATCGTTTTATTCCATCGCCGCCGGGCAATGGGAAAGTACAGACACGGCGTCGACTCGGAGGCCTCTCAATCGTATGATCCAGATGATGGCAAGAGATGTCAAACGCTTGTCGAAGATAAAATCAGTTGAGGCTGGCCTAGCTAGTCCGCGTCGGCATGGTTCAAGTACCCTTTGCGCCGAATAACGTTCACGAGAGACTGGTAAACGCGGAAAGCTTCGCCTTCGTAGTTGCCGTGGCGGTAGAGCTCGGCGATGCCCTCTTGCACGACTGCTTCGAGAGCATTGAGACGATTCTGGATCTTGTGCCCACGCGAAACATTTGCCTCGAGCAAATTCATCTCCTTCAGGTGGTCGTTTCGCCTACGGTTTGTCCAGCCGCGCAAGATCCGGTTGTAGTTCTCGCATAGATTGAGCTGTGGCGAGTTTGGGGGAGCTCGGAGGATTCGAACCTTGCTGTTGACTTCTTTCAACATCGCCGCGAAGGCCGCATAATTGCTAAGCTCGGACAGCACATCCTCATCTCGATCGAGGCCGCGCGTCGAGTGCTCAGGAGCGTTGTTCATGACGATCCAGACCGTCCTGCCCTTGATAAAGTCCGACAAGGGTATCGGATGCCCATGTACCGAAGTGGTGCCCGTAGCAAATTTGTCGAGGAGCCCATTCAGAAAGCTTCGGAACTCTTCGACGCCGTATTGCGACTTCCAGACCATCGCCGTGGCCCCGTTTCGTCGCCTTACCTCCTGCTTTTGGGCGGGGAAGAAGTCCGCGTAGACAAGGCCGCATGCGATGCTGACCGCGAGCGCGCCTTGGCATTGCTGGCCGAGCCCGCTGACTGGAGGCGTCTTGATCGTTGCGTGCTCGCCTCGCTTGGCCCAGCCGTGCGTCTCGTGGAGTGCGACGTAGAAGGGCAGCTCGCCGACGAAAACCATGAAGTTATCGTCACTCCTTTTCAGGAGTTGCACGAGCTGCTTGCAGTACGCAACACGATCTTGCCTTGCCTTGCGCGTATTCAGTGTTGTCTTCTCAATCCTGGCCGTCTTGTAAGTGTAGATTACGCCGTACTTCTTCAAATGACGTTCGATCGTCTTCTCGCACATCTTCTCCTTTTCAAAGTTCGTCTGAAGCTCCGGAGCCTGGTCGAAGAAGAACTTCCGTCGGGCATCTGTGAGGTCCGCAAATTTTCTGCGCTCTTCGCGTTTGAGGCCCAAGTTGTTGTCGTCGGGGTGGAGCTTCACGTACTCGATCAGGAGCTTCCGCAGAATTTCCTGGTTCAAGTACGCGGTCAGCTCCTTCATGCTACGTGTAGAGTTCTCGTGGAGCATGTCGCAGACAAAGTCTTCGTGCCACTGTCTCCATTTTTAGTAAGAACCGCTCTTGCGCTTGGCCCGATGGTCGCGGATGGCAGCCTCATCGCCAAGCTTGCGCGCTTGGGTCAGAGTGTAGTCGACGGTGGAAGTTGGCATGTCGTGGAGGCGCCTAACCTCGAGCGCGAACCCCCTCCCGACTTCGCGGTAAGCTTTGATGACTGCTCTCCTGATTTCCGGTGTGTACGTATTGTGATGACGAACTTTGGAGATCTCGCTGGACGAGCCGACCCTCCCCGCAGTCGCACGGCTCGAGGCGACCACCTGCGCTTCTGCAGCTTGCTCGTCTGACCCATTGAGGGCGTCAAGGACATTATTGGCAGCGTCGCCCGTCTCTATTGCCTCATGCTCACCCTTATCATCTCTTTCCTCGCCATGGTCGTTGCCGTCATCGGTGTCGCTGCCGGTCTCGTAGAAC
>KQ758850.1:16399373-16410246 GCA_001462505.1 Aurantiochytrium sp. T66 | reverse complement strand
CGCCGGCGCGGTGCCGGCGCGGCGCCGCGTCGCGGCGTGGCGACCATGGAGGCGCTCTTCGTGTTCAACCGCAAGATCGGGTCCACCGACGAGGCGGCGACGGTGTCGGAGCGCACGGAGAAGCTGCTGTTCTACTCGTCGACGTGCGGAGACGCGCTCGAGGAGCAGCTCGAGCGGCTGAGCATGTGCGAGGCCTTCATCGACCTGTGCAGGAGCCTCGACGCCGACGACCCGTGCGAAGCGGTCTTCCTCGACAACCACGCCTATGCCCTGTACGAGTGCGAGCCGGACACCTGGATCGTGGTGTGCTGCCGGACGCGGCTGGGGGACATGAGCGAGGAGGACCTCGTCGACCTGACGAGCTCGTCGTTCGCGACGTATCTGTACAGGTCGCCGGCCATGCCCAAGGCGACCTCCTCTAGCAGCAGCAAGCGATCCCCGATCGGCAAGCTCGCGTTCAGACGCAACGCGTCGAACGCTTCGATGCGGCGACGCACGTCAAAGTCGCAAGCGCCAGTTAGCTCTGTAGGCGACAATAACGTCCGCATCGTGGAAAGCGCCGACCCCAGCGCGCACGTCCTCCGCGCGCTGCTCGACCGCGTCTACAAGCAGTTCCTCCTCTACCACGGGCCGATCCAGGACATTCTCTGGCCTGGCAGCGAGGTCGACGTGCCGAGCCGCCTCAAGTCGCTGCGCAAGATTCTGCGCAAAACGCGGCAGCTGCAGGAGCTCGTCGACGAAGGGGACCTGAACCCGGACCCCGAGCAAGCCCAGCTGCTCCGGGAGCGCGAAGCGAACGAGGACAGTCTGGCATCCATGCTCGCGCAGTCCACGGCCGACAAGGCGCGCAAGCTTCTCGCTTCCTTCTTGCCAGCGCTCCTCGCCCAGATCGACTTTTCACGCCTGCACCTTTTGTACGAGGACTGCGCGCTGCCGTTTGCGACCGTGGACAAGGACGTCATGGTCTCCGTGCAGCTTTTCATGGGTCGATTGCAGAATTCCTTCGAACCCTTTGTTGAGTCGTGCGCGCTCATTCACGCTGGCGAGGTGGTGTGGAGCTCCTTGCCGATGCCGACGCTGCGCAGCATGCACACTTTGCTCGACATTATTCTTTGCGAGCGGACCGACGCGCCCAACGCTGGGACCAGTGCCCCCGGAAACGATGCCGGCAGACGGCGGTCGCGCGTCCAGGGCTCGCGGCTCGCCTCGGCCAACGGAGATGAGGGCGCCCTCGCGGCAGACCTTGCCAACCGCCACACGTACCCGCTCGCGCCCTGCTTCCTGCGCACGGGCAGCGCCACCGACGTCCTCTCCCACGCGCGCGCGGAGGACACTGCTGACGTCTACTTCCCAGCGCTCTATAATGCTGCCGAAGGCAAGTTCCAGCGGGTCATCGTCTATGGCTTCGAGCGGACGCTTGCTGTGGTCTTCGTGCCCGACACCTCGTCTGCGGGACCCGATTGGGACACGCGCCGCTTGCTCGACTTTGCAGGCACCCTCGAGGTCTTTCTTCACGGCGAGCTGTCGGCCTTGGTCGGCACCATGTCCCGCGACGCCGACGGTGACCTCATTGCGGCCATCTCGTGGAACTCCGCCGAGAGCGTGCTCAGCAGCAGCCGGGGCGACGTGGGCGACGCCGTGTCGGCGCTGGGGATGGCATCGCCCTCGCCGGTGCCGGGGGCCCCGCTTTCGCCGTGGTCCGGCGCCGGGGCCGGCAACCTCTATGCGGACGTGCCGGGCGTCAACTTCGACGCAGGACCACCTGCGATGAGCGGGGACGCGGGATCGGGGGCTCGGCCGGGGTGGAACTTTAGAATTAACGCCTTTGGCGGGCGTGCAGCGCAGCCTCCGTTCTCGCCCCAGCAGCAGGATACGCATCAGTCGCCGCAGCTCTTGGCGCAGCAGTCGCCACAGCCGGCCCCGCACCCCCCTCGAGGGCTCGCGCAGGGGCGCGGCAGCATCCTCGGGAGTAATTCGTCGACGGCGACAGCGTCTTCAGGAGGGGCCGCGGAGCCCGAGGAGCAGTATCTGTACATTAACGAGAGCAGCAGCGTGGTGAGCATCGCCGACGCGTGGCTGAGCAAGTTGGGGCGACCGCCTGCGGAATCGTTTCCTTCGAATCACGACCTCGGTCTTTTGTTCACGTCCAACCTTATGACAGCCGTGAACGACGCGCGGCACGAATTTGCCGCCGATCCGACAGAGCGCATGCTCATCATTCAGTTTGTGCGTCCCAACGCCTACCAGCACCAGGCGAGCTGCTGGCTTGCAGCCATCAAGTCCGGCGCACGCCAAGTGTACCTATTGGTCGATCCGAAGCACTCTTTCGAGTATGTCAACCAGCGCGCCCGAGGCATCCGGGAGAATGCTTTGAGCTCGATCCTCGTCTGAGTCAGCGTAGCGACGCAAACGACCCGAACGTCATGGCCAAAAATAGCACACCTATCTGAGGAATGCGAGCAGATCATTTTCAATCATGATTTTTGTACGAAGGATCAGCCGTCTCAGTGCAGCGACGCGAGCGACCCGACCGCGGGCGGATCACAGATCGGCCTCGAAGAACTGCGACCGACATCATGGTCGAGAGCACACCCGGGGGATATTACATATTTGCGAGGTCTGCCACGCCGAGCAGATCATTTTCAGTCACAATTCTTGTACGAAGAACTGCGACGTCTCAGCGCGGCGACGCGAACGACCCGACCGCGCGAGGATCAGAGCTCGTTTCCGAGACCTCGAAGAACTGCGACATCATGGTCGAGAGCACATCGGGGGAATATGTGAGAAACGTGGACATTCCCTTGCGCTGGACGTAGGCGTTCGCTTCGAGGCAGGTGTAGCCCTGCGTGTAGGACGCGAGCAAGGTGTTGCGCACGCGGAAGCGGAGCTCGGTGCGCAGCTCAAAGTCCGGGACCTCGAGTCTGCTTTGGGAGCCCTGCATCGTCTCCACCCAGGTCTGCCACGCCGCGCAATAGTCGTGCACGAGCTTCTTGTCGGCCGAGGCAAGGTTTGCCTGGTCACTGGGAATGGCCTGGAGTGAGCTGGGCGTCGAGAGGTGCGCCTCGACGGGAGAGACGACGGCCGTCATGTACATGTCCTTTGCCTTTTCAAGGTCCTGGCGGCGCTCTCGGAGCAGCTCCGAAGTCCGCATCATGCCCCCGAGGTAGCCCTGGTCGCGCTGGGCCCCTGCAAAGACGTAATGCACGTTGTTGAGCAAGAAGAGTGCCGAGGCGGCTGCGGCGACTGCACCGCCGCGGCCATGCGTCACGGCAAAGAGAGCGTCGGCGTACTTGGAGAGGAGCTGTTCGATGTTGAGACGGAACTCGGCCTCTTCGCGCTCTTCGGTCACCGACTCGTCGTTGTCGGGCACGAGAAGCGGCTGCACCACCTTGCGGTACTCGCAAAGCCGGCGCGCAAACGAGAGGACGCGTGGAGAGGACGGGTGCACCGAGGCAGCGGCGGGGACTTTTTCGATGGGCTGCAAAAGGGCGCGGTACGCGCGGGGCAGGCTCTGCACCGCTTCGGTGCGCCAGGCTTTGGAGAGGAGGATGAACTGTGCCCAGGCCTCTTGCGGCAGGGCGCCCTCGCTACGGCGGCTCGAGGCGACACGATCTGCGCTTTCGGAGCGCTTGCGCGGCGACCCGGGCTCCTTGGCATCCTCGGCCAGGTAGGATATTGATCCTGGCGCGAGAATGTCATAGAACTTGGGACGCAGGTCCTGGAGCTTTTCGAGAACATCGGTGGCCGCAAAGACAGCCTCCGGGGCCGCATAGGTCTGGCGGGTGAATTCGAGGCCGTCTTTCATCCCGATGCGCGCCAGGCGCTCGCAGGGACCCACCATGCCGTCGAGAAAGAGGCGGCGGCCCACCCTGCCCCGAGGCAGGGCGCGAACCGCAATGGCCAGCTCGGCCTCGAGGGCGTAGATGGCAAGCTCGAGGAGCTCGATCATGCCGTGCTCGCCGCGCACGTACTTTCTATTGTGCGCGGCGGATGCGCCCGAAGATATGGAGCTGGCGCTCGTGAGCGTCGACTGCGCCGCGAGCTGGGCCGCCTGCCCCGGGCGCTGGTCGAGGAAGGCGCGCAGCCCGCCCGTGGTTTCTGGCGTAATGAGAGGCGGGGCCGCCTGGGGAGTCGAAGGATAAGTGGACTGATCCTCGAGGGCCTCTGGATTTGGGCTCGCCGAGGCGGGGTGCGACGCGCCCGCAGACGGGGCTCGATCGGTGCGGGGCATGGGCGCGGGGGCGCGGCCCGCGGCCGAGGCCGAACTATCTAGCGACTGCGGGGAGAAGTCGACCTCTTTGAGCTTGGACTTGCGGCGACCGCGACCGAGGAGTTTGTCTTTCCACCGCTTGGATTTGCTCGCCTTGATGCTCTTCGTGGACTGAAAGCCGACGTCGCTCGCATCGTCGTCTGGAACTTGGGAGCGCTGCGCCGTGCTCTGCGGGCTTTGCGTCTGCTGCGCGCTTCGCCCAGACAAGGACTTGCCGTAGATGCTTCGGATCCTTTGGGACCCGCTCTTGGCCGTGGCCGGGCTCTGGGCCTCGTGCGGCGGGTGCTCTTGGGTCTGAGCTGCTGCTTGTGGTGGCGGGGGTGGTCCGGGTTGTGGAGACTGTGGAGACAGTGCTGGCGGGGACGGGAGCGCGGGCGCCGAGGCTCGCGCCGCGGGATCGAAATTCTGCCCGGACGGGTTTGGGGAGGCGAACGGCGAAACGTGCAGGGCCGGGGCGGTATGCACGGTGAGCCGGAGGCGGGAATTGGCGCGGAGGCGGGCGCTGGCGCTGGCCGGCCCGCCCTGCTCGTTCCATAGTGCCGCGGCGAGCTGGTCAAGCGCGTCGCTGACAGTCCTGCCCCGACTCCGCGCGTAGGCGTCGGCGAAGACGCCCTCGAGGCCGCAGGTGACGAGGCACTGCGCGAGCTCGCGGAGCCGACGGATGACGTCGTCAGGGATATTCTCGTGCATGACGAGAGCATCCTCGCCCTCGAAGTCGTCGTCGAGGTGCGGGCCCACGTACTCCTCCGCGGAGGAGGCGTGGCGCTCGAGCGATACCTCGAACTCGATGCACATGGAGTCCGTCGCAAATTGGCGCAGCGTGTCGAGCTGTTTGAAGTGCGAGGCGCTCGACATGAACTCGGGGTGCTTCTCGATAAAGACGTGCGTCTCGCAGAGGCGCTGCAGCGCCCGGTAGTACTGCTCGCGCTCGCGTTTGTCGTCCGACTTGACGAGCGCCGAGCGCTGCAGGATGCCGGAGACCTCGTCGATGGCGCGGAAGTGCATGTGGACCTTTTCAAAGTTCATGAGCGTGGCGTTGATGTTCTTCTGCGCGCTCGTGAGCTTGGCCGTGAGCGCGTGGACCGGGTGCACGGCGCGCTCGAGCTTGCTCACGCGGTCCTCGAAGTCCCGCAGCGCGCCGACCATCTCGACCGTGTTGCTCGCGCTGCTCTGCAGGCCCTTGGTGATCACCTCGATGCTCGCCAGCAGCCGCGCCTCCACCTCGTCCTTCGCCGTCGCCGTCGCGGCGCTGGCCGCCAGCGCCGCCATGGCGCCGCCGCCGCGCGTAGACTACGCGCGCCGGTCGCGGGCGGGGCGCCGAGCTAGGGCGGGCCGTCGCGGGCGGGGCCCGTCGCGCTCGCTCGCTCGCTCGCAGGGAAGGAAGGCCCTCTGCCCGCGCCTCCGCGAGCGCGACTCGCGTCTGCGAGCGAGCGAGCAACGAGCGAGCGACCGCCGGCATGACCGACCGCGGAGACGTTGGCGGAGACCGGCGCCGCGGCGCGCCGGGGGGCAATCTGCCGCGCGCGGGTGAGACCCCGATCGATCGATCGATCGATCGATCGAAGGAAGACTCGGAGGCGGCTCGGCACGAACGAGGTTGGAGGGGTCACGCTATCTTGCTTGCTCATGATGATCAGAGTTCGCCGGCCTCCACGCTCTACGACCACGACGACGTCGATCGCCCCGGGACGTACGTAGCACGACATCACCCTTGCGCCGGAGCGTGGAGCGCGAAGGTCCCAAGGTCCTAGATCTTGGTTGAAGGTCGACGGGACTCGGCGAGATGATCTTGCCAGGACTCATCATGATCAGGTTATCAGGATCATCCTTGGACCACGTGCCTACTAGGCCTAGGCCTAGTGACGGCCTAGTACGTACGTAGCTAGCTAGTACGTACGCTCTAGGCCTAGAGTGAGAGCGAGTGAGGCTCGGAGGAGTGAGAGCGAGCGCAGCCTGCACGATCTTTCACGGTCCAGAGACGATCCTTCATCAAGTTAAAGTCTTGTTCAGGTTCAACTTGCAATGCTTGCATCCCAAGTCACTGGGAAACTGGCTGCGGCCGCTGGGCGGCTGGAGCGAGCGCCGTCGCCCGACTCGTGTCATGTCGCGACGAGACTTGATTGAAGAGGGTTCCCACGTGAGTGGGATCGATCATCCGAAATAAAAAGAAAAGAAAAGAAAAGAAAAGAAAAGAGTTTTGTCTTGTCAAAAGTTTTCATTTTCATACGGCGTGCCGCCACTCTTGGTGGTGCTCAGGCTCGTAGGCTCCCTCCCTCCCTCCCCTCCCACCCCGGCGGCGTTCGTCGACCACTCCATGCGTGTACGTACGCTACGTACCCGTACGTACTTCCCTGAGTCCCTGAGGCGGGTCACGAGATCGAGCTGAGAGCCAACGGCCGGTGGGATCGCCGGTGGCCCGGGTGGGGCGTGTGTGTCGCGCGTGTCACGACTCGGAGCTGCTCGAGGTCGAAAAACGTAACACGCCGCCGTCGCGCAAAAGATTCACTGCGTTCACTGCACTACGGGTACTACATGGTACAGTACGTAGTGCTATGTCGGTAAAACATGGTAGCGAACCTAACCTAACCCCCGGCGCTCTCGACTGGCTCTTGATTGATTGACTGACTGAGTGATTGATGTGAGGCATGCATGTGAGAGTGGGCTCTCGAGAGTGGGCTCTCAGCTCTCAGATCATGACACGACTGACACGACACCGTGACGGCGGCGCACGCACTGCAATCGAGCGTGCAGAACTGCAGAACTCCATCGCATTACATTGCAATCCAAAGACACCCAGAACCCGATACAGTACGTACGTCCTCGCGTCCTCGCTCGAGCAGAACCCGAACGCTCGAGCAAACCCAGAACTCGATCGAGCAGACAAGACAAGACAAGACCAAGCAAAGACAAGACAAGAAGATGTACGAGGACCTGTGCCTGCTGGTGGAGTACATCGTGCGATGCCTCATCCTGCGCAAGGGTCCCCATCGCGGCATGGCCCTCGCGTTCAAGGTCTTTGACGCCGCGCAGGCCGGCGACAAGAAGGGCATGGACGAGATCGCGCAAACCTATGTGGACGTGCGCAAGGTCCTCAAGGACCTCGGCAACACGCTGTGGAAACTCAGGATGCTCAGCGCGCTCAAGTCGGCCAAGCGGGTGCTCGACGGCATGAACGGCCAAGTCCGCAACAGGGTCTGCGGACCCATGAAGAGGCGGCGCTCCTCTGAGAGCTCCCTCAGCACGACTGGCGGGTCGACTTACGGGTCCCCCGGCGCGAGCAGTCATGGCGGGCGACGGCGCCGCAGCGCGGACTTTGGCGACGCCGACTCTGTCGCATCGTCGCGGCGCGGATCGCCGGCAAGAGACGACGAAACAGAAGGCAACTTGTCCGACGACTCGGAGGACGACTACATCGGCTCGGACACCGAGAGCTGCGAGGACGACACCGAGACCGCCAGCGAGCTGGCCGAGGCCTTCGAAGGAACCTACTTCAAGGACGTCGAGTGGACTGCGCGCGGCTCGTGCGTGGGCTTTACGCTCAGCTCGCCGGACTGGCGCGACTGGGTCTCGGTCGTGGCCAGAATGGGCGAGCTCCTCGAGGCGCCAAAAACCCTGGAGGCCATCATGGTCCTGCGCATTAGCTGCAGGCTCATGGAGGACGACTTCGAGGCCCAGGATCTCGTGGACCCCACGTCGAGCGTCTTTGAGAGCTTCTGGAAGCGCGGCCGCTCCGTCTGCTCCTGCATCATGCAGGGCGGCAAGACGCGGCGCTGCATCCTCCTCCGCGGCTACGTGCACGCCGGCGTGCACAACAAGCACGCCGTTGTGCTCGCCAACGGCATGGCCACCTCGTACGGAGACCTCAAGTCGGCGATGCAGGACCTCAACGAGGACTACAAGGGCAAAATCCCCGAAGCGGTCCGCAAGTGCAGCCCCTTCCTCCCCGAGTTCATCTTTCTGTACACGCGGCTCAACATGAAGCCCGGCTTCGACGCCCTCCAGAAAAAGGATACGTCGATGGTCCACTTCAACGTGCGGCTCTCCAACATGGCGGGCCTCATCTCGATGGCTGCGCCCTTTCGCGGCATGCTGCAAGGCGGCTTTCAGCCGAGTAACACGCACCTCATCCTCGACGAATCCCACGAGGCCCTTGGCAAGCGCATGTTCGCGTGCGCCGTGCGCGAACGGCTCGCCGTCTGGGAGGATACAACGCTGGTGACGGCGACCCCGATCGCCCAGTTCGTCGTCCCGGAGTGGCTCGGCAGCTCCTTTCGCCTCGTCGAGGTCGCCCCGCGCCCGGGGTACTATCTCTACGGCCCGAACATGGAGCGCCCCACGGAGGACAGCGAGGACGGCAAGATCCTCGTCGTCAAGTACGTCGAGACGGACGCCAGAAACGAGAACGCTGCGAGCGCAGGCGACTCGGACGACGCTGGGCGCCCGCTCAAGGAGTTCCCGTACGAGTACTTTCCGCTGCCGGGAAAACGTGGAAGGAAGCGCATGCGCCTGCACGACCCCGAGGCCAACGCGGCACTCGAGGCCTGCGCGCCCCCGGCCGAGCCCCTGAGCAGCATCCCGGAAGAGTACGTGACGCAGCTTGCAAAGCTCGCCAAGGCGCCGCACTCGTACTTCAACATCGTGCTCAATGAGATCCAGGGAAAGTGTCCCGAGGAGGGCAAGTCGAGCATCAACATTGGCCATGCCGTCATCGCCAAGTGGATCGTGCAGAACGCGAGCAAGGGCCGGGACCAGGCTCGGCGCGTCGCCGGAGGCAAGCGCGCTTCCCTTGTCTCCTACACGGTCTACCAGCATTCGCGCGTCTCGAGCGAGTTTGCCAAGCCGCGGCTTTTCTTCAATCGCACCTTTTTGCGCGCGCTCGGGCGCCAGCGCGGCGGGGCCAGGGTCGATAAGCTCTTCGCGAAGGTTTTCACGACGAATCCCGCAGAGGCCAACTCGCGGGTCCTCCTCAAGGAGCGACGCTTTGCCGAGCTCCGCGACTACTTCTGCAGAATCACCGAGCGCGCGCGCAAGCTCTACAATGGGTCGCAGTGCGCCTCGGAGAAGCTGCTGGCGTACGGCGACGACACCTTCTCGCTGGAGCTGCCCCGCCTCGAGATCAAGGCCGTGCTCAGCCTCGTGCGCCACCTGCACGAGGGTAGGTTCCAGCAGCCGGAGCACTCGTACGAGACCATGCCGCTCAGGCTGACCATTGTGGGCAACACGCTGCTCAAGCAGAGCGTCAATGTAGAGTCTAAGTGCCGCGAGCTGCAGTCGACGCACCTCACGTACATCCGCAAGGACAACGCTGCCGTGGATCTTGTTCGCCTCCTGCAGAAGCTCGGTCGCGTGGACCATGGTCACACCGAGAGCGCGTTCTACCGTAGCGCGTTTCCTGGCGCCGAAGACGTGGCGGATCGCCGCCCCACTGTGCTCATGCCTCAGGCGCTTATCAAGCTGGTGCAGCGGTCGCCCGCGAGGCAGCAGGATGCCGTCATGCGGGGCAGGGCCATCGTGCTCGACTTTCTGAGGGAGACGGCCGAGCTCTCTACAAAAGCATCCTCACTCCAGCGGCAAGTCACCCCGCTCAACGAGATCGAATCGGCCGCGCACCGCGTGCTCAACGGCAGGAGCGAGTCCACAGGCGCCGCGCCAGAGGGCGCCGAGACGAGGGTCATCAACCAGGACCTCTTGCAGAAGCTCAGGCACAGCATAAGGGCCTGGGACAGCGCGGTCGACGCCGCCATGCGCAACAAGATGGCCCAGGAGATCCACGACCAGATCGTCGTCGGCTACGAGGAGGACCAGCCGCCGACCCTCGACGACCTGCGCACGGACTACACCTTTGATGACGCGGACCACACGGCTGTGACCAGGAATGTGTACAAGTTCCTCATGCAGCAACGTGAACAATGATGAACAATAGATCTTGAAGATTGATGATTGATCGGACGAACGAAGCCGATGCTGTTTCGTGCGGCACGTCGGAGCTCTTGACCAAACAACGTCTGCAAAGACCTCGATGCTCTAGGCAAGGGCCCGAAGCTCTCTCAGAACATCCTGCGGCGCGTGAGCAGGAAGCAGAGCCCCCCAAATGCGGCTCCGGTGAGGTGGCTCGTGTAGCCAATGCGCGTTGTGCCGGCGACAGGCGCGGTGCTAACGGCGCCAAAGACGTCCTGGAACATGATAAAGATGCCAAAGATGGCGAGCGGGATCGGGATGATGCCGTAGAGCAGGACCGTGGCGCGCGGGTTCATAAGCACGTTGAACATGACGCAGCAGTTGACGGCCCCGGAGGCCCCCAGGAGCACGGTGCGGCGGCGCTCGTAGTACGACTGCGTGATCTGCGCGAGCGAGGATGCGACGGCGGACCCAAAGTACATGCTGAGGAAGGCGCGCGGGCCGACGTAGGCGAGCATGCCGGCCCCGAAGTAGTACAGGCCCATCATGTTCACGAGCAGGTGCCAGATGTCGGTATGCGAGAACGTGCACGTGAGCAGCGTGTGGAGGCGCGCGGAGCGGAAGACGCCGTCGGGCGTGCACGTGAAGTGCTGGTACATCCAGAACGGGTTGAGCGTCTTCCACATCACGAAGACGGCCGCGTTG
>KQ758850.1:16385840-16396515 GCA_001462505.1 Aurantiochytrium sp. T66 | reverse complement strand
CCCCCCCCCCGGGGCATTGGGTACCACGTAGTAGGCCCACCTGTAGTAGGCCCACGCCGTGAACTCCTCCGCAGATACGCTCTGCTCTTGGGCCGGGCTCCTCTGGCCGAGTTTGGCGCCGCTTCTGATGTCTTCATGAGCGATATCAAGCAAGCAGGCGAGGATTGATCGGAAAATAAAAAGGGTTGCGCAAATAGGCCGTCGCTAAGATCATAACGGCTAGATAGACCACTTTTCAAATCTTTCTCTTCTCTTGTTATCGTTGTTCTTGCCGCACAGTCCCACGACCTCGACGCCGCCCTGCGAGGCTCGGGGCGCGCCGCCGGTCCCCGCGAGCAGCGCCTCGCCCGGTGCCGGCCGTCGCGCGTCGCGCGCTCTCGCTCGCGGGAGCCAACAACGCCTGGGGGAAAAGCTCATGGAGGACTCCGAACCTGAAGAAGAGCTGCCACGACGTGGTCTCGAAGACCCCGTCAAGCCGCCAGCGACGCGGGCCAGGCGAAGGCGGACCGCCGTCGCCGTCGCAGTCTGGGCGCTGTGCGGCGTTGTCGCTTTGCAGGCGACGCACCGGACGACGACGGACGCCGCGGCATTGGAACTGCAAAGGGAGTGGCCGCAACCGTCGCCATTGGCGCGACCTGCGTCGCACGAGAGCCTCAAGGTGCTCGAGGATGATGATGATGATGACGATGGCCCCGTCAACATGCCGTTTCCGCTACCAAGGCGCGTCTCGTACGGGAACAGGACGCTCGGACTCGATGCAGGCGCCATGACCTGGGAGGTTGAGCGCTGCGCCGGCGGGGCTACATGTGAGGACCTTGCACGCGCCGTCGAGCGCTACAGGTCGCTGCTTTTCGAGCACAGAGGGGCGACCGCCCGTGCCTGCGCTCGCGGGGACTGCATTGCCACGGTGCGCGTGTCCGTTGACGACGTCGCGCTAGGTCTGGACCTGGGCACCGACGAAAGCTATGACCTCGTTGTTGACAAACTGGGCATTGGACTCTCGGCGCGGACCGTGTACGGCGCAATGCACGGCCTCGAGACGCTGAAGCAGCTCACCAGTTTTGACTTTAGGACCAACCGGTACGAAATCAGAAACGCCGACTGGGCCATCCACGACGCGCCGCAATTCGCGCATCGCGAGCTCTTGGTTGACGCAAGCCGGCACTTCCTCCCCGTCGCGTACCTCAAGGACGTCGTCGAGGCGCTAGCCATGACCCGGATCAACGTCCTGCACTGGCACCTTGTGGATGATGAGTCGTTTCCGTGGTGCAGCGACGCGGTGCCCGCGCTCTGCAGACTGGGCGCATGGTCGCCCGAGGAGCGCTACACACGTACGGACCTCCTCGACCTGGTCTCCTTTGCGCGATCGCGTGGGGTGCGCATTGTGCCAGAGTTGCACGTTCCAGGCCACACTGCATCCTGGTGTCGAGGTCGCCCGGACGCGTGTACCGACGCCGCGGCGATCCTCAGTCCCGTCGACGGGGAGGCTCAAAAGCTCATTGCCACTCTGCTGGCAGAAGTGCGGGCTATCTTTCCTGACGCGCTCGTCCACCTGGGCGGCAGCGCCGTCAACTCAGAGCTCTGGTCGAGCGACCCGAAGACGGCCTCGTTTATGAAATCGCACAATGCGACAACCGAGGACGTCTACGCGGATTTTCTGCGCGCTGCCATTCAAGCTGCGCTCGAGTTGGGGCAACGCCCCGTCGTGTGGGACGAAGCGTGGGACGCGCTCAAAGATGGTCTCGACCCTGCCGTCGTGGTGCATTATGCAAGTGTGCCCGACGCGCTGGCGGCCAGTGCCGCCGCGGGCCACCATGTCCTCTTCTCGCCAGCGCCGTTATGGGATCTCGGCGACGTCAATGTAACCTATGCCGAGACTTTGGTGCGCCAGCCGTGCGACCATCTCAAGGCTTCACCGTGCGAGCTTGTCCTGGGTGGCGGGGGCCAGCTGTGGACTGAGCGTGTTGATGGCTCCAACTTGTTCAACACGGTGTGGCCTCGCCTGGCGGCCATCGCGGAAAGGCTGTGGTCAGCCCCTGACCTGGACGCAGCTCGCATGAAACGTGCCCGACGCTTCCGCTGCTACCTGAATCGTCGAGGCGTCCCCGCGGCATCGACTCTTCTGACCTCGTCGCACCAGCCGCCATCGGGCCCTGGCAATTGCGAGGACCAGTGAGCAGCGGCGTGACAGCCCAAGGCATCGTTCCATTCTGCATGTGCGCATTTCCGCCCTTCAGCTCAACGACGACGCAGCATACACGTCGTCGAAGTTCTTCGAATCGTGCTGCTCTGTACAGGCGACCTTTTCGGTGACCTCGTAGCCATTGTCTTTGCTTTTTGTAAACGTTATCGACGTCGTTGTTCATGTCCTCGACAATTTTGCCGTCGACCTGCTTGACGTTGTCATCGTTGTCGTCGTAGTCGTTGTCGTCATTGTCGTCGTCGACAACATCGTCGTCGTCACCGTCGTCGTCACCGTCGTCGTCGTCGTCGTCGTTGTCGCAGACCATCTTTTCGACGATGCTGTCGGCCAAGGCGCGCGCGGCGCGCGCGGCGGCGGCCCGCGCGGCGGCGGCGCGGGCCGCGCTGGCGGCGGTCGCGCTGGCGGCGCTGCTGCTGCTGCTGCTGGCGCGGCCGGCCGCGGATTCGGGCCGCGCGGCGGCGGTCGGCGTCGTCGAGCACGAGACGGCCGCGCCGCTCGAGACCAACGTCGCGTGGGGAAATATCCCCGCGAACCTGCCGTTCCCGATGCCGGCCCACGTCTTCCACGGCGGCGAGACCCTCCGCCTCGACGCGGAGGGCTTCGCGTGGAAGGTCTCGCGGTGCGGGGAATCCGCCCTCGACGACGCCTGCACGCTGCTGGCCGACGCCGCGCGACGCTACGCCGGCCTCGTGTTCTCGCGCCCCGCGCAGGACCTGGCGCCCTGCGACGCCTCGTGCGTAGCGTCCGTGACGATCGCGGTCCAGGACGCAACGCCCGACAAGACCGTCGAGACGGACGAGAGCTACGAGCTCACGGTGAAAGCGTCGGGCATCGAGCTCCAGGCGGAGACCATCTTCGGCGCGCTCCACGGCCTCGAGACGCTGAGCCAGCTGGTCACCTTCGAGGCCGACTCGCGATCATATGTGATCGCCAACGCGGACTGGACGATCCGCGACAGGCCAAACTTTGCGCATCGCGAGCTCTTGATAGACTCGAGCCGGCACTACGTGCCGCTGCCCATGCTCCGCAAGATCATCGATGGGATGGCGTACACCAAGGTGAACGTCCTGCACTGGCATATCGTCGACGAGCAGTCGTTCCCTTGGTGCAGCGAGAGCGTGCCCGAGCTCTGCGAGGGCGCGTACAATGCGCGCGACAAGTACACGTCCGAAGATCTGCGCGCCGTCGTTGCCTACGCGCGTGCGCGCGGGGTCCGTGTGATCCCGGAGCTGGACATTCCGGGCCACTCGGCCTCGTGGTGCCGAGGACGGCCGGACATTTGCACCAGCAAGGGGACGATGATTTCCCCCGTCGGAGGAGGCGCCAAAAGGGTCATCTTTGCGCTCATGGAGGAGCTGCACGACATCTTCCCGGACGCCTACGTGCACCTGGGCGGCGACGAGGTGAATCTCAAGTTTTGGCGAGAGGACCCGGCCACCGTGGCATACGCCATCGCGCAAAAGATCGAGCTCAAGGATATTTACCTCGATTTCGTGCAGAGTTCGCACGCAAAGGCGGTCTCGCTCGGGCTGACGCCAATCGGCTGGGAGGAGGTGTACATGAACTTTGGCGACGAGCTTCCCAAGACGACGGTTATTTTTGGATGGTGGCACACCGAGGCCGTCATCAAGGCGGCCAAAGAAGGCTATAATGTGCTGCACATGCCTGTGGGCGAGTGGTACTTTGACAAGCGAGTGACCTACAAGATGATCCGGCTCGTCGACCCTTGCAAGGGCTTTGGAAGCGGCTGCAAGTACGTGCTGGGCGGGGGCGGCGCGGCTTGGGCCGAAAAAATCGACGCCTCAGTGCTCTTACAGACCATTTGGCCGCGTCTCTCGGGGGTTGGCGAGCAGCTCTGGTCGCCGCCCGATGCCACGGGCGCTCTGCTCGAGCGCGCCCGCCAGTTCCGCTGCCATCTGGTTCGTCGCGGCATTCCGGTCGCCCCAGTCGAGGCCAACGAGGACGTGCACGGCAAGCCTCAGTTACGACCCGAGGTCCCGGGTCCGGGTTCTTGCCTCTCGCAGTAGCCTGCAGGACGCCTGCAGAGTCTGTTTACCTCATGAAATCATAAGTTGATCGATCATAGCGCAGCAGCCGCAGACATCGACCTAAAGACGCAAGGACTGCTTTGGGCTTTGGGCCTACCCGTAGATACTTGTACGAAATTCGGCCCGTCTTCTTGTACAAGAAGTCTTGCGATCCGCTTGAGCACGAGCAATAGGTCGTCTTCTCCCAACGTTTGTGGTCGAGTATGATTTTCAGCCAGCCCGCGCCAGTCGGCTCCTCCATCGTGAAGACCTCTGAGTCGCGAGGATTTCTACGTCGTCTGCTCAGGGGCCGGCATTTCTTTCTTGATTCATTCATTCGTTCGTCCATTTGCGAGCAGCCTTTGCAAGCAAGCAAGCAACCTTTGCAAGCAACCTGAAGCTAAGCTTTGGTCGGAGAGGTCTCGTCGGAGAGGTCTCGTCGGAGAGGTTGTCTCGTCGGAGAGGAGAGGACTCCGCGATACTTATCATTGGGGATTGCAAGTGCTTAGTGCAAGGTGTGTGCGCGCACCTGTAAGGTGTGTGCGCGCACCTGTAAAGTGTGTGCGCGCATGGGCGCGCCACATTCATCATCATCTCATGACGACCATGGTGATGACGCAGAGGCCATAACCCCGCGTCCGTCCGCGCGCGGGCCTACGACCCCGGGCCTGATCGCGGCGCCCGCGCGGCCCACCAGAGGCTGCGTGCGCTACGCCGCGCTGCGCCGCGCCGGACGGCGCCGGAGTGGGGACAGCGGCGCTGGGCGTCATGGGCTGGCACGCGCTGGAGCCGCTCCCGACGACGACGACGACGACAACGACGACGACGACGACGGCGGCGGCGGCCAGGACGGAGGCGACGACGAGGATCGTGAACGGCGTGGAGACGTTGACGACAAAATTCCCGTTCATGGCGTCACTCCTGGTCACGACGGAGGAGCAGACGGTCTCGTGCGGGGGCACATACATTGGGACCGATGGGGAGGACGTCATGGTGCTCACGGCCGGCCACTGCTTGAGCGGCGACCCGTCGGTTATCCGCGCATACTTCCGACGCGAGACCATGTTCGCGTCGAGCGCCGAGGAGATCGGCCCGCTCGTCGCGAGCCAGTATTTTCTTCACTCCGACTTCGAGGACAACACCGCGAGCAACGGAGCCATCCACAACGATATGGGCCTGGTGCGATTCCCGGACACGAGTCTGCCCTTTGACCCGGTCACCCTGGCGAGCGCAGAGTCGGAGATCGACCACGGCGCGTCGCTTTCTGCCGCGGGCTGGGGCGTTCACAGTGCCGACGACACGTCGACAAATCGCTCGCTGCAAGTGGGGAACCTCTCTGCGATCTGTCTTCAGCAGTGCTCGCACGCGCTCATGTTCTCGGCAGTAAGCCTAAGCGAGTCTCAGCATCTCTGCGCGGGCCGTACTGGCGTCAGCATTTGCTACGGAGACTCTGGCGGGCCTTTACTATATTATGCCGGCGCCTCGACAGCGTCGAATACCACGACGGGTTCTTATGTCCAGGTCGGGATCTCGTCCTTTTCTGCCGAGTGCGATGCCTCGCTTCCCGACGTCTTCACGCGCGTTTCTTCGTACGAGTCTCTGATCGGGGCGCAGGTCTCTGGCCTGCAAACCTCAAAAGCAAGGGCCTCGGGCGAAGGCATTTGCGACCTTACCTTCAAGCTCTCAGTATCCTTCTCTGTGATCGGCTTCTGCTGTCTCCTCGCGTGCGCGTGCTTTTACTTACGACGGCGTCGCTTGCAGCGCGACGAGGCGCTGCGCCGCAAGCTCATGGACGGCGGCGAGCTCGCCGCCCCGAGCAAGAACGTTCTCGGGGATTTATGACATGATGCGCATCATTGCGAGGAGATGACTCCGGCGTTGACACGCCGCATTATTATCATCGGCATGCACGCCATGCAGAGCCACGCCATGCGGCAGAGCCACGCGCAGACTCGTCACACTCGCGGTTCCGATCGCGGTCCCCGCGTGGTGCACACCTTTCGCACATAAGGGTCCCCGCTGGGTAGGAGCAAGCATCGCATCGAATGCACCAGCCGCGTCTCTAGATTCTCGTGGCCCCGGCACGCGACCGGCCCCGCACGCACGCATGCACGCTCGTGGTACGTACGTACAGTACAGTACGTACGTACTACGGGTACGTATTAGTACCCGTCCGTACGTACCGGAAGTAGTTCATTCTGGGGGCTTCCGGGGCGTTCCTGCATGATGCAGTGCATGATGCAGAGCCCGAAGCTCATGCCATAACGCGACGCAGAGGGCTCGCTCATCGCAGGTTCGCGAGGGGACGCGGAGGCTCGCCGGGAGCACTGGGAAAGCTTCTCTGCGGCGCGAGCGCGTAGTAATTATGCACGCCAGAGACTCGCCAAGTGGAACCCGACCCCGGATGCGGCCCAGATGTGGCCCCGTCGCGCCCAAATTGCCCCGTTGGCGACTTCGGCTGGGGCGAGCGTTGCCTGTGAAGGATAGGATAGCTCTACGCGAAGGCTTCCGAAGGCAACGAAGCGTTGTTGGTGCGCTGTCACTCACCTGCAAAGGCACGAAGAAATCACAATGGGGCCCTGGTCGACCGTGCGCCTCGCCCAGCTCGGCTTTGAGTCCTGCTCCGCAAGCCTTTCCATGCGATGGTGCGTGCCTGCGATCAGGCTTGCTGCTGCTGCGCCTGCGTGCATGCGTGCGTGCCTGCGTGCGTTCCTGCATGGTAGGTATTACGGCAGGGTCGAAGACTCTCGAAAGGCCGTCGTCGGACCCGCCTTCTGGGAGCTGAGCGTCGCGCGGCTTCGCTCAGGCTCACCGGGCTGGCGAGCGTTGTCCGCGCCGTGAGCGTCTGCGTTCAACCTGATCTGGTCTGATCTGGACGGCCCCGGTAGCAGATCCCCAACGCAAATCAATCAATCCAAGCAAACCTTCACAAGCCGCACGCCAGCCGCAAGAGCCGCACGAGGTCGAGGTTGAGGTCGGGTTAGACACACAGTCGTCGTCAGGATGGGCTACGCCGAGGATAACGCGCAGCTGGGCGCCCAGGCGGACCAGATGGCGTCGTACAAGGACACCGTCGCGGACCAGGTGGGCCACATGAAGAACAGCAAGGCGGGCGCCGCGGAGCTGGCGCAGAGCCAGCTGGCCGGCAACACGGACTTTCTCGAGAAACAGGCACTCGAGAACGATGGCAGCAAGCGCCAGGAGGGCTCGCTTGCCCAGGATGCCGCCGACCGCAACGCTTCCGTTGGCGAGAAGAAGAAGATTCTTTCCTCGCTCCCGGCCGACGACACCGCGCGCCCTTTCCCGGAGACCATTGAGAACAACCCGTGGCCCAAGGGCAACAAGCCCACCGACGTCCCGGAGAAGAACACCACCACCGGCGAGCCCCAGGCCACCGACGCCCAGGTCAAGGAGCTCGAGGCTGCCCAGAAGGAGATCGAGCGCAAGCAGGCCCTCGCCGGCGACAAGGCCGCCCTCATGCAGGGCAGCAAGCCCACCGTCCCCTCGGGCGAACCGGACCAGGACAAGGTGCAGGAGGCCAAGAAGGCCATGCAGGGCGGCGCCGACGGCAAGGAGGGTAACTACCTCCACGACCCCCTTGACAAGGAGCACGCCGCCAAGGAGGCCGCTGCCGCGAACCAGTAAACTATTTTCCTACCAAACCACCTGATGAACACGTACGTACGTACGTACCCGGTACGTACGGGTACGTGTGTCTCGAGAGATCTTTTTGCGCATGAGCGGCACGCAGCGCTTAAGGCGGACCACGTTGATTAGACGTATAGCCTGGCAGTACCGTACCGCTTCCCTGGCGACTTGAATAAAGAGGTCAGAGCTCGCTCTACCCCTGCCAATGCAAAGGACGGCAAACGACGCTATGCTGCGCGAATGTCGCGCTTCTTCAACAGCTCAACACAACAAGGCGAACCACCTCGCCCGTCACCATTATTGCCAGGCCTCGTCGGCTTGCTCGCCAAGCTTCATCTTCGTAATCATGCTCGCTTCAAATTCCTTCCAGTGGATATTCCTTGTCCCTCTCCGACCTGAAGAGATTCGAGAGGCCGCGACGTCGCGCCCTCCCCTGCAGAATCTCAGGCTAGTCGCGGCGTTATGGTCCGTCGTCGTCCCGGCACTTTGCTTGCTTCGGGTCCTGCGAGTTGAGGTTTCCCTCCTCGCACACCGCATCTGGGGCATCATGGTCGTTATCGTCGTCGTCGCTATCGTCGTCGTCGTCGTCGTTATCGTCGTCATCGTCGCCGCCGCCGTCGTCGTCGCCGTCGTGGACGTGGTTATGGTCGAGGTCTGCTTGCAGAACCCGAGGGAGGCGGCGGTTTTTCCCTCCATCTACGACGACGCCTCGCCGCGTCCGCAGACCCCGAAGGACGCGCATCGGATGCGCGCGCGCGGCGATGGCGACCGGGCTGGCGGCGGCGCGGCCCTGCGCTGGGCCCGCGGCGCGCGGCGCGGCGGCGGGCGGGCATGCTGACGATGGCGAGCTGGTGGACTTCCTGACGCCCGGGACGCGGCAGACGGTGGTGGTGAGCCCGCTGCCCGGCAGGATCAGGCGCGGCGGCGACGAGGGGGAGACCGCCGTCGACGAGGACGGCGCGCAGGCCTGGCTCCACGAGTACTTTTCGGCCTTCGGACCCGTGTACAGCGTCAAGGTCGTGCACGAGGCCGTGGCGCTCGTGAGGTTCTTCCTCGCCGCCGACGCCGACGCGGCGCGGAGGGTCAAGGGCCACCATCGCGGCCAGCTCGAGTTCCGCGTGCGCGCCGGGCGGGCCGACGACCGCACCTGGCCCAGGGTGCCCATGGCGCTCGGCAAGTGCTGCGCGATCATGGAGAGCCTGGTGGGCCGCTATCAGCTCAGCGCCGAGCCGCGGCCCGTGGCCTTTCTGCGACTCGATGATGGCCGCGTCGTGCTGCGGACGCGGGCCATCCTCGAGATCCCGGGGTACGATCTGCGCGTCGTGGGCACCGGCTTCGCCATCTACGACGACGCGGAGGAAAAGGTGCTCGCCGCCGCGAAGGGCGTGGTTCCGCACGATGAGTCGCAGAGCGCGCTTCTGCGCAAGGCACTCGAGGAGGCGCGCGTCCCGCCGCGGCCCTTTCGACAACTGGGCGAGGCCATGCACAACGTCTTCAACGTGGCGCGCGTCGACTGCTTCCTGCAGCTCCGTCTGCACGCGCGCGGCGGCAAGCGCGGGGGCTACCCGGAGCTGCTCGGCGTGTACCGCGATTTCCCGCCTGAGCCAGCACAGATGAACTAACTAACTATGCTTGTAGGAGCGCCAGGCGAAGGCCTCCCGCCGCGGGCCCTGCCTGCCGCCACGTCTGGTTTGTAAACTATCACCAAGGAACTCAGCTCAATGTCTACTTTGTTGTGAAGGAGGCGCTCACCTGGCCGGCTCGGCGGAAGAGGCGGTCTCGGCCACCGCGTCCTCGATGGCGACGAGGCTCTTGAGAAGAGGCAAGAGCTCGCGCGGGTGCAGCTGCACGGCCGGGTCGCAGGGCGCCTGGCCAGGGTGGACCTCGAGGAAGATGCCGTCGGCGCCAGCGGCAACGGCGGCGCGCGCCGTCGCGGCGACGAGCGAGCTGTCGCCGCTGCTCCTGCCGGCGCCGCCCGAGGGCGGCGTCTGGCACGCGTGCGTGGCGTCTACCAGCACCGGGACCTGGGGCCCGCAAGCGCGCTGGAGAAGGATGACCTGGCGCGGGTCGAAGACGAGCTGGTCGAGGCCGAGCATGATGCCGCGCTCGCAGACGGCAATCTGGTCGCTCCCGGCGAGGCGGCACTTTTCCACGGCGTGCGCCATGACGCCCGGGGCGACCATCTGGCCGCGCTTGATGTGCACGCCCCGGCCGGTGCGCGCCGTGGCCATGAGCAAGTCCGTCTGCCGGCACAGGAAGGACGGGATCTGCAGCACGTCCGCGACCTCCGCGACGGCGTCCACGTGCACGGTTTCGTGGACGTCGGTGAGCACGGGCAGGCCGGAGGCCTCCCTGGCCTCGGCGAGCAGCTCGAGCCCGCGCCGGAGCCCGGGCCCGCGGAAGCTCGCGGCGCTCGTGCGGTTCGCCTTGTCCCAGGAGGCCTTGAAGACGACCTGGCCCACGCCGGCCTCGCGCGCGGCCTCCGCGACCGCGACCGCCGTATCGCGCACGAGCTGCGCGTCGTCCTCGAGCACGTTGAGCCCTGCCACGAGCCCGAGCCGCCGCCGCCCGCCGCCGCCCGCCGCCGCCACGCACCGCCACGCGAGCGGCATCGCGGGCGGGGGAGAAGGGGCGCGCGGGGGGCGCGCGGGTCCGGCCGCCGGGCGCCGGGGTGGTCCCACGGGCGCTGCCCTGGCAGCCGCTACGACGGACGACTGCCTACGTCGTGCGCGCGTCACGTCATGCCATGCCATGCCATGCTATGCGCGCCATGAAGCCCGAAAGGCTCGTCACGGCT
>KQ758850.1:16351297-16362695 GCA_001462505.1 Aurantiochytrium sp. T66 | reverse complement strand
GTATTCTATTTTTATTGCCCAAAACTCTGACAGGCGGCGGCGGCGGCGGCCCTGCAGCGCCCCGCGCGCGCGCTGTCCGCGGCGGCGAATGGGGCCCCGACGTCGACGTCGACGTCGAGGCCGGCGGCGGCGACCGCGGCGGCGACAATGCCGGCCGGCGACGACGAGAGCGCGCGCGCGGAGCCCCGCGCGGCGTCCGAGGCCTGGAGAAGCTTCGGGAGGACCTCCGGCCCGGCCGCGGCCAAGGCCGAGGACGCCGAGCAGCAGCCGGAGGCCGACGGGAAGGCGGCCAAGGTCACGGCCCCGGTAAGGGGGTCGCTCGCGGCGCTCAGGAAGATGCCCTCGGCGCGGGAGGTGGAAGAGGCGCTCCTACGACACACGATCCGGACTGAAGAGGGTTCTCTCTTAGATCTGGGCTCTAAGACCTCCAAGACGGAGGGCAACGTGGACGAGCAGCCTAAGAAGACGAAGCCGGTGGCGTCGCCCTCGGTTTACGCCACCAATCACAGATTCGTCGGCCCGCCTGCGAACTGGCGCGAGCAGCTTGGGATCATAAGAGACATCCGATCTGCACGCACCGCTCCGGTGGACAGCGAACAGCTTAACATCGGCTCTCTGACGCTGACCGACCCCTTTCATATTTTGGTTGCAGTCCTGCTCTCTTCTAGAACCCGCGAGGTGTGGACCCTGCACAATGTCATGTCAGACCTCAAGCGGCTCGAGGGTTTGACGCCAGAAGCAATTTCTCAATTACAGGCGGGAACCATTGCTGAACATGTCAAACCCATCGGATCGGAGTACAAGGGCAGAGCGCGGCTCATCCAGCGCGCTGCAACAAGAATTAAGATTCTTCACGACGGAAAGGTCCCAAATACCTTTCAGGAGCTTATGGCTATTGATGGCATCACCAAAAGAAGGGCCGAGCTCATTCTCCGCTTCGCCTTTGGCGGCCTCGATCGCGTGCTGGAGCATCCTTTGATTCCGGTCGATCGGCACGTTCAGCGCATCGCAAACATTCTCGGTTGGGCAAAGAGCTCTGCGAGAAAAAAAACGAGACACCAACTAGAAAGCTGGCTGCCCAGAGAACTATGGCCAGAGATCCCGACCCTCTTTATTGGGCTTTCTGAGATGACGAGGTCCCCAGGTTTGGGGCGAGATCTCCGTGATCAACTGGAGTCCATGACTCCGGAACGTCGAGAGGAAGCTTTTAAATTACTGCGCAAAGTCGGTCCCAGAGACTACCCCAGAAGGTTGGCCAAGCTGGAAACTCATTTGAAGATGAAGGAATGAATGGCCTGCCACTTTTATATCATAAAAAACCTCGCCATCTCTCAGGGTTTCCGTCTTTACGCTTGGACAAGAGCGAGGCGGGACAGAGAGAAGCAGACCGAAACATGCCGCAAGAGCTCTTCGCGCCAACGGCAGCCTCGCATCCTCACCTGTTTTCGACCTCACCCATCACACGGATGTCCCAGGAATCTCCTTATTGACTTGCGAATGTTGCTTCGCGCTTCCGGAGCCACTCGCGGCTACGCAGGTCTGCCTGACGCACGGGCTCGGGGATCCTGAACGCGGAGCAGCGGCGCACGACCTCGAGCGCCGTCTCGAGGCTCACGCGATGGCCCTGCGACACGAAGATGGGCTTTGACAACAAGGCCAGCGGGAGTACCGCGCAGCCCCAGCACCGGCCCGAGTCGCCCACCAGACGGGCTGCGGTGAATCCCGAGGCGGCGCGCGGGGTGGCCGCGAGCTGCTCTGCCATGGTGTCCTTGGTGAGCCCGTCGACATGCAGAAAAGTCTTGGCCACGCCCACGGTGCGCACGTTGAGTTCCACGCCCAAGTGGCTCGCGAGCCCGAAGCCTTGCGGATGCATGACGCCGTTCCCATCGACCAGGACCACGTCGGGCAGCCGCAGCTCGGGCTTTGTCCCGGCCTCCACGCTGGCCTCGAGGCGTGCCCACAGCGCCTTGAGGAACTTGACCTCGCGAAAGGCCAAGAACCCAGCCACGTACGGCTCGTCCATCGTGACGAGCGCAAAGTCCTCGTAGACGACCTCGAGGTCTTGCGGCGGGGTCGCCGGCGTCGCCGCGCGGAGCACGACGAGGCTGGCGCAGGCCGTGTCGGAGCCCTTTACAAAGCTCACGTCCACGCCGCCGAAGCAGGTCCACGCCGCCGCGGGGCTCGCGGGGCTCGCGGGGCCTGCGGTGTCCTCCGCGTCGTCGCCCAGCACGAGCCGCGCGCGCAGCGCCTGCTGCTCGAGGCGCCACGCCTCGAGCTTGGCGGCGGCGGCGGCGCTCATGGCGCTCATGGCCGCTGCTGGCCACCGCAGGTCTCCGCGGCGGCGGCGGCCGGCGCGGCGCCCAGCGGCGGCACGTGGCGCGCGAACCTGCGCCAGCGGCCGACGGAGTCGCCGTAGACGGAGCGCGAGACCTGGGCGCGGCTCAGGGTGTTCGGGGTCCGCGTGGAGGTCTGGTGCCGCAGGACCGCCGGGTCCCAGGCCAGGTCCAGGTACGCGAGCACGTTGCCCAGCACGCGCTCCGGGCCGCGCACGAGCGCCTCGTAGCCGACGTCGAGCCAGACGTGGCCCAGGGCCGCCCAAAGGTCCATCGTGTGCGAGAAGTCCTCGAGGCGCCGCGCGAGGGAGCCCACATCCAGCGCGTGGTAATTGTACACGCCCTGGAAGGACGCCACGAACTGCGACACGAAGACGTCGCGAGGGTCGCGGCGCATGACCAGGATCTTGGCGTCGGGGAAGTAGGCGCGGAGCATGGGGATGTGCCGCCAGTTGAGCGGAAGCTTGTCCACGAGGTACCGGGGCACGCGCCCGCCGCGGCCAGCCTGGTCGAGGTAGAGCTCCTCGATGGCGTGCCGGTACCGCGCCGCAACCTCGCGCTGCACGGTGGCGTTGATTTGCAGGCGGCACGGAGCCACCTCGAGGTCGATGCCCGGGTCGCACGTAACCTCGGGCGCCGACAAAAGGTCGAACAGCAGCGTCTCGCCGAGACCGTGAATCTCCTCATGCATACTGAGCATTTGCTCCAGCAGCGTGCTCCCGCTCCGTTCGAGGCCCACCAAGAAGATCGGCGTCGCTTCCGCTATTGCTGCTGCCGCCGCCGCATCATCTGAAGACTCCTCGAGCCGGGGCTGCCCGCGAATCCCGAGTCCACGGAGGGTCTCTGTGGCACCGCGCAGGTAGGCGCGGAACAAGAGGTCGCGCTCGGCGGCGGCAATGCGCTCCGGGGAGCGCTCACGCCGGATCCAATTGGCGCGCTCCGCATGGCGCCACGCGGCGTCATAGTCCTCGAGGCGGACCGCGAGCCCGGACATCATGTACTCGACGTCAGAGACCGGGACGGCGTCGGCGGCATCGATCTCGATGTCGCCGCGCTGCTCGATCCAGGCCGTCAGACGCGCGTAGATCCGCGTGAGCGACTCCATGTTTGCGAGGGTGGCGGCCTCGGCCCACCGGAGCAAGAGCCGCGCCGAGGCTCCGTCGCCCGCGTCGATGCGGGGGCTCACCTTGCGCACGATTTCCTCGTAGGCGCCGCACGCGGCCAGAGAGGCCGTGAACTCCTCGACGAAGCCGTCTGGGTCGATATCGAAGGCGGCCCGGAAGGCCTCGGCGGCCTGCGTCGGCCGCCCGTCGGCGTCCGTGAGGCCGTACCCTTGGCGCGCCCTGCCGAGCGCGGCCCAGGCGGCGGCCTCTTGCGGCGCCAGGGCCGCGCAGCGCTCAGCGAGGGCCACCTCGTCCTTGAAGACGCCTTCGGGCGTCTCCAGCGCCCGCATGCGCGCGCCGAGCGCCTCGCACGCCGCCGGCGACGCCGAGTCTCCCGCGCCCTCGGCGGCGGCGGCGCCCATGGCGGCGGCCATGACCGCCATCATGGCGCCCGAGGCCACGCTCTTCGCGCGCATCCCGGCCGACTGCACGAGGGCCGCCGCGCCGCGCGCCTGCAGCGAGGGAAGGCCCGTGCGTCTGTCTGCGCAGCGCGGCGGGCGCGTCGGCGGACCAACGGTCTTTGGCGGGCCCTGGCACGGCGTCGCCATGGCCAATGCCTTGTCATGCCATGGGCCCTGCCGAGAGACCCTCGCGGGCCCAGCGGCGAGCGAGCGAGCGAGCAGCGGCGCGGCGCGGCGCGGCGCAGGTCGCGAGGCGGGGTCCGGGCTGGCCGGCGGCGCCGAGGCGCGGTCTTCTGGGCCCAAGACGTCGATTGATTCTGTGAGGCGTTCTTACGCCGTTGGACGTAACTACGGACTGTGGGGGCGGCGCGCGCTTTCGAGTTGTCGTACCCAAGACGCTCGAGACGCTCGCGCGACGTACGTTGCGCCGCAAGAGGCGCGACGCACGCGCCGGGCCCGACGCCCAACGCTCGCGCCCTCGCTTCGCGCTTCGCGGGCGCTGCCGGGAATGTTTTCATATGTATGCAAAAACGAACATACACGCGCTACTATGCAAGCTCGATCATCCGAGCTCTACTTTCGCTGTTCCGGGGACCTGGGGCGCGGTGCCGGGCTTTGCGATCTTGTCGATGTTGATGTTGATGATGATGATAATGATGCCGACGAAAATGCGAATGGGAAACAGCTTGAGATGGTTGACAACAATCATAAAATAACGAGACGCCAGACCCGCCAGGGCCTGCCTGGACGCCCCCACGAGCTCGCCACCCGGCGCGCAAGGAGACCATCCTCGAGGGCGGCTTTGCGCGCGCGCAAGTCCCGGCCTGCTCATGAGGCACATCGGTCGTCAGGATCCCTCTAATAACACTCAGATCCTGAAGTTGTGCGGCGATGGCGGCGGGACCACGCCCATGCCCGGGGGCGGCGTCGGCGGCGGCGAGGGCGGCATCGCGCTGGGCGCAGCGACCGAGTAGAAGGAGGACTGGCCGCCGCGGGACCCGAAGGAGGAGGGCGTCATCTGGAAGGATGCGACCTGGTTGTCCTTGGACTTGGAGCCCTTGGAGAAGCTGTTCTCGGTGGTGTCGACGGTGGCGCGCGCGAGGTCGCCGCGGAGGCCGAGCTTGGCGGCCCAGAGCTGGTAGTTGCGCTTGTGCGTGCCAAAGACGAAGAAGATGAGGATGCTCTGGCCCATGATGACGCAGAAGGTGAGCCAGAGCGAGCCGCGGCGCACGCCGCCGGGCTGGGTCATCCCGCAGCCGACCTGGTTATCGGGCGCGCCGATGAGCATGCTCGTGTCAGCCGCCGGGTTGGTCGCCGGGTCCTCGATGCCGTTGGCAAAGTTGGTGAGCAGGCACGAGACCCAGGCGGTGGCCTGCTCCTCGTAGGTGTCCTCCATGAAGAAGTTCGTGAAGCGGAAGAAGAAGATGTTGAGCCACACGAAGATGAAGAGCAGCACGAAGAGCATGGGCGTGCGGTACATGGCGATGCGCTTCGCGCGGCGCCCGCTCGAGGTCGTGCCTTGGTTCAGATGCGTGGACCGGTTGACGTGGCGCACGATGGTGTAGATGACGCGGGCCATCATGACCGACCCGAGGACGAAGCAGAAGGCGATGAACATGTAGAAGCCGACCCACTCGACGACCGGGCCCGAGCCGTCCGTGATGAAGGACCAGGGCGTCGGCGGGCTGAAGCCGAGCTCGCGCAGACCGCCGACGACGGCCGCCGAGACGGTCGGCACCGACCAGGCGAAGAGGTGGTACATGCGGCGGCTGTGGTCCGTGCTGCGGGCGCCCCAGACGAGCTTGCGGTGCAGGTCGAGGGCCTGGCAGAGCCACCAGGCGCAGAGCGCCGACGCGAAGAAGAGCAGCCAGAGGGACTGGAAGACGGCCAGGGTGAAGCCGCCGTTCTTGAGCGTGCTCGGCCTCGAGTTGTCCAGGCACAGGTTGTTGGTCAGGTTGAAGTCCTCGGTGCTGGCCATGAGGAGCATCGCCAGCGAGATGTTGAACGAGCAAATCGACAGCCAAAAGGTCATGTACTGCTTGCTCTTCTCTTGGAAGACGCCCCAGGTGACGACCATGAAGGCGCTAGTGGCCACGCCGATGGAGCTGAGCACCACCTGCACGGTGCCGAAGTGCTTCATGTCCTCCTCGGTGAGCATGGTCCCCAGGCACGGGAGCGCGCAGCACGAGGCGTCGTTGAGGGTCTCCGCAGTGGGATCGTCCGGAACCACAAACGGCGCCGGACACGCGCAGAACTCGCCCTGCAAGGCGGCGATCTCGGCGTCGGTCATCGACTCCTTGTAGAGCGGCTTGCTGATGGTCGGGTCGGCGACCGCGCTCTGCACGGAGGGGAGGATGTTGATGGTCGAGCCCTCAAAGGTGGCGGCGGGCAGGCCCACGGTCGTCGGGTCGTTGATAATGCCGGTGTAGGTGCCGAGAGAGCCGAGCGTGGCCGGGTTGACGAAGGTCTGTGTCGCCTCCGGGAAGCTCTCGACGCCGTTGAAGGTGTTGAGGCAGCCCCAGAACGAGTCCTCGCCGTTCGGGCAGGCGGTCTCGTTGACGACGGCGTCGCAATTCGGGTGAACGGCAGCGGGCAGCAGCGGCATGAGGCTCGCGCACTCTGTCTCGTAGCGCTGGCAGATAGCCTTGGACGCAAAGCGGGGCAGGGCGTACGAGAGCGGAATCTGGTCGTTGGAGCGCGCGGCGGCCAGATCGGTCGCGTCGCAGCCGCCAAGCGCGTCCGGGACGAGGCAGAGCGTCTTGTACTCGGGCTTCATCAGGCCCTGGCCGCAGGCGTACTCGCGGAAGGCGGCCTGGCAGCGCACCGAGGCCCACTTGGGGAAGGCCGCGACGCTGTAGTTGATGCGCAGCAGAAGGCAGTCGCGCGAGTTGTAGGCATTCATGCCCGCGTAGGTGCACAGGGGCGAGGTCCCCGGGTAGTTGGCGAACTTGGGCGTCGACTCCCACTCGACGGGGCAGCTGCCGCTGTCCCAGGTGCCGAGGTCGGGCTCCGCGGCCGTGGTCTCCATGCGCGAGGCGAGCGGGGCCATGCCCACAGCAGACGGCACGTAAAAGGCGCGCGGGTAGGTGTTGGTCTTGCCGGACTCGAGGCAAGTGGCCGCTTGCTCGACGGTCTGGCCGCCCAAGAGCTGATTGAGTTGGTCGCGGGCCGCGAGAGAGTGGATCAGGGTCAGGTCCTGGTTGTCGTCGTCCCCGGCGGGCGAGCTCTCATAGCCGACAACACCGTTGCAGACGGATGACTCGGGCAGCACGTCAAAGGTCTTTTCGACGTCGGGCACGGATGAGGACGCCGTGCTGCAGCCATACACGGCCTTGATGGCGGCGCACGAAAGCGTCTGGCTCGACCCCGCGACCTGGCACTCGTCCGCACCGTTGACGCCCTCAATCTTGGTAATCTGGGCGTCGATGTCGCTTTTGAGGGTGCTCTGCTCCGTGTCCGGGAAGATGTCAAGCATTCCGAGCGCTCCCGCGTTCGCCTGTAGCTCACAGGAGGGCGCGAGGTCAAGCGCCTTGAGTGCGCTGAGCGTGTACGGCGTCTTCGCGCACGTGAGGTCGGGATACGTGCCGCAGCCTGCCAAAAGTGAGCCGTACTCGGATAGGACGGCGGCGTCATCACCCGCACTCATCGCTTGGACCATCTTGAGGTAGAACAAACCGGAAACGAGCGGGCACGTTCCGGCAATGGTGACGCCGGAGATTGTAACAGGCTCGTTCGGGGCCACGAGCGAGAGCTGCTCGCAGGATTCGCGGCAGGGAAATACGGGGAGGGCAATTCCGCAGACCTGGTTGGTCTCGTCCCAGGTCAACCTGGGATCAGTCAGCGCTTCGGCGGAACAGCCGGCCTCGTCGACGGCGTAGTTGCCGGAGTCGTAATTGCTCGCCACGTCGTCCGTCCCAATAAAGAAGGATGGGACGATCTGGCATTTGGGAAACTTGGCAAGACAGACGGTCTCCTTGAGCGCGGTGGCGCACGAAGTCGGCAGCAGCTTGAGCAAGATGCCGAGGTCGGTGTCCCCGCCAGTCATATTCACGTACGCCTCGATCTCCAGCTCCGGCTGGGTCTTGGCCGCGTCGTCCGCGCTGACGTAGTACGGGTAGTCGACGACGCCGGCGCAGAGTCCGAGCGAGCCGCCCACGAAGGTCTCGTAGGTCCTGCACTCTTGACCGTGCACCGCGTTCGCGAGGACGGCCGCGAGGACGGCCGCGACGACCTTCGCGATGCGCGCCATCCTTCTTGCTGCCTGGTGTTGCGGCTTTGCCAGTCCTCGACGGACTTCTTGCTCTTGTTGTTGTTGTTGTGCACGCCCCTCAAGTTCTCGGCGCACGCGCGCGGCGGCTCAGCTCAGCTCAGCGAGCCACGTTCGAAAAACACAGGCGCGGCTCCGTCCGCCGACGCCCGGGACTCCGCCCGCGGGCCGCGGCTCGAGCGCTGGGGCGGGGTCGTTCGGGGTCTGGCCCGGCACGCACGCCTGCCGGAGCGGGCGCGGGACGGGGCGAGGGAGCGGCGGCGGAATGGACGCCGGGGCACGCGCCACCGATGCGATCTGCTGAGCCGAGCCGATGAGCTGAGCCCTCCGAGGATGGATGGGACGCGCGCGCGGGCGAGAGAAAGAGGCCGGAGCCGACCGACCGGACCAGACGCACGCGGCCGACGACGCGCGGCGGCGTCGACTCACTCGCGTCGTTGGCTTGCTTGCCTGGGAGCGAGCGAGCGAGCGATCGGGATTTGAAGGGAAGTGAAAGTGGACGGGTACGTACCGGGGAGTGAAGAGGAGCGGAGGTGGAGTGGCCCGCCCGGTGTTTTGGTGGCAAGCTCCGCTGCATGTGCAACTTGGAGGCAGTCGCAAGGCAACTAGCCAGCAGCGCAGCTTGCTTGCTTGCTTGTGTGGAGACGTGTCGCGTCCTGTCGTGTCGTGCACCAGTTGCACCAGTGCAGCGCTCCGCTTCCAATGATTGAATGAATTGTGCTAGGATAGTAGGAGGAGGGTTTTCTGGTTTTCTGCCCGGCCCTTTGCCTTCATCATCAAGGCTTGGCTGGCTGCTGGCCCGGGTGCCTTTCGCACCCGGAGACCGCAGCGCGCGCACGAACGTACGTAGTACGTACGTATACGTACGTACGTACAGTACGTGCGTACGTACCTCGTAGCTGGCAGCGCAAGCAAGCGCATCAGTCGTACGTCACCCAGTCGTGGAAAAACTCACGAGAACGCATTCAAGTTCAAAATTGTTCAATTTCAACATTCAAAAATTTCTTTGATTTCTTTGCAGCCAAAAAAAGCCTTGAACGCCTCGAGCGACCTCGAGCCTGTCGGAGGGGGAGCTCGTGGAGTACGTACGTCCACGTTCGCGCGGACAAACGCAGCCGGCCAAGCGCTTCCTCGCGCCAACACGTGTCGCTCGTGATCCTGGCAGAACAGTGCCGCAGTGCCGGGTGGCTGATGGATCGCCCGTGCGTGCACCAGCAAGCAAGCAAGCAACTACGTATCATACGTAAAATACCAGGGCAGGGGAAGTACGTACCAGCCAGCCCAAAGCCCGAAGCAAAAACTCGCTCCATCGATCCATCGATCGAAGAAGCTGGCTGGTGATCAGCAGCAGCCAGCCGCTGGAATGGCGACACTTTTGCACTGTGCAGCCGCTGCGACGTCGCCGCTGCTCGCCGCTGCAGCGCCAAAGTTTTTCGGGCAGAGAACCCGCGCGGCGGCGTCCTTGTTGCTTTTATTCATATTCAACGAGTTGGAGTTTCATTTTATTCGGGAAAATGCTGTGCACGCGCCTCTTGCCAAAACAGATGCCAAAGCCTTGAATCAAGATCAGGACCGCCCGGCTTCACGTACGTACATACGTACGTACGTAGTAGTACTGTACGGCTTCTGACTCCGCGGCGCTTGGTTGTCGAGCCGATGACGCCGCCGCGGAAGTGCCTCGCCGCGGAGTCGCAATGATCAGCCTAAATCGTGTCGTCGTCGGGAGAGCACGCAAGGCCGCTTCGCGCGCGCACTGCAGTTGGACGCGGGGGGTATGACGGAAGAATTGCTGGACACTCCATATGAACTCCATGGCGCTAGGCAGGGCCAAGCAGGATCCAGGCTGCGACATGTGCAGAGTACACCCGCTCCACAGTTCTTTCTTGACAACAGATGACTCTCCATTCCATTCCTTGGGACGCCCGAGATGGTCAAGATCTCAGGTGATGGCTATCGATTAAAACTTGAAGCTGCCGCTCGCTCGCGGCCGCCCAGAAGAGCTGGCAGAAGGTCAGAAGCTCGTCTTGTCGCGGAAAGTACGTTTATACTACGTGTTCATAGTTGCTACCGACAGGTCCTGCGCGCGCGTCTCCGCACAACCCGAACTTTTTCTTGGACGCGCGCGATGCTGGATGACTGCTGGATTAGGGCTCGACGACCGGGCCGTGGATCAAGACGAACGATCATCAATTCAAGAGTGGGCCGCTGTCCAAGTCACATGGATGCCAGCGAGCATCGCGTGCCGTAGACGCCTGGCTGGTCCGACCTGCTCGCGTCGCCTCGGTTGCGTGCACGCAGTCTCGCACTAGCGCCATGAAGATCCATGCACGCGGTTTTCCGTCGCAGAGCATGCGGTACTAGTAGCAGAGTCGCGCCGTTTTGCGTGGCGTAGCGACAATTTTGGGAGCAGGTGTTTCGGCCACGCGCCGGACGACCGCCAGACCAGACGACGAGATGATACCTCGGAGGTCTTACGTATGCATGGCTCATCAGGACGCAAGCGTGGAGCAGATTTGGATTGCCCTCGCACAACGATTTGCGAGATGAGCTTGACGTTGTCCAAACGTACCTTTTAGACGTCGCGCAGCGTGCCGTACGTACTCCTTCCTGCTCAGCACGCTTTGTGAGTGGTCGAACACGGCCATCCTCATCCTAATTGCGCCCACGATCGTTGGAGACCTTCTGCTGAGACCTTCTGTAGTATGAAGCCAAGCCGCTCCAGCTGGCCTTTCCTGGCCACCCGTGCTATCAAATGGCGATGCGGCAGCGCTGTCGTTTTGGAGCAAGGCAATCCCACGAAGACCTTCGATTCCAAGGGAGTGATGAGTGGGTTTTGCAAGCATCTCAAACTTGGAGCTTCTCAAACTTGGAGCTTCCCTTCAAGCCCTTGTCGCTCGCTTGTCTTGTGACCAACCCCATTGCGCTCGATACCTTGCCAGACCCTTGCCAAGCCCAGCACGCACCCACCCCCGTCCCCATTGGCAGAGCGAGTACATCACGCCATCCATGCCCGTGATGATGGATGATGATCCTGAGCACGAGCGTCGCAAGTCGTCGGAGAGGCGTGGATGCACGCATGCCTGCTTTGGCCCTGCAAGCAAGCACGTCTTCGCGCGTGGCAGGCAATCAAGCCGCCGCGCTCAACCTCGCTGCGCGAGCGGCGGTCGAGGTACGGGCCCGCGGCGCGGCCCCTTGGCCGCCCAAACAAAAAGCGAGCCTGCATCATGCCGATGT
>KQ758850.1:16326583-16346936 GCA_001462505.1 Aurantiochytrium sp. T66 | reverse complement strand
CCCCGTCCCCTCCTGAGCTCACGAGTTGCGGCAATGCGACCTGATCCCAAGCAAGGCTGGTCTGACCTGACTTTCAATTGTGTCGAGATTAGATTAGATTAGAAAGGAAATCAGGGGCTCGAGCGCTTCGACCGCGCCATCGCCAGCAGTCAGCACCAGCAGACGCCGGAGGCCATCCGTCTCAACGCCATCATCAATCAACGGCACCCTGATGGCATGGTGACATGATACATGATCAGGGTCCTCTCAAGATTTCGCCGTGCAGCGACTCCGAGTCGGGGTCGCCGTGCAAAACGCTCTGCGACGATCTGATCACCTGTCTGATCTCTGCGACCAAGTCGCGACGTACGTGGTACGTACCGAAATCCTAGCGCGCGGGGGGCGAGCCGGGCATCGGCGGGCGCGGGGCCGGCGAGGGGGCGGGCGTCCAAGGCGCGCCGGCAACGCGAGCAAGCGAATACGACCGGCCGCCGTGGTGGAGGCCAGGCCAGCAGTCAACATGGCCGAAGCCGGGCGCGAGGGCCTGACCCAGCGCCGCCCGGCCGGCGAGGCCACCGCGCAGACGCGGGAGGCCCGCACGCAGGCAGGCTCGGGGCCGATGTCCACTGCAGGCCTCGAGACGCAGCGGCTCGAGTTGCTGGAGAGGGCGGCCCCGGCCGGGCTGCTGACGGTCACGTATTGCGAGACGATCCAGGGCTCCGTCGAGAAGGTGATGGAGGCGTGGTTCGAGGTGGTCTGGGACCAGGGCGGCATGCAAAGTATGCCACTGCTCGGGTCCCATCTGCCGCCGCCCAGACTCGTGCATCGCGGCGACGGCAATCGCGTGGGATGCTTTCGCCAGATCCCGAACGCGCGATTCACTCCCGCCGTCTCGGAGCAGATTCTCGACGTCGACCCGGGCCGCCAGGTGCAGTACGCTTGCGTGAAGATGTTCCCAGCATCGTATCATCGGGGAGTGGTGACTTTCGAGGACCAGGGCGACGGCTCGACGCTCGTGAGCTGGACTGCGCGCTGTAAACCCTTTCCGCTCTTGAGGTGGCTTGTGCGGCTCCTCGTCTGGTTTGGCTTCACGACAAGCCTCCGTTCATTGAAGGAGTCGCAGCAGCCCCGCGATGCCCCGCGTCGAATGTAAAGTGGCACAAGCGGCGCGAGACGATCGCCGAAGGTCGAGATGTGCTGGTACTATTCCCTGATAAACTGTTAGTCCGTATCGTTTCTCCCGACTGCGCCCCGGCGAGCTTGCAGGGCATACTGGGAGACGGACGTCGCCCAGAACCGCCGCCAGTCAGGATGGCTGCCTCTCGCCCCGATGGGGATAGCGACAAGACCTCTCCACAAACTCGTCCTACCGGGTCCACCAAGAGGAAAGATCAGGACTGGCAATCCGGCGAGTAATGACCGTCTCCGAAGACTGTGACGACAGCCCCGGCGAGACTTTTCCAGCTCGGCAGACTCTCCCGAAACGTCCAGAGCAACAATAACAAAGCAACAGCATCTCCAAAATACATCTATGTTGCATGCAACACAGGGAGGGCTGTTGCGACACAGGCTTCTTCTCTCAACGGGAATCAGCCAGAAATCTTCCGCCGGCACGACGGCACCTTGCGTTGCAACTGGACGCCGCGGACGCCAAACGAACTGGTGAAATCTTCACACTGCTGACTCGACGCTGACTCGGACTCGACCGAGCGAGCGGATCGCTGGGTCCAGCCGGCTCGCAACAAGACCTTGGCCAAGATCGGACGTGTGCACAGCACAGCTCGTCGTCGCTCGTCGTGGCCTGTCGGGTCGCAGGGCTGGGCGCCGCGGCGCCGGGCTCTGCTTGCTTGTCGTCTGGCCTGGTTGCATCCGTCCCGAGCAGCGTCATCAGCGTCAGCAGGACGTCAATAATGTCATTGGCAATGGGGCATCATCGAAGGCCAGCTGGCGCGTGCTGGCGCCACCCTGAAGACGGTGCATTTCGTAGAGCGAGTCCACCCCCAGGCCGTGGATCCTGCCTGATCTGAGCGACACGAGCAGCTGGCTGTCGTCTCGTCAGCCTCGTCTGACCAGACCGCGCGGCGTGGCCCCCGCGGTGTCCGAGGCAAGTTGTGCGGGATCTCTGTGCGGACCAGCGTGCACACGGATCATCGTCGGGGGAGTGCCAGCACGGCAGTCTGCTGGTCGTCTGCTGACTGACCCTGCCTGCTAGCCAGCCGCCCCCCTGGTCTCAGGTTGCGAATTGTCGGGTCCAGCGCGCAACGAGGCCGAGCCGCTGGCCGGAGGCGAGGCGAGGCGAGGCGAGGCGAGGCTTCGCTTGGTGGCAGTATAGGACCTGGTACTTGACAGTGCTGACAGTAAATCATTCTGTCATGCCGAGGGAGGAAGTATCAAGTTCACGTTTGTTTTGTTTACTATTTGTCCCTGGACAAACAAACCAACGAACATCTGACAAACAATCAAACAAACCACGTTGACAACATAAACAAAAAACAAAACAAAACAAAACAAAACAAAACAAAACAAAAACAAACAAACCTCGAAACCCGAGTCGCTCGCGTCGCGCGTGCCCGGCCTCGGCTTGCTGTGCTGCGTCGAGGCCTTGCGGCGCTCCGACCGAGGCCCCGCGCGCGCCCACACCTGCGCGGCCGGTCTCTGCGCGTCCGCGCCTCAGGCTTCTGTACTCCCTCCCTCGCCCGGAGTGCTTGCTCGGCGCGTGCAGACTCTGCGAGCAGAGCAGTCGACAGAGCAGAGCAGCGCGTGTCTGCCGGGACGTAAATTTAGGCCATCCATCCGTCCATCCGGCCGGCCGTCCGTCGCGCGCAGCGGCGTCCGCGCCCGCGCCCGCTCGCCCCCCACTCCCGCCGCGGACCGCGACCGGCAGTAGCCAGGGAAGATGTCGAGCGGCAAGAACCGCGGGGAGGTGGCCCCCATGGCCGAGATGGAGGGCTCGAACCCGGACCTGGTGCGCACGGAGACGGCCGACATCTCGCTGGACGCGCTGCGAAGGCGCATCTACCGCCTCGCCAACTACCAGCGCGGGTTCCAGTTCAAGCTGCAGCGCATCCGGCCGCGCGACAGCTTCAAGGGCGGCGACGATGAGTACGACGTGGCGACGGCCGAGATCCAGACGTGCGTCAAGGCCTCTTACGCGGCGCCCCAGTTCGCCGTGCTCGCGCTCTACATGCTCTTGGCTGTCCACGCGACGCTGCTCTACGAGTACCTCGGCGCGCCGCTCGCGTACCTGGCATTCTTCACCGCCTTTGCGCGGAGCATCGACGTCTTCACGGACCCGATCATGAGCTGGATCTCGGACTCGACTCGCGGCCGGTGGGGCCGCCGCCTGCCGTACATGCTCGGGGGCTGTCTCTTTTACGGCGTGGCCATCGTGCTGCTGCTCGGCGTGGGCGTCATCAAGCCCACCGACGACACCGCGACGTGTACGTTGAATGGCACGGACACCAGCGGAGACCCCATTTGGACCCTCAGCAACGCAGACGACAAGTCCGAAAAGAACTCGTACGCCTACTGGTACGGGGCCACCTTTGTCTTCTTCTATCTGTGCGACACGGTGTGCAACGTGCCGTACAACGCTCTGGGCCCCGAGCTCTCGGACTCTTCCGAGGCGCGCCAGGGCCTCTACTTCGCGCAGAGCATCCTCGGCTTTCTGGGGACGCTCATCGGCGCCATCACGCCGCCACTCCTCGAGACGGCAGGCCTGAGCAAGGAATGGGCCTTCTTCGCGACGGGCGTATTTTTCGGCGTCTACTACATCTTCACGGCGGGCAACCTGGCAGCCAATGTCGCCGAGCGCGTCGAGGGCTTTCAGGGCCAGGCCTCGGTGCCCTTGGTCCCGTCGGTGCTGCGCAGTTTCAGTAACGCGCCGTTTCGCATCCTCCTTGCGTCGTGGTTCATCGACTCGATCGGCTGGTACTCGCTGGCGTCGATCTTGCCCTTCTACGTCAAGTACTACCTCCAGCCCTCCAAGGCCGGGATTGAGTTCATGACGGATGAGATCTTCCTCGGCTTCGCGCTCGGCGCCCTCTTCATTTCGGCCATCATCGGCACGCCGTTCTGGGGCTTCGTGGCACGCCGCGTCGGCCGCTACCGGGCCTGGCTGGCGTACAACCTTTTCAACGGGCTTTCCAACGCTCTCTACATCATCGTCAAGCCCCAGGACTGGCAGACGGCCATTGTGGTGACGGTCTTTAACGGCATTCCCTTTGGGGGCAAGTTTCTCAGCGACTCGAACCTGGCCGACACCATCGACTACGATGAGCTTTCGTCCGGGTCCGGCGAGCGCCGCGAGGCGCAATTCACCGTGTTCTCCTCGCTCGTGCCCAAGCTCGTGGCCATTCCGGCGCAGGCTCTGCCGCTGGCCATCATCAGCGCTCTCGGGTTCATCGAGAGCTCGACCGGGTGCGATGTGGACGGCGAGACCGTGACGGTGGCCGCGGACCAGAACGAGACGGTCAAGTTCGCCATCCAGCTCATCTTTGCCTTCTTCCCGACCTTTACCAACATCATCTCATTCGCCGTCAAGCTCCGTTACCCCATCACGACCTCCAAGGACCTCGCGCTCATCTCGGCGGGCATCGCGCTGCACCAGCGCGGCGTCGCTGCCGAGGACCCCCTTTCGGGCATGCTGCTCATGTCACCGAAGGACCTCACGGACGAGGACAAGGCCATGGGCATGCGCTTCGACTACTTTTACGCCTCGGAGCAGCGCAAGATCTATCTGAACAACGGCGACGTGGGCTCGGTGCTCTGGAGTCTGGGCGGCCAGCTGGCGATGATTGGCCTTTGCGTAGCGTCGTCGCTTTACGGTGTGGTGGCCACCTTTTCCCTGCTCGACGACACCGCTCTGAGCTGGGCGCCGTGCTTCTTGCAGGTCGTGCTGGGCATGTCGTGCATGCTCTTTGTCTTTACGCTGCTGCGCTTCCGCGAGGCGCTCCGCATGCGCACCCATCCCCTCGACCACGCATTCATGAAGCGCTGGATCAAGAAGAGCCAGGGCCGCCTCTTCGACGACGAGGAGGGCGGCGCCCAGAACCCGCTCTTGTCCAACCCCAGCCTCGTCATCAAGCGCCTGCGCGCCGATTCGGGCATGAGCGACGAGGACGAGGACGAGGACGCCGCAACTGGCCGCGAGAAGCTCGAGGCGCGCCGGATGGCCTTCCAGCGCAACAAGTCCTACTACCCGCCGAACGGCTACGTGGGCTCGACGCGCAACATGGTGCAGCACAACGAGGAAGAGCGCGAGCGCTTTATCCGCAGGATTCTCTCGGACAAGTTCCTCGACGACGACACCGACGACGGCGGCGACGACGATCGCGCCTAAGCCGGACCGGCGACGACGATGGTGCCTCAGCCGGATTGGCGCCGAAGCTGCGTATCAATGGAACTCCTTGTCGGGAGCGGCCGCCCGGGGCCCGTGCCGTGGCGGCTCTCGCCCCCTCTGTTGTTTTGTGTCCCTCAGGATGTTTCCTTTTTGCAAATGACGAACTTGACCTTGACCTTGCGCGGGCTAGGATGCTTGGCGCTGTGCCGGGCGCGCCCTCCTCCCGGCCCCTGTTCCCCTGTTCGTGTCGCCTGCCAGGGGTCTGCCTGCCTGCCTGCCTGCCTGCCTGCCTGCCTGCCTGCCTGCCTGCCTGCCTGCCTGCCTGCCTGCCTGCCTGCCTGCCTGCCTGCCTGCCACCAGCCTACCAGCCAGCCAGCCAGCCAGGATTTTTCCCAAGCAGCGCAGCTTCCGAGTCTTGATAAGCAGTGGCAACTTGCAAGCAAGGCTTATCGATATCGAGAAATTCAAAACCAAGTCAGCCTGCAGGCGCGCGCGCGGCAGACGAGGACCTCGAGCAAGCACGCGGGCACGCACGCGCGCTGCACAGCACAGCACGCGAGCACGCAGGCAAGGCGCGCCAAGAGGCAGGCCAGCGAGGCCAGCCTGAGGCCAGGCAGCGGCAACGAACAGCTCGGAGCTCGTTGACGCGCGTTAGCACGAGGCCCAAGTCGAGGACAGCGACAAGACTAGCAGCATGGAGGACGGCTTCTGGTTCGAGGCGCTCGACCTGCAGCGGGTCGACGCGTGCGAGACCCCGGGGCCGGGAGATTTGCACGAGCTGGTCGAAGCGTCCGTGGAGGCGCTCGAGCTTCGGCGGAGGCGGCGCGGCGAGATCCTCACGAGTGTCCTGCGCAAAGAGCGCGACGCGGCGCGCGTCGCGGTTAGGCTGTACCACCCCGGCGAAGTCTACGACAGCCGCAAGCTCATGATCGAGGACCGCGCCAGCGATTTCATGCGCATGGTGGGGAATCTCGCCGCGAGCGGAGCCCTCGACGCCTCGGCGATCCAGCAGCGGCTCATGCACGAGTTTGAAGAGGTCGACGTCGCGCGTACTCTGCTCCAGCTCAAGCGCACGCGGCACGACGACTCTGGAGACACGGCCACCTTGGACCCCGAGGAAGCCACGATCCTCCTGGAGAAACTCTCCAACAGCATTTCTTGCTTCGAGCACACCGACAGCGCCCAGCGTGGTGAAGATGCCGCTGCTCCGGCCGCATGCTCCAGACACGCAGAAGAAGCCGCGCCCCGTGAGGTCAACAACGAAGACGCCTCGCTCCAGCGCGTCGACAAAGTCCTCGCCAACCTCGTCAACCTCGAGCGCACCGACGCGGGCGTGAGCAGGGGCGCCAAGCGCAGAGCTGCGGATCCGAGCGCAGCCGTCATTCCGAAGCGGCCAAGACGCAGCACGCGGCGGGCGCAGCAGCGGCAGCAGGTCGATCTTGGTGCTGCTGCTACTAGTAGCGAGGAGAATCTTGGAGTTGGTGATAAGCCAGCTGGTCTCCCCGCGTTCCCTGGACCTCGGCGATTCACGATCTAGGATCGCGGGATTTGCCGACACTGAACACACTGCTCACACTGGATTATCCGAGTGTGGGCATATTCGAATCTTACCTCTTGACTTTTCTGGTCATGGTGGAAACTGCCGATCAAGAGGAACTTTCTCCTCCTCACGGGATAACAAACAAAAAGTCGCAGAAGATTGCCGCCATTGGCTCTGGCGAGAGAGCTCGAAGGGCCAGTGGCGTGTGACTAACCACCATGACAAGATTCTGCAGTGGCGTCGCCAACAGTGGCGGCAGAGGGGCGCGCTGGCGACCGTCCATTCATTTGCCTCCATTTGGCTAGCTTTTTGGTCTTGTTCTGCTCGGGTTTTGTATCGAGGGCTGGCTCGCTGGCCGCTTTTCTTTCCGTATTCCTCTCCGACAGCGCTGGGTTGGTCTCTTGCCAGCCTTGCAACTTGCCCGCCTTGCCCTGTGCCGGGCAGTCTTGGCGCCGCCGCGCGCGACATTCACTGGCAAGCATAGCATAGCACAGCACAGCAGACAGCAATAGATAGCCCATTCGTTCAATGAATTATCAAATATGTGATACTTTAGTATAAATAGCTAAGATATCCATTCTTCAGTTGTAGTGGATGGCCACCGGCCAGAGAGAGAGAGAGAGAGAGAGAGAGAGAGAGAAATAGAGAGAGAGAGAAAGCACGGAGGCAGCAGCAGACCCCTTTGACAGGCGACCGAGGTACGTGCCACGCGACGACCGACGCGACTTCTCGGCCTGCCGCCGACTTGTCTGCCCCGCCCGCCTGCCCGCGCCCGCCTGCCCTCGCGCGCGGAGATCGACGCGCCAGCACCGTCGGCCGGCGCGGCGGTGGCGAGGATACGGCGCCGTTCGTTCCTCTCTCCCGCCCTCCATCCATCGAGCCACCCAGCCACCCAGCCACCCAGCCTCCTGGCCAGCCGACCACCCCAGCGGGCGGGCGGGCGGGCGGGCGGTCTCGGCGCAGCTAGGGCGCGCGGGAGGCCCTGCGCCGCAGGAAGCGTGCTGGGCGCGAGGCCAGAGAATTCAAGAGAGCGAGAGACCTTGTTGTGCACGGATTGTATGGCTGCGGATTGTCGACTTGTTGCAAGCGCGACTTTCACTACGCCAAGTGGAATATCCAATAGAGATGACGGCTGAATGGGTGGCTAGGAAGGAGAATAGGAAACATGAGGCGGGGCGGCGGCGGGAATCGGATGAACGACTGAGAGACTGACGAAGACAAACGAACAGAAGGGAGACGGCAGAACAGGCAGCGACGCAGGAGCACGTAGTTGAGCCCCAGGGCTCTACCAATCGCAAGGCAAGATGGTGAACTTTACGATGGACCAGCTGCGGGAGATGATGAACTACCCGGACAACATCCGCTCGATGAGTGTGATCGCCCACGTCGATCACGGCAAGTCGACCCTCACCGACTCGCTGGTGTCCAAGGCAGGCATTATCGCCGCCAAGAACGCCGGTGACGCCCGGTTCACGGATACCCGCGAGGATGAACAGGAGCGCGGTGTGACCATCAAGTCCACCGGTATCTCCATGTTCTTCAAGTACGACAAGGAGAAGTACTGGACCGACGACGCCGGCAAGGTCGTCGAGGGCCAGGCCTCGGTCGGCGAGGACGGCGGCGAGAAGAACTCTTACATGATCAACCTGATCGACTCGCCCGGCCATGTCGACTTTTCGTCCGAGGTGACCGCCGCCCTGCGCATCACCGACGGTGCCCTCGTCGTCGTCGACTGCATCGAGGGTGTCTGCGTGCAGACCGAGACCGTGCTCCGCCAGGCCATGGCTGAGAAGATCAAGCCCGTGCTCATGGTCAACAAGCTCGATCGCGCCTTCCTCGAGCTCAAGATGGAGCCCGAGGAGGCCTACCAGAACTTCCGCAAGGCCGTCGAGTCCGTGAACGTGGTCATCTCGCCGTACGAGAGCGAGGACCCCGTCAAGGAGTTCGAGGCCGGTGGCCTCGGCCCCGTCCAGGTCGACCCCGCCGACGGTACCGTCGCCTTTGGCAGCGGCCTCCAGCAGTGGGGTTTCACCCTCAAGAAGTTCGCCGTCATGTACGCCGACAAGTTCGGCGTCAAGCCGGAGGACATGATGCGCCGCCTGTGGGGCGACACCTTCCTTGACTCCGCCTCGAAGAAGTGGAAGAAGGGTAACGCCCACGGCAACCTCAACGCCGGCCTCAAGCGCGCCTTCGTGCAGTTCATCCTGGACCCCATCCAGCAGCTGTGCAACGCCATCATGGACGAGAAGGACAAGAAGGTCCAGAAGATGCTCAAGGCCCTCGATATCCAGCTCAAGAAGGACCAGCTCGAGCTCAAGGGCAAGCCCCTCATCAAGCCGGTCATGCAGAAGTGGCTCCCCGCCGCCGATGCCATCCTGGAGATGATGGTCATGCACCTTCCCTCCCCCCGCCGCGCCCAGGCGTACCGTGTCGACGTCCTCTACGACGGCCCGCTGGACGACGATGGCGCCCAGGCCATCCGCGCCTGCGACCGCACCTCGGAGCTCATGATGTTCGTGTCCAAGATGGTCCCCACGAGCGACAAGGGCCGCTTCTACGCCTTTGGCCGCGTCTTTGCCGGTACCATCTCCACCGGCCAAAAGGTCCGCATTTACGGCCCCAACTACGAGGCCGGCAAGAAGAAGGATCTCTACCAGAAGAGCATCCAGCGCACCCTGGTGCAGATGGGCCGCTACGTCGAGCAGGTTGCCGACGTCCCCGCCGGTAACAACGCCTGCCTCGTCGGTGTCGATCAGTACCTGCTCAAGACCGGTACCATCACCACCATTGAGTCGGCGCACTCGTTCCGCCAGATGAAGTACTCGGTGTCCCCCGTCGTGCGCGTCGCCGTCGACGTCAAGAACCCCCAGGATCTCCCCAAGCTCGTCGAGGGTCTCAAGCGTCTGTCCAAGTCGGACCCGCTCGTCCTCTGCCAGACTGAGGAGTCCGGCGAGCACATTGTCGCCGGTGCCGGTGAGCTCCACCTCGAGATCTGCCTCAAGGATCTCGCCGACGACTTCATGGGCGGCGCGCCCATCAAGATCTCCGACCCCGTCGTCTCGTACCGCGAGACCGTCACTGAGGAGTCCTCCATGACCTGCCTTTCCAAGAGTGTCAACAAGCACAACCGTCTCTTCTGCAAGGCCATGCCCATGCCCGAGGGCGTCGACGTTGCCATCGAGGAGGGCAAGGTGGCCCCCCGCGACGAGTTCAAGGCCCGCGCCCGCATCCTTGCGGATGAGTACGGCCTCGACGTCGGCGAGATGCGCAAGATCTGGGCCTTTGGCCCCGAGGGCACCGGCTGCAACCTTCTCGTCGATGCCACCAAGGGTGTCCAGTACCTGAGCGAGATCAAGGACCACTGCAACTCCGGCTTCCAGTGGGCCACCAAGGAGGGCCCCCTCTCCGACGAGGTCTGCCGCGGCGTCATCATGCGCGTGCTCGACGTCACCCTGCACGCTGACGCCATCCACCGCGGTGCTGGCCAGATCCTGCCCACCATGCGCCGCGTCACCTACGCGTCCATCCTCACGGCCTCGCCTACTCTTCTCGAGCCCGTCTACCTCGCCGATATCTCGTGCCCGCAGGACTCGACCGGCGGCATCTACGGTGTGCTCACCACCCGCCGCGGCCACGTCTTCGCCGAGGAGGTCCGCCACGGCTCGCCCATTGTGCAGCTCAAGGCTTACCTTCCCGTCTCGGAGTCCTTCGGCTTCACTGGCGCGCTCCGCGCTGCCACCGGCGGCAAGGCCTTCCCGCAAAACAGCTTCTCGCACTGGCAGGCCCTCAACTCGGACCCGCTCACCCCGGGCACCAAGGCCAACGAGGTCGTCGTCGGCATCCGCCAGCGCAAGGGCCTCAAGGAGGAGATCCCGACCTACGACAAGTTCTACGACAAGCTCTAAACAATCCCCAGAAAGCGATACATTTGCATTTTCCGAAAGATGATTGATCGACGCTATTCTGAAGACTCTTGCTCTAGCTAGCTAGCTAGCTAGCTAGCTTATTGCGTGGGGGTATCTTGGCGAGACCGACCAGAAAGCGATACATAAAGAATCAACGGCATCTGAAAACATACTACGTACGTACAGTACTAGTACCATGGCACGTAGCCTAGGCCCTAGGCCTAGCTACACCCGATCTCGGTCGGTCGGTCGGTCGGAGATTCGAAGTAGACAAAGATCGCGTCGCGAGCGGCGGCAGGTCAGCGCGACGGCCCTCGCGAGGCCGCGACGGACGAGCGAGCGAGCGAGCGAGCCGCCAGGGCCCCCCAGCGCGCAGGCCACCACGGGAGCGCGGGCGCCTGGTAGACATGGCGGCCTGCAGCGCGTGGCACGGCCTGGCGTGCCCGTGCTTCGCGGCCGACCTGGGGCGCTCGTGCAGCTACTGCGCGGTGTCCAACGAGTGCCTGGAGGCCACGGGGGTCAACGACGCGTGTCTGCAAAGCGCAAGCGCGCGAAGAGAGGATGCAGGTACCTGTGGCAGCGCCAGCGAGGATACCAACCTTGCCGACGAGCCGGACAGCCTCGTCGCTGACCCGCCAGGGATTCCGTGGTCCGGGGAGGAGGTGAGCATTGAGCTGGGCACCGTCTTTCCGGTCGACTACGTGTCGGTGGAGCTTGTGCAGAATCCCACCGAGACGTCCGTTCCCGGGGTCAGGCTTGGCGTGTGGCCCTCCACCTCGGAGAATGCTGCCGCTGTCAGCAAGGCCTGCACCGAGGCAGGGGCCTGCGTGTGGGAACTGCCCATGCCAGTGCTCAAGAATCTGACGCTTACCTCAGCCCAGCCAGGCCAGGAGATGCACTTGCAGAGACTCGTGGTCCACCTCGGCACGTTTGCCCCCGTCGACGGCGGCCTCGGGTACACGGATGCCTGGTCAGAGTGCTCGACAGGATGCGGCAACGGGACGCAGCAGCGCCCAAGCCACTGCTCATCGCCCGAGCCCGCCTACGGTGGCTTGCCCTGCTACGCCCCCGACATGGAAACCGTCGTGGTGGCCGGCAACATCTCGCGCACTTGCTACGAATCCTGGGACTGCGGCACGGACTGGCGCGTAGTGCTCATTGTGGGGTGGTGGCAGCTTCTTCTAGTGGTCGTATTTGTCTCGCGCAAGCTCTTTCAGTGGGTACGGGAGCGCCGCCAGACCAAAATCGATGCTGCTAAACTGCGACGCAGGAGATTCTCCTCCGACTTTGACGACATTGGCGAGCGCATCCGTGTGAGCGGGCGCGTCGAAAACGCAGATGACGACGACAACGATGGCAACGCCAACGGGGATGTCGAGGAAGAGAGCGCCTTTGGTGGTGCGGACGGCTCTGCCGGCGGCAGCACCAGGAACTACCGCCAGCAGCGTGACCTCGAAGGCGAACAAGCTACGGAGCATCTTACACTCGCTTAGAATGTGATCTCGAGGAAGAGCGCGCCTTTGGCGGTGCGGGGGACTCTGCCGGTGGCAGCAGCAGGAACTACCGCCAGCAGCGTAACCTCGAAGGCAAGCAAGCTATGGAACATCTTACACTCGCGAGGCCTAGTAGGAGTGGCGCAATTCCCGCAAGCTTTCGCTTCCGGAAGCCATAGTTGATTAGGAAATGTAGGAAGGTTGTTGTAGATTGCCATTGCAATTCAGTTGTAGCGGCGGGCCGGCCGGTCCACGGCTGGGCGTCACCCCAGCCCGCCCTCGCCAAGCCTAGGCTGCTCGATCCCGTGCGGCTCGTGACCCTCTGCGCCATCCCGGGTGACGGCTCAGCACCCCCGACCCGAGCACGCACGAACCGGCTCGACATACTCGCCCGTCATCCTTCATTTGATAAGGCTCCGGGTCCTCGCCTACCATAGTCTTGCACGCGGGCACTCGCAGTGCAGGAGTTGGACGAGCGACAGCGTCCAAGAGAGATTGAGGCGTCGAAGAATGAGAGCAAGGGCGAGAGACTACCATGGTGGCACAGCCCAACAGCATCAAGGAACAGGAGTGGCGTTACCCGGATGCTCCATTCATATTCCCTAAAACACTGACCTTCCTCCATTCCAGGTCCTTACGTATAGGCAGGCAGGTAGGCAAGCAGGCAGGCAGGCAGGCAAGCAGGCAGGCAGGCAAGCAGGCAGGCAGGCAGGCAGGCGAGCGTCAACTTTTCGAGGCCCCTTTCAAATTGAGAAAACAAATCTTCAAGCATGGGCCGTGCAATTGTTTATGCGCCTTGTTTAGCGGCTTCCTTTCTCTCTTGGGCGACAGCGCGAATGAGCGAGCGCTTGCCAATGATGTTGCAGAGCATGATGTCGTCCTGGAATCGAGGAATGCGCTGGCGCAGCTCAACACAGTCGGGTAGATCGATATCGCTAAACCAGAGGCGCTGGCCCACGTCAAGGTCGCCCACAGATATCTCGAGGGCGTGCGGGATGCATTCGCCCGTGACCTTGACGCGAACCATGGCGGTGACCTGGTTGAGAATGCCTCCTCGTTTAATGCCCGGACAGAACTCCTGGTCCGTGAAATCGATGGGCATGTAGACCTTGGATCCCACTTCTGGGTCGTAGCGCACGAAGTTCATGGCCTCAATCTTTTGTGTGACCGCATCCACCATGACGTAGCGTGGCAGCACGAGCTCGGTCGTGCCATCCTCCAGCTCGAGCTTGTGCAGCGTGGCTGCGAGACTGGTGCCACGCCTGTCGAATCGCCGATTGAGGTCCTTGAAAGAGGTCATGATTAGTTTGGTGTCGCGGGCGCCGTTGGCGCCGATGCCCTGCAGGACCGTCGGCACGAAGCCATCTTTCCTCATTTGCGCCGAGACGTACTTGCCCGTCAGGCGCGAGAACATTCCGGCGTAGCGCTCGCGCGAGAGCCCCTTGAGCACGGCGGCATTTGAGGGCGTCGACCACAGCGCCGTCGAGGCCATCTTGTTTGCGACGCTTTGATTGGACGCTCGCTCGCTCGCTCGCTGGCTGCGCGTGCGCGCGCGGACGGCCGGCCGGCTGCGCGCGATCAGGCGGCGCTGGCTGCGCGCGATCAGGCGGCGCAGTGGCGCGGCGCTGCTCGACTGGGCAGGGGCCAGAGGCCAGAGGCGGCCGCCTGCCCTGCGCGCGGCGATGCGACCGACAATTTTAGACCTCTTTTCTAGAGGCGTTCGGCCTTTTTTTTAATTTTGATAACTGACCGCTTGATGACAGTCAAGCCCAAGCAAGCCCAACTTGAAGATAGCAGGGTTCGGCGGAGGCCGGACTCGAAGCCTGAAGAAACAAATACAAATACGTACGTACTTACGTAACACGTACTGCTTTAGGCGTTTGGCGGCCTAGATACCTAGCCTACCGCCTACCGTGTCGAAGATTTCGAAGGAGAAGCCATTGAACTTCAAATTAGCGATAAAGAAATTCAACTGCATTAGTACTCCGTCTGCAAAAGGCCAGAGGTCGGCCAGGGTCTTCACATACGAGATCAACAAACAACGAGGTCGACGGGCACGAGGGCTCGGACCTGTTCGGACTACGCCACCGCCAGCTTCTTCTTTTTGATTTCTTATTTCCGCACAGGGTTTGCCGGTTGATAAATCATACCACCTGGGACTCATAACACTATGTTCTCTCACTCTGGAGGCTGATCGGTCGAGTGGTCGACCGTGCATCATGCTATACAGCTGCCAGAGGCCATTGCGGAGGAACATGCTTTTTGCACATTGCTCGAAGCGGGGTGCGCGGCGGTAAACTTGGGTGCGGCACTTGGCTATCTTGGACGTTTCCAGAATAGATAGTTCTCAATACCTCCACAGAAAGCTCGTCGATGGCTCGCAGAAGATGCGCTCGCGCTTCGCCTCGTGGTCCTCATCAAAGTCGACTCAAAGTCGAGCGTAGCGCGCTCGCAGGAGACTTTCGTCTCCCGCTGACTAGCTTCTCCCACGAGCTGCCGTACGAGCAGCTCTGGGATGCGCGCGTTGCGCACCCCGTGCCTCGCGCGGCAACTGCAAGTTATTGCTCGACCTTGCGGCGGTCGGCGAGCTGCTGCTACTGCTGCGTAAGATGCTTGACCACGGTCTGCGGAGCCGATCCTAGCGATAGGGCCTGCCGCCGTCGCCCGACCGGCGAGAAATTTAGGGTCGCTGTCGCTGTCACTCCAGATCCGGTGCACTGGGTGACACCCTATCCTGTCGTGTCCTCATCGGTCCGTGTACATTTTCAGAAAAGTCGACACCGAAGGAAGCAAAGCGAAGAGTGTCGCCCGAGCGATGGGCCCAACTTCCGGCGGTAAAATCTCGAGCGCCTGCTCAATCTCGGGCGAAGAGCAGGACAGCTGGTCCGCTCCTACGAGATGGCGCACAGCCCCGCGGATCTCCTCCAGCATCTCGAGCGTCTCCTCGGCCTGTTTCTCCTCATCATGCTCCTCCCCATCGTTCGAGGCGCTGCCGTCGTCGTCGTCGTCGTCGTCACCAGTGGCGGCCCGTACGAGGCCATCGAGAAGACGGGCGAGCACTTGGACTTTGAGATGTCCGCAAAATGGCGAAAAGGCCAAGGCCCCGGCCAAGACGTCTCCCTCCAAGGCATTCTCAAGGAAGGCGGCGCGAACGTCCGGATCTGTACTCTTTTCCTGGGCAACGAACTCCTCAAATGTCGCGGCGGTGTCCTTCCAGATGGCCGCATCGAGCTCGGGGTCCACACAGAAGCCGCGTCGGGCAAGATTCCATAGCACGCCTGCCCCGCTTGCATCGTCGACTCTGATTCGCTTGAAGGGGTGCGAGTCGCTGCCCTGGGCCGCGCGGGTCGCTGAGCGAAAGATATCTGCGAGAGCGCGCGCCCCGTGCGCCTGCGCAGATAGCATTACCATGAGCTCGTCGTAGGCCTCAACTTCCCAGCGATTGACGAGCCAATTTGCGAGAAACTCGAGGTCGGCGGGCAGGAGCGAAGGCGCACCGTCGTCGCACGCGGCGTGCGTCATTTCACCCAGGAGCTCCGTACTCGGACACGCGCGAGAGGCGACGCCCTGCGAGATCTCTCCCGCGTGGTGCAGAAAGAACTTGCCCACAAACGCGCTTGTGCTGCCGCCTTCGAGATTGTCGCCCCCTTCCAGAATCTTGGTCTCCGCAGAGCCCGATACACGTTCCCAGATTTCAGGAATGCGAGACGGCACCATCGTCTGTCTCGCAGCCGCCCCAGGCAAGCCCGGTGCTGGCGCGCAGTCGCGCGGCCAGGACGCCATGGCATCTCGCCAGACGGACCTCTGCTCGGCCGCCGGGGCCAACATATTGGCCGAGGGCGCGTGCATATCGCAAGGCGTCCGTGCAACCTGGTCATCCCAAAAGCCTACCATGAAGGTGAGTCGCGACGTCGCACTCGACGAAATGCCAACGCGAGGGATGACGCCATGGAAGAGGCGGCCGTCGAACACGGCAAGGCGATTCTTTTGCGGGTGAACGAGCCATCCCTTGGAGGCGGGCAGATCGTCCGCGCAGACAAGGTCCCGATCAAGGGAGCGTGCCTCTGACTCCTCGTCGGAGAGGAGGACGCCGTTCGTGACGAGTGTTGGCGCCCCGGACCCAACGTCGACATAAAAAACCGTGGAGAACAACGGGTGATGCATGCCGCGGCCCCTCTGTAAGCGGTGCTCGTCAGCGTCCCAGTGCATTTGATGCCCGCTCAGAGCGTCTCGGCGGTGGACCCACCACTCGGCGAAGCGCACCTTCCCGTCGAGCCCCCGCGGCTTGAGCACGGTCCGCCGCAAGAATGCGTAAATGTGATCCGCGATCAAGGCCTCTGCGCCAATTCTGGGCGTCTGCCCAAGCTCGAATGCATGGCTAAAGTAGCCGGACTCCCCGTACCGATGCTCGGACCAGTACGGCGCCTCGGGTCCAAAGTGCGTGGCGATGCTCTCGAGCATTGCCGCGGGCGCGAGGTCGTCCACGACAAAGACCTTGGCCCCAGCATCTTGCGCATTTATCGGCGAGAGCGAAGGCCCTGCCGTGAATATCGAGCTATGCAGGCGCCAGGCGAACCTGAGCTTGCGCAGGTGCTCGTCGGCCTGCGAGACCTCGCCCTTGGCCAGGAGCGCGAGGGCCAGCAGATAGTCGGCGCTCTCGCTGCCACTCTCACTTGCGCTGGCCGCGCGGAGGGCCTCGAGGGCGTCCTGCGCGGCCTCGTTGGGCGCATAGCGCAGCTGCATCTCGGCCGCGAGCACGAGGGCCTCCGTGCAGCGCGGGTCCTCGTGCAGCGCGAGTTCGCAGAGCCTGACCGCGTGCGCCCAGCCCTTGGCGCCCTCCCGCTCCTCGATCCCGCGCGCCTTGGCCGCCAGGCGCGCGGCGCGCTCCGCGAGCCTCCGCCGTGCGAGGGACCGCGCATCGCCTGCGCCCTCCGCCTGCCCTTCGCGCGCGCGTCGCTTCATGTCTCGCCACGGGCAGGACTACAATGAATGATTGGCGCGAGTGTTGTTCTGAAAAGTTCGTCCTTGATGACCAAAAAAAACATTTCTGACGAGGCGGGCAGTCAGTCCCTTCACTTAGCGATTACTGGTAAGGTATCTTTCTATACCAAGTTGGGTTTCGCACCCCGCGGCAAAGGCAAAGGCAAAGCCAGCGGGACCGGCGAGCAGTTGTTTCGATGGCCCGCTGCTTGGGTTCTTAGGCGACTCTTAGGCGTAGCTAGGCCAAAAATCTTTTTTTTTTTGGCCAGGCTGAGGCAGTCGAGCACTTGTCATCGGGTAAGATGTGCCTTTTCAGAACAACACTTGGATTGGCGCAAAATTCATTTGGCCACAATGTTTGGCCAAATTGATTTGCCCCCAAGATTGCCTGCCTGCCTGCCTGCCTGCCTGCCTGCCCAAGATCGCGATTGAGTGAGCTCGAAGGTAGTAGATAGATCATGTACGTAGGATGGGCCTTGGCGACTTCGCTCGTAAAGGTCTCCGCGGGTTTGGCTGTTGCTGCCTGCCCACCTGCTTCAACTGGCTACTGGCTGTCCTGGTTGGGCCGTCGCAGTTTTGCGGCGCGAAAGCCTCAGAGACCTGTCGAGCTTTGCTTCAGCGCTGGTCGGCGCCACTTACTATAAGATCTTCGTCGCAAGCATTCACGAGATTACGGAGCTCGCCTTCTCGTCCGCTGCCTTAGGAAAGAGCTAGCTACTGGGAGACGGCGCGGACGTCGCCCAGAGTCACCGCCATCGAAATGGCTGCCTCTCGACCCGAGGGGAATCGCGACAAGGCTTCCCCACGAGCTCGTCCTACCGAGTCCACCAAGGGTGAAACAGCAGGGAAGATCAGGACTGGCAATGCTAGACAAAGTCCTCCCCGGGCAGCGGCGAAAGCCCGCTGGCCGCGGAGGCATTTCCAGCTCACCCGAAATTCGCAGAGCAATCCAAGTATACCGGGAGCAAAGCATATCTACAGTATCTCCTAATTTATCGCGCAATAAGAGCTCTGAGCGTATTGCACGCATGCAACGTATGCAAGCAATGCATGCAACAAAAAAATAGCAATGCATATATATATATATGCATGCCGCTCTGAGATGAGCGATCAGAGTCTCTGTAAAGGTCTTATGGGGTAATGAGGGATAGTATGCGTCGTGCCGACAAGAGGCAAGAACAAGCGCTAGATGCCAGACCAGCTGGCAGCCTAGTGTGACACGTTTCACGCATGCCATTATTCTCACAGCATGCAATCACTCTCACCGGTCGTCAGCGCATCCCGCTGCATCGAACCGACATGAACCCATGGCGGATGACAAATCCGACATAGGGATCGCCAGCCGCGACCATCCGTACTCGTGCGCTCTTTACAAGCCTAGGAGATCCCAGCGATTACCTAGCACATACAAATCACGCTCGACGCCATTCCGCATGGCGGCAAAGCAATTCCTGATCTCGAATCCCTGCTCGATCTGTCCACCAGCTCTCGACGATTCGTGCGTCACGGTCACGGACTATACGACCTCCCCAGCAGCTCTCGTGCGTCCAATAATCACTCACGCCCCGTTCTCCACGCAGCCCCTGGCCTGCGCGGGGGGCGGGGCTTCCTTACGTTCTAGGAAAAGCATATTCTTCGACTCCATTTCGCCTCCTCCCGGTAGTCTTCACTCATCATGGGGAGAATTGTCATCCTTAGAATCCCGGAACGCCGCCCACGACGAGGATCCATCCATACGGCCGACCGATCGCCTAAAACTTGAAGCGGCACTTGCGAGCCGCTCGGTCAAATATCGCGCGCAGGGAGTATCATCGTAGGTCTATTTTGAGCTTTGCGCTTCAGGCACAAGCACGCACGGGACCTAAAAAGAAAGAAAGGAACGCATTCCTGGCTGTGAAAGGGTTATACTTTGGGGACCGTTGCCATGGTACTGTTTGGCGTTTTTCGCGTATTTCAGTAGAGGTATGGACGGGAGCATGGGACGTCTTGCGAAGGGAACCTCGGAAAACCACGTTAAGCAAATCGAACTGGACTGATTCGCCGAGGCGTCGGGAAGCGGTCGAGAGTGGTCTCTCTAATAATCATTAGCCACGGTCCCACGTGACCAAAACGCTTGGCTCTTGCTTATGGCGAGCATCACTGGCGACGGATCGCAGTTCTTTGCTTATTTATGCAAAGGCAAGCGAGCTGGTGTCGCTTGTTCGGCGCAAGATCTCGAGGAGAGCGGTTCATACACATGTGATCAATCACATCCCGTCAGTCGATTGGTCATTCGGCATCCGACCATTTATTTATTTATTTTAAAAAAAAGGCTGTTAATCTTTCAGAGGACCTTGAAGGACTACAGAGACAGTATAAGGTGATCAGCAGCATAGATCGCTAGTAATCTCTAATTTGTGTATCTGCATTTTCATTTACTCTTCTGTATTTTCAATTGATTTTTGTAAACAATGACATAAACTTATTATATATGAGCAAATTAGTATCACATTGTAAAAAATAGTTTTAAAAATGAAAAATTAATTTATATTCGAATTTTGAATCTACCAAAACCGCATAAAATAAATTTATTTTGGTGGTTGCTTGGAAATATCACTTTTAGATAGTTCATTTTAAACTCTTTTTTTAAAATTTGGCAAAAGCATATTGAGACTTTGAAAAGAATTTTGACAGATGCCTGTTTGCAAGAAAGCTCTTTCGTGGCCAAAGACCTAGTGGTAGATATCTAAGATAGATGATGGCTCACTGACGCGCTGGTCGATCGGTTTTCAAAAAATCCGGAATCTCAGTAAAACTTTCGAGATAAAAAGGATGGATGAACCGTCCGTCGCAAACGTCCGTCGCGTCTCGATTGCGTGCGCAAATCGCGGAGCAACGGCAACAGGCGATGTAGACGGCGATGCTGCCCGGCAGCCGATCTGCCGCTGGTCTTTTTCATCATTTACTACTACTACATACATACGTATGTATGGTCGGTCTACCATCCTTTCCAGGCCAGGACCGGCTGGGCCCAACAAAAACGATAATCGATAAATATGAAAGCTTCGAGCGATTCTTATCTTTTCTCGTCTGATCCGCTCGCGCCGTTGCGAGCAGGCGCAAGGCCTCGCGCTTT
>KQ758850.1:16303894-16326573 GCA_001462505.1 Aurantiochytrium sp. T66 | reverse complement strand
CGCTCGCTCGCTCGCTCGCTCGCTCGCTGCAGGGGCGGGCGGGGCGGCGGGGTGAAGGAAAGGGAATTGCTGAGCAGAGCAGAGCAGAGCAGAGCAGAGCAGGCTGCAATGATCGATTCTATTGCATTGCACTGCCGTCATCGACGGCATTACATTGCAATCAGCTCATGAGCAACACGAGCAGGCAGCTCAGCTCATCACCTCTCGTGCCTTGCAGTCGCCTTGCGCAGACCTTGCACAACCATTGCGCATCATCAGAGTCGATGAGAGTCAAGTACCTTCGCCTCATGATCATCGACAGCCAGGCATGACTAGCCTATATGGCATGGCAGACATGATCCGCCGCGCGGTGCTGGTGCATGAAGCCAGGGACCCTGCATTACACCTGGCGGAGGTGTAGTGTAATCCACAAGACAACTCGAAGAGTGAGTGAAGGCAAGAGATTGATTGTTGATTGAGATGCCCGGTACTACGTACGTACGTACGTACGCGTACGTACCCGGGCCGTCCGTTTACGCACGCGGCGCGCGCGCGAAAGTACCCGCGCAGTGCGTGGGTGGTGGATGGTGGACGAGTCCTCGAGCATGCAGCAGAAGCTCTGCAGTGCAGTGGTCGTGCAGTGCAGCGCTGCAATCCGCGGGGAACATTGCAAGCTCGGGGCATTACACTGCGTTTCAGGGTATTTGCAGCCCACCTGGCACGCGACGCGGGAGCCGTGATGAGAAGCGAGGCGCGCTTGTTTCATCATGGATGGTAGTAATGGCCGTGCGGAACCTGTTGATTGATGGATAGCCTACGCCGTTCTGGCACCAGGTCATCCATCTTCAGCCGGTCGGCACTTTGTGAGTACCAGTAGGCTAGGGGTGCAAAACTTTTCGGGGCGCCATGCCTTCGCAACTTGAGGCGGATTACAGCATCCCGCTCCCGCTTCAGCCGTCCTGCCGGGTCACGAACTTCAGCTCGACCGAGGCTCGAGCAGCCGGGGCGGGACCGCCCGCCCAAGGAGCCATATAACAAAGGCAGTCCAGTCGTGCCGACTCGTGCGCAGTCGAGGGCGACCGCAAGCGCAGCGAGATCCATGCTCGAGACTCTATCGTCATTCATTGAGATCATGATTAGGAGACCGGCGTCGATGGCGTCGACTCGACCTCAATCTTGACGATGAACGACGATTTTCTATCCCAACCGCGACTGACGATCACATTCCCGTCCTTAGAGCCAAGGACATTGAACCCGTTTGACGGACCACGCAGTCTGAGCTCATCTCTCCACTGCAAGATGTCTGCCAGATCTCGAGCAACACGAGCAGCACGAACGTGCCGTCTTCGATCGCCGTCCCCGCAACGGACGTCGGGACTTCTGGACAGCGAGTGCGAAGGCAAAACTGAGCATCCAACCAAAACCTCTGCAGATGGGAGAACCGCCGCCACCAAGATCTTCATGGCTCCTATTTCTCGAGGCTTGATAACGATGTATCGTGCTCGAATCCAACCCCTGCCTCGAGCGAGCGAAGCGCCGAGACCGCCAAGGTGCACGTAGAATGTGCTACGGGCGATGCTGTCGTCCGCAGAATTCTAGTCTTTCCAAGCGCATCCTGGTTTGCGCTGCGACTTGCGGTGCATGAACTGCACCTGAAGGAGAACCTTGAAGATGAGCGCGCCCGTCTTCTTGACGCGGTAGTGGAATTCGACACAGTCTCGGGTCGATAGGTTGAGATCTTGTACAAGCCCTATGTTGGGGAACTGCAGGAACTTGTCCACGTAAATAAGCTAGCCTGCAGAGCATGAAGAGAAGATACTACAAACAACAAAACAAATGAGTGATCAGAAAGGGAAAACGGCAACACAGGTGGAGAATGCGGAGGACTCCACAGCCTAATTCTCTGTGGTGTATTCAATAGTGTTGGAGACCCAGACGAGCGCCCAGATCCAGGGCACGTTCATGACGAGCGAGGTGATGAGCAGAACCCAGCCCCAGCGTTCCCAGCGCTTGATGGCCTTGCGAACAGCGATGCGAATGGCCTCCTGCATAGTGTCGCCCTTTTCGGTGACGCGCTCCGGATAGATAATGTCGCCGCGGTCCGTGGCGCTAATGAGCACGCTAAAGTTACGCACCACGACCCAGCGCCAGAGCACCCGGACGAGCGCGCGGCTGCCGATAATGCGCGAGATATTGATGATGATAAAGACGCCAATGACTGAGATGCCCGAAAAGAGATTGGCGTGGATCCAGTACTCGCTCGAGCACGCGGCATCGTACGAGACGGAACGCAGCAGGTTCTCGTCCGGGCCCTCTGCCTGGCTCTGCACCGAGTCCTTGCCTCGAATCGCTTCGCAGCCGTCCACATTGGAACACTCGTAGATGGCGTTCTTCGTGAGCGGGCCAAACTCCAGTTTAAACTCGTCGGCATCGGTTTGAGAATCAAAGGTTTGGCCGAGCGTCGTATCGATATACTCCAGTTCGAGACACTCTCTGAGCGCCGCATTTTGGCTCACCGTGGAGAAGAAGCGCTCGTAGAGCTCGTTGAAGCGCTCCACCTGCGCATTGTACAACACAGTGTCATCGAAGCTCTGCCGACTGCACTCGACGTCGCGGCCGACATTGATGTCGTCGGTGCGGGACTGCGCCAGCGAATCTCCGTCGGAGCACGCATACTGAAACATGGCCGTGTAGCCGTTGCGGTACAGCATGGTGCCGTTGGCCTTGCCGGCCTCGATGTCGCGCCAGTCGTTTTGCACGCAAGAGTCCACGTACTCGTAGTACAGGGGGCTGTACGCGTACCAGAAGCTAGCGAAAACGACGCCCACCGCGGTCACCGACAAGAGGGTGATGACGATGGGGTTGAGGATGAGAGCTGCCATCTTTTGCAAGGGTGTCTTCTTCGGGCCCCAGCCGGCGCCGTTATCGACCTTGATGCGGGCGTCGCCGGGCGGCGTGGCCAAACCCGTCAGCGACCAGTACTTGTGGATGATGAGAAAAGTACGGATCACGCGGAAGACAATGTCAAAGGCCAGCAAGAGGTCGCTCATCTCTTGGATACCGTCCGACACCTGACTCGTCACCGACTCGTCGTAGGCGTAAAAGTCCCACGCCGAATGGTCGGTCAGCTTCACGAGCACGTCGGAAGCACTAAGCGAGGAATTGAGCGTCTCTGCGGTCACATCTGACGACATGGGCGCGCCCGTGCCGCTGCCCGACTCCGACGTCACGCTGCCTAGAATGGAGCTAAAGTCCGCAATGAAGGATTCGCCGTCCTCGGTGAGGTTTCCGAGCGTGTTGTTCACATTCACCTCGGGCGGGTCGTAGTCATCGGCCCAGCCGGCCTCCCATCCCACCGAGCTGTCCCGCAGAGCCTCCTGAGAAGCCTCAAAGGTGGCGCCGTCCTCGCCGAACTGCTCAGTCATGGACGCGTACAGCCCGTCGAAGCTCTGCGTGACTTCGCTGGGGAGCATGACCCCGGCAAACGTGGTGGCGAAGGGGTCGAAAGCCGGCGCTGCCGAATCGCTCTCCGGGGGGATGTTGTTGATTGTCCCGAAGGCGTCTTGGATGGTCCCCAAGTTGTTGTTGAGCGTTGTGATCGTCGTCTCGTACTCTTCCATTTGCTGCTCGGCGGCAATCTGATAGTTCTCCGCAGCGTTCTGCAGGTTGGTAAAGTACTGCGACGAGGAGCTGTGCATGGTGTTCAGCTTGGTGAAGATGGGGGACCCCGTCGAACAGCTGCCGCCAATAACCATGCACGACCGCATGCCGTCCGCGAAGCCGCCCGCGTTCTGGAAAGTCCCCGACAAGTTGTGCACGCTTGCCACCAGATCGAGCTGGAGCGCTTGAAGATCGTCCGTCTTGTTTGCGAAGTAGATCTCGTCGTACCGGCGCTTACGCTCGAGCTGAAACGCAAGGTCCTCGGCCGCCTTTTCCGAGGTGGCACGGTACTGGTTCGCGGCGTTGAGCGAGTTGATGGCCGCCACATTACCGGCGACAATGCCGTCGATGAGGAGGCACTCCTCGGCCGTTGAGTTCGTCCGCACGTTTGGATCTCCGAGATCGAGGTCCCCGGCGGTCTCGAGCGTGTCGAGCTCGGACTGAATAGCGTTATACAAGGCCTCAATGATGGTGATGTTGCCAATCAGCCAGTTGAGCTGGTTCAGGTTGTACGCTTTGGCGAGGTCGCGGCGCAAGATCTCATCGGCGTACGTGCGGTCGAACTCGGCCTCGCAGTCGTCGGCGACGCGGTTCACATCGTCGGCGTAGTCGGCTCGCGCCTTGGTTGACGTCGAGTACGCGAAGGCGTTCGTATCCGAGACGTCGGTGAGGACGGGCACTGGGATGAAGGATTCCACGATGGCCTTTGCCATGCCGTACGAGGTGATCCACAGCCAGCACACGGCGATAAGCGCGAGCCAGATGCGCTGCGCGAGCTTCTTCTCGGCGAGTTTGTGGCCCGATGCGATGCCAGCGCCCTGGACGCCGCCCTTGACCCTGGACAGCGCAGATTTGGTCTTGGCCGCCCCGCTTGGCAGCGAGTTCGCCTCCACGGTCTCCATGTCCTCCTCGTCAGACGAGGCGCCGTCTTCCTCGAAGGCGTACTCGTGGGGGCGGTCGGGGTCCCTGTGGCCAAATGGGAGGTGCGGCATGTGCGGCATGTGGGGCATGTGGATGTTGTTCATGACGCTGGCCCGCCGCTCGCCGATGGCGCCCGTCAGGCTTGTCCGGCCGCCGCTGAAGCTCAATCGCCCGCTGATCCGGCCGAAGCGGGCCGACACGGCCCGGAATGGCCACGGGGTGTGGTCGACTTCGGCTTCGACAGGCGGGGCCCCCATGGGCAGGGGCGCAGCTGGTCGCGGCGGCGGCGCTGCGCGATGCGGCGGGGGCGGGCCCTCGGGGATCCGGGGCATGACCCGCGCCTGGTGCGCGCCGCTGCGCTCTTCGTCATCGCGCCGGTACATGGCGTTCTCCGTCTCCACGGTCGGCAGGCCTTTCCCGGTTGAGCTCCACGTTGACCTGTGCGGCGCGCGCGGCATGTCCGGCCTCCTCGGCCTCGGCGGCGGCGGCGGCGACTCTGAGCGAAGCAGTAGACGGCACGGACGGCCCGCACGTGCGCACGTGCCGCGCGCGATGACCTATGACCTCGGCGCGGGGCCAGGCAGCGAGCTAAGCGCGGCGCACTAAGCGCGGCTGCGGGTGCGCGGCGCGGGATCGCGCGCGCGCAGACGCGCAGGAGCGCAGGGGCGCGGCCGCCGGCGCGAGGCGCTCGAGCGGCTTCGTGGCGTGGCTTTGTTGGGAGTCTGTTCATTCTTTCTTTCTTTATTTTTCATTCATTATTTTTCTTTATTTTCTTTCCATCATCTAAGAAGGATCGAAAAAAAGCAAATGCTCGATTGAACGGGTCGTTTGAGCGTGTGTATGTTGAGTGATTGTATGAGGGTATGGTGAAAATAAAAATATTTTAAGAGTAGTTTAAAAGAATTTTACTTCGAAGATGAAGAAATTAAAATTAGGAAAAGAAAAGCCAGACCCGCGGCGCATGCATGCACGAGCTGCAACGAGCGACGACCGTCGGCTCCGCTCCGCTCCGGCAGCGACCGCCAGCAACGCTGGTAGCGACTTTGACCCGCCAGCATCTGTCGCAGCTGACTGGCGCCGAGCGCGCGAGCGAGCGATTTCCGATCCGAGCACTTGCCGGCCCGGTACTTCATGGTCAGTGGTACTTACGTGGTACCCGAGTACTATAGAACAAGGGGTACGTACTGCGGAAAACCCGTTCGACCGAGACCGAGATGGCCGCAGCTGGACGCTCGCTGCCTGTGTGACAGACAGAGCCTGCTGATCTGTGCGACAACAGATTGTGCCCTGCAGGCGTCAGTCAGGCACTAGGCCTAGCCTGCAGTGCGTGTGCGAGTTTCGTGCGTGCGTGCGTTCGCAGCGGTGTGCGGTTGGTGCTCGTCGATCTGCTTTGCATTTACTGTTAGGTGAGAGGTCTCCGTGAGTGCGGCCTGCAGTGCCGGCCTCACAGTCAAGACGAATCAAGCCGGACAGGAATTTCGCATTTCGCTCGCAGGGCTGGGCACAGCAATCCCCGCCATTCGGAGACGAGTCAGAGACGTGTCAGAGACCAGCCGCGTGCGACGCGCAAATATCATCACATCACAGAAGAAGAGGTCAGAAATCAGGATCATCATCGAGGCCGAGGCCGCCGAGGCCTGTGTCGAGGCCTGTGTCTTCATCCCTCCACCATCATTTGAATCAGGACGGTGCAAGGACCGGCTGTGACGCTGCCGCTGACCCGCTGACTGACGCTGCACAGCTTGGCCGACGAAGGCTTGGCCGCACCGCGTGTGCGGCAACAACACAGGCAATTTGCGAGCCTTGGCAGTGCTTGCTCGACGAGTCTGCTCGACGCTTGCTCGAAGGCTGCTTCGGATCCTTCGATCGACGCTGGCCGTGCCGTGCGGCGTGGCCCGTGGATTCTGTGGACGGTGGACGCCACTGTCGCCGCGTGATGAGCCCGGGCCTGAATTCGGTTCGTGATCTATCTGAGTGGCTTCATGTTAAGTTCAAGCTGGCCCTCATCTTGAGGACGACGCGAGCGAGGGATCGATCGAAGATCGAAGCCCCTCGAGAGTCGAGAGATCAGTCGAGACCTGCCTGCCTGCCTGCGAAAATTATAATAAACAAACGGGGCCGCCGCCGCTGTGTCCGCGCACTCGCTCGCGTTGTCCTCGCGTTGCTGCACATCGTGGCCTGCGCTGGCGGCCTTGCGCGGGCAGCAAGGTCTGAATCACAAGGTCTCGTCTGGACCATCCGCAACTTGAAGATCATGGATAGATTTATCTTGTTCAGAGAAAAAGAAAGAAAATAAAAAAACTTCTTGAAGTTCAAAATTCATTCATTCTAAATTCAAACGTCGATCGATCGATCGAAGAAGGCTGCCAGCAGGGAGAAGGCCAAGGCCAAAGCCAAAGTCGCTGCCCTGACGACCCTAGCCAGAGGCCGCCGGAGGGAGGCTGGAGCCCGCGCGGGCCAGCACCGGCCGCGGGCCTCGACCGTCGAATTGCGTAGCGGCCGGCACGAAGCCAATTCTTTCCTTCCTTTCTTTTCTTTTCTGCCGGTGTGCGCAGAGCCAGGGACCTCCCTCCCCGCTCTAACAGGGGCACGCGGCGCCTCCGCTTAGGGGCACCGCGCGCGTCTGTGCCGCGACTTGCGAAAAGCCAGCACCTGTCTGTCCTTCTCGGCCCGGCGCGCTTGCCCTCTCGCCACTGCATCCAATACCCCTCCCATTGAGCTTCAGTGGTGCATGCTCTTTGTTCCTCTCCGCGACCCAGTGTTCCGCGAGAGGAGCGCCACTGCGACTTGCCCACTGCGAGGCGGGCCGGCTCGCGGAACCTTATCGTGGGATCTGGCACCCAGTGGGGACCCGAGATGGCCGACGACAACTCCGCGCGTGCCCCGCCCAGAGGCGGCGCGTGCATGGCCTGGACCAAACCACGAGTACTTTTTACTTTCAAAACAAATTTTAAACGTTTTTAGTGACTTCTTTCAAGTTTTTCGCAACAAGAATAAAGGCACAGCGAAGCAAAGCAAAGTCGTCGCTCAGGCCAGGCCCGCTCGCGCCCGGCCGCTGCGTCTGGCGGAGGGCGCCGCGCTCGACCTAGCTGTCTGCCTGCCTGCCGGCCAGCTAGCCCCTCGGGGAGAGCCCGACCCGGCCCGGCACGGGGTGGCTCTTCGTTTTGAAAGGCACGCATCCATCCATCCATCCATCCTTCATCCTCCGATCCCATCCATCCGTCCAGCGCTCGACGAGGCGACGAGGCGTGACGCCTCGCTGACCCGGTCGGGCGCGCTCGCTGCGGGTCCCGAGGCGCGCCTCCATACTCTGACCGTCGGTCTACGCTGCGTACATACTTACGTACCAAAAGAAACCAGCCCGCCGCCGCGAGCAAGAACTCCGCGAGCAGCAAGCAAGCAAGCAACTAAAGCAGGATGTCGCACAAGCCTAGGCCGCCGTCGATGGCGCACCCGGACGACCAGGAGGAGTTCTCTATGTCGTTCGTGCGAAGAAAGTTTTCCGCGCGACCGCCGTCGGCGGCCCATCCGGACGACGTCCTGGCGACCATCGAGGAGGGCAGCAAGGTGAAGAAGGCGAACGTCCTCGCGCGCATGGGCGGCAAAGTCAACAAGCAGATCAGGAAAAAGCACGCCTGCGAGCGCGCATTCATGTGCGCGCTCGCAGTCAGTCTGCTCTGGCTCACCTCGCTCGTGGTGGCCAAGGAGGTCACCCATCTCTTCATCCCCACGCCTACCCAGGGCTCCGTCTCGGACTCGGCCGACCGCATGTTTGAGATCACCAAGAGCCAGCGCTCCGCGTACAAGTCTTGCGCCGTCGAGGTCTCCGAAGACTGCACCGCCTCTTTCGCTCGCGATAAGAACGCCGAAGAGACGCGCATTCGCACCATTCAAAACGCCATAGAGGTTCGGCTCGAGGAGATCAAGAGCGAGGTCATCACTTGCAGCGAAGCCTTCATCGACACCACCGACAAGCTCGAGGCCGTCACTGTCCTGAACACTCACGCCAGTACCACCGGCACCTGTGGCGACACAGACTTTGACGACTTCCTAAGCAACGAGGCCCTCACCAAAAGCGCGGTCGCGGAACTCGAAAGCTATAAGGGCTCCACGGACGCAGAAGTCAATGGGCTCAGCGACCAGATCGCCGCGCGCGCCCTCTACGACGCCCAGTTCATGGACAACAAGACGAACGGGCTCTTTAGCGACATTGCCGCGCAGCTCACGGGCAACCTGACCGACGCCCAGGCCGTCCTGGACGCCATTGACCAGACCTTCTCCGAGTTTATGGCCTGCGTTTCGATCGACTCCACCTACGAGAAGCAGGATGGCACCCCAGTGTCGTGCAGCGGCAACACAATCTTTGGCCAGGCGCGCTCGCAGTTCAACGACATGCAGGCCCGCTACCAAGAGCTGCTGGCCGATGCCCGTGCTTACCGCACTTCCATCGAGGCGAAGATGGCAAACTATCAGGAGCTCTACGACCTCTGTGTTCGCATCCGGGGCGTGCTCTCCGCCAGCGGCTTCAACACCAACCTCATCTATGTTTCCGGCGTTTCCCTCGATTTCCCGGACTACCTCTCGAGCCTCGTGGGCGCCCAGTTCGACTCTCTTGCGTACCTTGTCAACACGCCCGAAGAAATTTACGATGACATGGTCGAGGAGGCAGACGCCTTCATGAGCAACATCTACCACGAGGCCGACCTCGTCGCCGCCTCGAACGCTCTGTACGAGGGCAACACCACGGCGCTGCTCCAGGTTTTCTTTGACGACTACAACCCTCCATATGTGAACGAAACGCTCTACAACGAGCAGAAACGCACCTCTGCCAATGTTGTCGGAGAAGTCGCACACGAGCTCGAGTCAGTGACCTCGGAGGAGAACGGCACGAGCGGCGTCGAGGAATTCATCGATGAGGCGCAGGTCAACATTTCCGAGGCTAGCGCGCAGCTCCTCGACAAGGCCGACCCTCGCGAGTGGTCCGACGTCTACTCGTATTCGGAGGATGTCTTTAACCAGTTCATCCAGGGCTTGGTCGATGTTAACGACATCGCGCTCGCCTTCGATTACGCCTACCGGATCCTCCGCTCCCTCATGCTCATCCGCAAGTACTGGAACATCTCTGCCATCAATACACCCCCCGCAGACGTCCGCACCAAGTCGGGCATCGCCGCCGGGACTTTCAAGGCCAAGGTCAACCCGATGCAAAAGATCGGCAACATCCTCACCAACCCAGTCTTCAACATCGGCCTCATCATCCTCTTTTTGACCCTTTTCGGGTCGGCCTTTTACGCCACCTACGGTCCCATTTACGACGAGTACACGCAGAACTGTGTCGACAAGTGCTATCAGGAGGTCACGAACACCATCAAGGACACCGAGGGCAACGAACGCTACAACACCACCGGCAACGGTACCATGCTCTACCGCAACGCCTACGCCCTCGCCGAGCAGTACGCCTTTAGCGACGGCGACTACATCGCCAACACCGAGATCGATTCGATCGGGGTGAATATGGAGCTCTCCTGCCGCGATTCCACCATTGACTCCATCTCGCTGCGCCTCAACCAGGACGATCGCCTCAAGTACTACAACACCCGCGCCGGCGATCTCATCCCCAAGTTCGAGTACCTTCGCGATTGCGTGGACTTTGGCGCAATTGAGGCCTACAATGGCCAGCCAAGTACCTACTTTGACGAGCTCGTGCAGAATCCTGTGCTCGAAGAGTGCGTGCGTCAGTTCCCCTCCTTCGAGGAGTATCTCGAGACGCTCAATCTGCAGGTTCTCTTTCTGGATCGCATCTACGACTGCAGCCAGATCTCTCCGTGCGACTTCCAGTGCTCTGGGCCCAGCGAGTCCATTCTTCGAGGCGTCACCTTCGACTCCTCGTGCACCATGGAGTGGTACGCGCACGCGGAGCTGCTCACCTTTTTCTGCGCGCTCCTCGGCTACATCACCACCAACCTGGCGCGCATGATCTTCCTCAACGGCGTCGTCAAGATTAGCTGGCGCCATCTTAGCTCCCACAAGTTCGCCATCATCGCCTCTTGCAGAGAGGACGGCACCATGATCTATCCGGAGGAGGTCACCGAGAAGAAAGAGTCTTTCCGCAAAGTCATCGTCAGGCAGCTCCGTGTCGCCATCCGGGCTTTCGAGCGTCGTGGCTGCGCAATCACGCTCTTTGGCATCTCCCTCGTCGTCCCCTGGTTCGCCATCCTCATCACGCTCCGCCAGAGCCTGGCTTTCGACTCGGACCGCATCTGCGAGTTCTGATCTCGCCCCCGTTGCAATGTGACTTCTGAACCCTTTGTGCGCCTTCGCGCCCCCTCTCGTGGTTATAGTGGGTGCCGTGTATAACGCCCCGCCACAAACGTATTTGTTTTCTGTTGTTGTCCCTGCCGACGCCCCACTCCGCGTCCTGCCCGTCGCCGTCGCTGTCGCCGCCGGTACGGGAGAGGCCCGTCCTTGGATCGCGAGGCGAAACCGGTACTACTACGTATACCTGCGCGCTGTGGGTGGCACCGAAGGATAAAGAAACAGAAAAAAATTGAAGAGAAAAACTCTTCAATTTATTGAACGAAAAACGAGAATGAAACTCGGAGAACTTGGGACGACCTTGGGACTATTTCAGCTCGCAAAAAAGCTACATGCACGCGCCGTCCGGGTTTTCAAGGATCCGAGTACGTACGTACCAGGATGTCTTGCGCACGGATCTGGGTACCGTGCACAGATCCGGTTATGAACGGCAGGAAACGAAAGATAACTTGTAAAACAAGAACAAAAACATCGATAAAAATACAACAGGTTCCCAGTTCCCAGGATCTGTGGTTCGCTCGTGGTGTTCCTCGGCGCCGCCAGCTTGAGGCTTTTCGGCAGCTGCTCATTTCAATGTACCGGAGCTCGCACTTACGCAGTGTACTCGATGGTCTTGGAGATCCAATTGAGGGCCCAAATCCAGGGTACGTTCATGAAAATGGCCGTGAGGAGCAGAATCCAGCCCCAGCGCTCCCAGCGCTTGATGGCCTTTTTCACGGCAAGACGGATGGCCTCCTGCATCGTGTCTCCCTTCTCGGTGACGCGCTCCGGATAGATAATGTTGCCGCGGTCCGTGACGCTGATGATGACGCTGAAGTTGCGCACCACCACGATTCGCCACAGAACGCGCACGAGCGCGCGGCTGCCCACGATGCGGGAAATGTTGATGAGAATGTACACCGCCACCACGGAAATGCCGGAAAACAGATTGGCATGGACCCAGTACTCGCTCGAGCAGGCAGCGTCAAAGGTCACCGACATCAAGAGATTTTCGTCGGGGCCCTCGGCCTGGCTCTGCGCCGTCGTATCCTTGCCGCGAATGGCCGCGCAGCCCTGCACGTTGCTGCAATTGTAGACTGACAGCAGCGTCAAAGGCCCAAACGTGTACCCAAAGTTCTCGAGCGAGGTGCGGCCAACAAAGTCCGTCCCCAGCGCCGCGTCGATGAATTCCAGGTCCATACACTCCACGAGCGCCGCATTCTGGTTCACCGTCGACGCGAAGCGCTCGAACAGTTCGTCGAAGAGCTCGACCTGGTCGTTGTACAGGACGGTGTCATCAAAGGTTTGCTTGCTGCAGAAAAAGTCGCGGCCCACGTTGATGTCGTCTGTGCGCGATTGGGCCAGCGTGTCCCCCTCTGCGCACGCATACTGGAAGACTACAGAGTACGCATTCCGGTAAAGCATAGTCCCATTCACCGTGCCGGCCGCAATATCGCGCCAATCGTGCTCAACGCACGACTCCACGTACGCATAGTATAGTCCGCTGTATGCATACCAAAAACTGTAAAAGATGACACCCGCCGCGGTGACGGAGAGCACGGTGATAAAGACTGGATTGAGAACGATGGCGGCCACCTTTTGCGCCGGCGTCTTCTTTGGGCCCCAGCCGGCCCCGGACTCGGTCTTGATGCGCGCGTCGCCCGACGGCGTCGCAAGACCTGTCAGCGACCAGTACTTGTTGATGATGATGAGCGTGTACATGACGCGGAAGACGGTGTCGAACGTGAGAAGGAGGTCGTTCATCTCCTGTATGCCGCTCGAGATTTGGTCCGTGATGCTCGAGTTGTACGCATAAAAGTTCCAGCTCGAGTGATCGGTCAGAGACACGAGCACGTCAGAAGCGGCGACGCTGGCGTTAATCGTGCTTGATACCACCGAGTCAATCACCTCGCCGTACTCCTCGTCCGTGCTCTCGACGAGGGTCGAGAGCATGGTACTAAAGTTTGCGACAAAGGTGTCGCCGAGCTCATTCAGCGCAGACACGGTCGCGTTGGTATCCGTGTCGTTGTCTGGGGCGCTGTAGCTGTCGTCCCAGCCCTCCTCCCAGCCGACTGAGCTGTTGCGCGAGGCGTCCGCCGAGGCTTCGAAGGCGACGCCATCCGTGCTGAGCTGCGAGGTCATGCCGTCATACGAAGAGTTGAAGCTTGAGGTCACGTCGTCAGTTGTTGCCACATCGTCCATCGAGAAGCTGTCGGTGTTAAAGTCGGTCGTCTCGGCGTCACTCTGATCTGGGATGGTGCCGATCGAAGGAAAGGCAGCGGTGATGCTGTTTAAATTCTTAGACAGCGTCAGGATCGTCTTGTTGTACTCGCTCATCTGCTCTTCGGCGGCCGCTTTGTACTTTACGGCGGCAGTCTTGAGATTGGAGAAGAACTGCGTGCCGGACGTGTACATGCTCGACAATTTGCTAAAGATGGGCACTCCCGAGGAACATGTGCCGTCAGCCTCTATGCAGCCCCTGAGGCCCTCCGCAAAGCTGTCAATATTGGCAAAAATGGTCGTCATGTTGGGGATGCTGGCCACGAGATTCTCTTGCAAAGCTCTGAGCTCAACCGTCTTGTTGGCGTAATACTCCTCGTCGTAGCGCCGCTTCCGCTCTAGCTGATATGCGAGGTCCTCCGCGGCTGCGTTCGTGTTCGACACGTACGCATTCGCAGAGTTCAGCGCGTTGATAGCGGCTTTCTCGCCGGCAATGATGCCGTCAATGAGCTTGCACTCGTTTGCCGTCGAGTTGGAGCGAAATGTCGAGTTTCCCAGGTCGATGTAGCCGGCGGTCTCCAAGGCGTCCATGCTCTGCTGCGTGACATTGTAGAACGCTTCGAGAAAGGTGATGTTGCTCGCGAGCCAGGTGATCTGGTTCTGGTTGTAGGCCTTTAGCTGCGCGGTGCGGGCCATTTCCGTCGCGTTGGTGAAGGTGAATTCGGCCTCGCAGTCGTCGGCGACCCGCCCGACATCGTCGGCATACTCTGAGCGGGCGTTGATGGACGTCTCGTAGGCAAAAGAATTGATGTCGTAGACGTCGTCGAGATCGGGCACCGGGATGAAGGCGCTGACGATTGATCTGGCCAGCGCGTACGAGGTGAGCCATAGCCAGCAAACGGCGATGAGCGCGAGCCAGACGCGCTGCGGGACGCGCTGGTCCGCGACCTTGTGCCCGGTGGCCATGCCTGCGCCCTTGATGCCGCCCTTGACCCGCGAAAGTACAAAGTTCGACTTGGTCGCGTGGCTCGGCAGCGACCCGGCGTCCACGGTTTCAAGGTCTTCCTCATCAGAGGACGCCCCCGAGTCCTCAAAGGCGTACTCGTGGTGCTCATTGTCTCCGTTGTGGTTGTGCAGGTGCGAGGGCAGCAGATGCGTCATGTGCAAGTTACCCAACAGCGTTTTGCGCCGTCGTCCCCCGTGGCCGTGTTGGTCGTCATCGTCCCCGTCGCGGAATTCGTCCGCATCGCCCACATCGCCACCAGTATTCCGCGCGGTGAGGCTAGGCCGCCCAAGCGGACCTGTGAGACTGAGGCGGCCGCTAATGCGCCCGAACTTGGCCGATACTCGCGAGACGAAGCGCCACGGCGAGTGGTCCACCTCGTTCTCCGAGGGCGGCGGCCCTGCCGGTAGAGGCGGCGCCATGGCTCAATTCGGAGATTGAACTTTGCAGGACTGCCTGTTTAAGAAGGTTGGCCAAGCTTTCGTTCATCATGCCAGAAAATCCGAGTTAGATTCTTGCGCGTTCGCTCTTGCTCGTTCCTAATAAGCACGACAGCCGGCGCTGCTGCTTGTCGGCGCTCACGTTGTTTGCCGTACGTACGTACGTACGTACGTGAAGGGTCGGCCGTCTGTGGGGATCATCCCCACGTGTGGGTGTGCTCTACTCCGACGACCCGACGACGCCCCAAACTCGTGGCCGAATGCGATGGCTTGACTCGCAACAAGGCAGGTCGACTCCCTCGCGGAAACGATTATTGTCGAGGCCCACGAAGCCTGACGCAGCCGAGCGAGGCTGCGTGAGTCGCGAGCGAGGAGATTGGGTGCTCGCTGTGAAGGCCCAGGATTGCGAGCAACCTGCTGCGTGCTGGTGGTTGATGGTCTTCCAACACTTCTTCTACAGCGCGTGGACTAGCCTCGCGCCTATCTCAAACCCTAGATATGCTCAGCGGTAGCACGGCACGCGCCGGCGCCCGGACCATCATCGCTTTCGTCAAAATTTGTCTGCGGTCTCGCGGTTTCATCGATGTAGGTAGCCTAGAAGTTAGACGGCCGATCTGCAGTCGAGCCGTCCTTCTGGGCTTGGGCTTCGGGCCATAGACCTTGCTTCCATCCCTCCCTCGAGTTCGATGATGCTTCGTACGTGTAGTCGGCCTGGCCTCCTTCCGGACCACTTACAAGACGTCGCCGGCGCGCCGCTCACATCATCCGCGCCACACCGGTGCCCCGTTTGCGCCTTCTTCTCCAGCGTCTTGGCGCCAACACAAGCGAGCTTCAGAGCATGCACGTTGATTGATTGACATGTGAAGCTTCGCGGCCGCGCACGTGACGCTGCCGGTGGGATGAACGATCGGATAAACTGTGTCGCACGGCAGCGGTCCTGGACCTGGCTGGACCTGGCTGGACTCCGAGTCCGAGGCTTGCGGGCCGCGTGCACATGCTCTGCGACTGCTCTGCTCTTCCGGGCTGGACGTCGGGTGGGAGCGGAGCGCCCTACCAAGGTAGGAAAGGAGAGGACTCGTAGGCTACTATCATTATAAGGAGGAGAGCCGCAACTGTGGCGCCCCCACAGCGCGTCATCCATGAGAACTCGGAGAAGTCGAAGATCGAAGAACTTGAAGAAGGCTTCAATCAACGACGCTTCAACAATCAATCCTCTTCAATAATCATTCTTGTAAGAACAAGAAGATCAAGAAGAGTCTTAGTTTCCCGGCGCCGGCCGACGAGATCTCGCAGTCAGTCCCGTTGCGAGCATCCGATCGGCCGTCTGCGCAGTTCGTGCAACGCAAGGCCCACGGCGCACGGCGCACGGCGACGAGCGAGCTTGCGCAATCTGCGAGCAGGCGGGCGGTACGTCTCGGCAGCGCTCGCAAGCTGGCTGCGCTGCACGCGCTGTCTTGGCAGCAAAGTCAGCCCCCGGATCGCCTGCGCTGCTCGAGGATCTGGAGACGGCGCCGTTCGCCAGCTCCCGGCCAAAGTCGTCAGCTCCTGTCAGCTCCGTTCGTTCGTGCGTTCGCAGCTCGAAGAGGGGCCGCCGCGAAGGACTCGGAAGGTGAACACGCGCAGGCCTGAATCGCGCCGACGCGAGCCGAGCTTTTGCGTGGCCAGATCGCTACGTACATTGGCGTGCGGTCCTTCTCGCGCCGAGTCCCAAGCATTGCCTAAATTGAGGGAGCACGCGGCTCGCGTCTCCTCTCGCGCGCGCTGGGTGGATCAAGCCCGCCCAGCGTCGTGAATGCAGGGAGCAGAGACTGTTGGCCAAGGGCCCTCGACCTCCGAGGCGGGCGCCACCGCCTCCGCCTCCTCGTCCGCCATGTACAAAGCCCGGCCACCCTCGTCGGCGTACCCAGACTTTGACCCAGAGCAGGCCAACCCAAGGTATAAGAGGGTCTTCAAGGCGCGGCCGCCATCTGCGGCGTATCCAGATGACCTCCCCACTGCCCGCGCCGCAATTGAGGACGACAGCGTGGCTGCCGACGGGAAACCCAAGAGGCCCAACGTGCTCGTACGCACGAAACGCAAGTTGACCAAGCAGATCCGGAGAAAGCACGCCTGCGAACGCGCCTTCATGTGCGCGCTGGCCGTAAGTCTGCTGTGGCTTACCTCGCTCGTGGTCGCCAAAGAGATTACCTACTATTTCATCCCGACGCCAACGCAGACGGCCGTCGAGGACTCCATCACCCAGTCGGTCGAAGTCACCAAGAGCCAGCGCAGCGCCTACGAAGAATGCTCGGTCGAGGTCCTCGCCTCCTGCGAAGCCTCTTTCACGCGCGATACCGCCGCGGAGCAACTGCGCATTGCCACTATCCAGGCTGCCATCGACGACGAAATCGAGCGTATCAAAAACGAGGTCATTGCGTGCAGTATCGCGTTCATCAACGCCACCGACTGGCTCGACGCCGCCACGCAGGCGGGAGACATCACGCCGTCGCAGGTTGCCACGAGTGGCCCAGCAATATGCGTCAATACCGATCTCTCCGAGTTCATTACGACCGAGGCCCTCGCCGCGGATGCTGTCTCGGACCTGGAGGACTACCAAGGCTCTGCGGACGCGACGGTCGACAATCTTTACGACTCCATCAACGAACGCGCGGCCTACAATCTCGAGTTCATGGACAACATCTCCAACGGCCAGTTCTCCACGATTGCCAACGAGCTCACGTCCAACCTCACCTCCGCCCAAGACGTCATTGACGCTGTGGATTCGACCTTTAGCGACTTCATGGCTTGCATCTCCATCGACTCATACTACGAGAAGCAAGATGGCTCGGTCGTACCCTGCAGTTCCAGCAGCATCTTTGGCCAGGCGCGGTCGCAGTTCAACGATATGGAGAACGTCTATCAGGAATTCCTCGCGGAAGCGCGCGCCTACAGGAACTCCATCGAGGAGAAGATGGCGCGCTACGCGTCCTTGTACGACACCGTGACCCAGATCGCCGGCGTTCTCTCTGCCGGCGGCTTCCCGCTCAGCTGGGTCTACGTGTCTGGCGTCGATCTCGGCTTCACCGACTACCTGGAGAGTCTCGTGGGCTCTGGGTATGACTCGCTCTCGAACCTGACCCCGGACCCCGAGGAAATCTACGACGACATGGTAGAACAGGCCAACAGCTTCATGGATAATATTTTTGGCGAGGGCACCGCCATCACGGCCGCAAACGCGCTGTACGAGGGCAACACCACGGCCCTCACCCAGACCTTTTTTGACGACTACGACCCGCCCTATGTGAACGAGACGCTCTACCAGGAGCAGCAGGCCGCCTCGGCCGCGGTGGTCAGCGACGTCGCGGACCAGCTCGACTCGGTCACCTCGGAGGAGAACGGAACCAGTGTCGTCAGCGAGTTCGTTGAGTCGGCCAGCGTCAACATTTCCGAAGCCGCGGCCACCTTGCTCAATAAAGCGGACCCTCGCGAGTGGTCGGACTTCTTCTCGTACGGGGACGACGTCTTCAACCAGTTCATCGATGGCATGGTCAACGTGAATGACCTCGCTCTCGCGTTCGACTACGCATACCGCATCATCCGTTCCCTCATGATCATCCGCAAGTACTGGAACATTTCTGCCATCAACACGCCTCCAGCCGACGTCCGCACGAAGTCGGGCATTGCGTCGGGCACTTTTTCGGCCAAGACCAACATCGTGCAGAAAGCAGGCAAAATCTTCACCAATCCCTTTCTCAACATCGCCATCGTCCTGCTCTTCCTCTTCCTCTTTGGGTACGCCTTTTACTACGCGTACAGCCCGGTCTACAACGAGTATGTCGACAACTGTGTCGACCGGTGCTACACGGAAGTCGAGAACACCATCAAAAACGAGGATGGCAGCCTGCGCTACAATGCCACTGCCAGCGGGACCATGCTCTACCGCAATGCCTACGTGGTAGCGGAGCAGTATGCCTTCAGTGACGGCGACTACGTCGCCAACACCGAGGTCGACTCGCTTGGCGTCAATATGGAGCTTTCATGCAGCAACTACACCATCGATACGATCCAGACGCGATCAGACCAGGACGACAAGCTTGACTACTACAACACGCGCGCCACCGACCTCATTCCCAAGTTCCAGTATTTGCGCACCTGCGTGGACACGGCCGGAATTCGTACGAGTCATCCAGAATACAACTTTGCCGATCTCATCTCGGACAGCTCGCTGCCCGAGTGCGTGCGCAACTTTTCCAGTTTCGAGACCTTTCTGAAGACCGCAGGCCTCCAGGTTCTCGAGCTCGATCGCGTCTACAACTGCGACAACATTGACCCGTGCACCTTTTCATGTTCCGGGCCCAATGAGGCCATCGTCCGTGGCGTCACCTTCACTACTGCGTGCACGACGGAGTGGTACGCGCACGCGGAGCTGCTCACCTTTTTCTGCGCCATCCTCGGCTACATCACCTCGAACCTCGCGCGTCTCGTCTTTCTTAACGGCATCGTCAAGGTCAGCTGGCGCCACCTCAGCTCGCACCGCTTCGCGATCCTCGCTTCTTGTCACGAGGACGGCACGATTGTGTATCCGGAGGCTGTCACGGAGAATGGCGAGTCTTTCCGCAAGGTCATTGTGCGGCAGCTCCGCGTGACCATTCGCGACTTTGAGCGCCGCGGCTGGCTCATCACCATCTTTGGCATCTCTCTCGTCATGCCGTGGATTGCAATCCTCGTCGCGCTCAATCGCAACCTCGCCTTTGACTCAGACAGGTACTGCGAGACGTGAAGACGAAGACGTCAAGGAAGGCCAGCGGCGCATCTGTGTTTTACGAACGACTTCCCGGCAGAAGCAGCATTTCGTGCTCCTGGATGAAGAGGTCCGTCGAGATATCATTTGTTTTGTTATATTTTATGCAAGCTCGAGTCAGCGCTGCTGCGTGTGCAGCAGGAGCTTCTCCTCGAGTAGGAACGTGAGACGTGGGACCTTGGCGTAAGAGAGGCCGTGCTTCTCGGCGAAGGATTGTGCGAGCATTGCAATATCGTCGCCCTCGTGAACGGAGATGCGCTCCATCTGGGACTTGCCAATGTTCACGTCGAGGTGGAAGAGCGGCGCCAGCTTCCTCTTGGACGCCGGGGCCGCGGACGGGCCCGAGCGCGGCTTGTGAATACTCCGGCCTGGCGAGTATATGGCAATCCCCTCCTCCTCGACGCGCTCGTCGTACTCGGGGCCAGCAACACCTTCGGACATTTCGGCGGCATCCCGCGCCGCCTTCCATCCGAGGGTCGCGTGCAGAAGCTCGCGCTGGCGCTGCGTCAGCACGGACGGGTAGCGTACCGGCGAAGGGAGCTGCTCATTCGGGTCAAAGTATGGCGATGGCTGCTCGAGACTTGCACGCGCAGACACGGTTCCCTGGCCGTTGACGTTGACCGAAGGAATGCCGCCTTCGCCACGTTCGCGCCCCTCGTCGTCGTGGTTGTTGCTTCGATGACTGCTGCTTCGCGCGCCGCGCGAGCCAGGCGCTCCCCGAGAAGGCAAGCCCAAATCGCCTCGCTCGGCTTCGTCGCCGCGCCTCGCGCGAGGCAAGAGACGCTGCGTTTCGGGGACCGAGGCCAAGGCGTGGTCACTGCTTTCGTCGTCATGCTGACTATTGTTGAAATGCAGGCGGAGCTGCAGCGCGACGCGTTCTTCGATTTCTGCCGCTTGCTTGGCGCGCAACCCGAATGTTTTGCGGAAGCCGTCGACCAGACGGGTAGGATCATCGCCTTCGCGGACGACGAGCTTGCCGATACGGCCGGGGCCAACCTTGACATGGAGGGTCCCGATAACCGGCCCCGTGCTTGGCCGGGCGCTCCGGGGTAGACTCCGCGGCCGGCTCGAGCCCCGCTGCTGGTCCGGCGCCGCAGACGGAGCGTCGCGCTCCCCACTCGACTCAGATCTCGATCCCGGCCGCGAACTGTATGCGGCCCCTCGTTTGTCTCCGGCGTTCTTGGCGCTCGTGACGGCCGTCGTGGGCGCCGACGAAGAATATACAGACGACGGCCGCGACGTCTGCCTCGGAATCTGCGCCTCGGTACCGTAGAATTCGATCATGCGATCGTGCAGCAAGCGACGAAGCTTGGGTTGCATGGTGCGCTCCAGACGGTGCGTCACCACGAAGGCTGAGGCGAGGGCTGACGGGTCGTCGCCTCGATGCACCGAGATCGTGCCCACGAGGTTGCCCTCCATATTGACGTCTACGTACATTTCGGGCGTCGACATCTCGCTCGCAGGCTTGGAGAGCGCTGTCGAGGACGCCGCGGAACTTGCCCGCCGGCGCTGCGGGTTTGAGGCTTTGCGCTGCGCGTTGGCCTGCTGACTGCCGGACGGTACCGACTCATCGTCCCCGAAATCGTCATCGCGAACCTTGCGCGCAAAAGACTGCGTTGCGCGTTTGTGCAAGGTCATGTCTTCAGGGCGGATGAAGCGGCGCGAGGCGGGCGGGGCAGAGACGACGCTGGACCTCTTTGCGCGATCGATCTGTGCGGGGATCTTGCTCCGCTGACGGGCACCTGGGCCGTCATCATGATGCACGTTTTGCTTGCCGTGAGAGACGTCGTCCCGATGTAAGTCGAGGCTATTTGGCGCGTCGGCCTCTCTTGGGGCGTGCCGCACGGTGAGTCCGCCGCCACGATGGAGACGGATCCCATTCACCTCGACGTGAGAGGCATTCTCTTCTCCATGGGTGCCAGAACCCTCCAAAGCAGACGATCTACCATTAGCAATATCGAGGGCAGAGCGCACGGTGCTATCGAGGCGGTCGACCTCGTGTTTGGCCTCATCGGCGCCGCCGTAGAAGGAAGCGAATGAAGTCTTCCACTCCGGCGCCGAACCAGACGCGCCGGGCGGCGGGCCTTGGGAATCCCTGCCCGCGGCCCACCTGCGCTCGCTGTATGCCGATGGCTCACCTGGCCGGCGATCCTGGTGCTGGGCTACCGCAAGGCCAGCGTTGATGTTAAGGCTCTGGATGTCCCGGGCCAAGGCTCCGCGGTCGCTGTCGTCAAATTCGTCCGCGCCGCCCTCGCTCGTTTTGACAGCGAAAGTCGCTGGCGGCGACGCTTTCGAAGGCCGTCCGAGAATTGCGCTTATCGTCATGCTTTCTGGCGAGAGCGGAGATTGGCCCTTGTCCTCAGTCTGCGAGGCACCCGCTATCATGCCAAGCTGGGAGCCCGCGACCGAACTCTTTTGCGACTGTGCGAGAGATGGCGGCCCGCCCGCTGCCCAGTCGAGGCTCTGGCCCGAGACCGAGGCGCGCTCATTCTCAAAGGAGCACGTTGACAAGGGCTGCGGGGCTTGCTGATGACTGCCGCGGCTGCCACGGACTGTGCTGGCTCTTCGCGAGTCGCCTGGTCCAGCGGCGCTGCCCGTCTCAAAGCGAAAGTGGCCGTTGCCGGCGATCTCGCCCTCGCTGTAGCTCTCTTGTTCATCGTCTTCAAGGTCGGCGTGCAGGTCTGCATTGAGGGTGTGCTGGGCGCGGATTCGGAGCAGCGAAAGCGTGAGGTCGACGTTTTCGTTAGTGCGGGCGCTCATTTCCATGAAGATGAGGCCATTGTCCCGCGCAAAGTCCTCGACCTCGGCAACGCTGACGGACCGCACGGAGGACTGATCTACTTTGCACCCGACAAGGACGACAAACTTGTCGGGCGCGGTCGCCCGCACGGCGTCGAGCCAGCGCGTGGTCGCCCGCTCGTAGCTCGTATAGTCTGTGACATCGTACAAGATGAGGGCGCACATGGCGCCGTCGAGCATGCGTTCGAGGCGAACGTTATCGAGCGACCGCGTCCCGCAGTCCCAGAACTGCGCGCGCATGCGCGGTTCCGGCGCCGCCATGGCCTCTTCGTCCTCGTCCATGTCCTGTTCATCCTCGTCGTCCTCCGCGTCTTCGCGGTCGTCCTCCTCCTCGTCCTCCTCCTCGTCGTAACGTCCTGATTGATCCCGTCGTGGCCGGACTTGTCGTGGCCGTCGTCGTCGTCGAGGTCCGGATGACCAGGATCCCGCGGGCGGCAGGAGCGCGTCCCATATGCGCACGTCGCCGCTCTCGTGGTAGGCGGCCTCGAAAGGGAGCCCGCTGAAGGCGCGCAGCGCGCTGGTCTTGCCGACGGCCTGCTCGCCCACGACGGCGGCCTTGAGGCAGTACACCGCGCCGCTCGCC
>KQ758850.1:16292253-16303884 GCA_001462505.1 Aurantiochytrium sp. T66 | reverse complement strand
CTGCTGCTGCTGCTGCTGCTGCTGCTGCTGCTGCTGCCAGGGCTCGATCGATCGCGTTCCTGCCGGCCAGACGGTCTTCTTCCCTGCGCGCTCGAGCTCGGCGCTCAAAGGCGCGGCCGCGGCGTCCGTCGCGCCCCGCGTCCCACCCTCCCTCGGCACGGCACGGCACGTGCGACTACGTTGCCGCCGCCGCGTACTACTCCCCGTCCTCTCCGATCCCGTGCGATCTCATCGCGCAAGTCCGCTCCAGTCCTCGAGCCGAGCCGCGCGCGACGCCAGGCCCGGCCGCTCTGACGCCGCGCGAGGCCCCCGCGGCGGCCGCGATGGCGCGGCGCGCGACGCTGAAGAGGGTGGCCGCGGCGGCGCTCGCGGCCGCGGCGGCGCAGGCGCTGCTGCTGGCGCCGGCCGCGGGCGCGGCGTGGGCGCGCGACGAGACGCTCGTGAGCATCTCGTACGTCGTCGAGGGGGACATCGCCAAGCTCGCCGGGCCGGCGCGCTGCGCCCTGAGCAGCGAGGATCCCCGCGCCTCGTTCCCCATCGACGGCCTGCACAACGAGCACCTCGTGCAGTTCACCGGCGCGGACACGGTCATGCCGGACTCTCCCTTCGTGCTCTACGTGGACTGGAGGAAAGCGCGCAGGGCGGGCTACCATTTCCAAGAGCTCCTAGCGGGCTTGCGCACCGGCGCCGGCGCCGTCGTGCCCAAGCTCATCGTGATCGGCGGCAAGCGCGACTTCGGCGGGCCGGCGGCCCACCAGGGCTGGCATATCCCGACACCGATTTGCGTCGTCTACACGGACGACAACGACATCATCGCGTCGATCGAGCCTGGCGCAACACACATGCGCATCTCCGTCCAGAATGGAGAGGTTGAGCGCGTGTATATAGGGACGGACGATGCGACCCGCCACATGGCCGTGTACGCCGACGGAGAGCTGCTCAAGCACGAGCTTCTGCTCAACAAGGGCAAGCCACCCATGCTTGTACGCGAGACCTACCAGGTCCTGAGCTTTACGCTGGATGCCGGTGCGAAATGGGCCTACGTTGCTGCCACAGACGGTTTCGGGACCGGCACGATGTGGCGCTGCGCCTCGTTTCAGGCTGTCCAGGATATGGCAGACAAGTGGATGTTCGCCGACGGAACCGCCGACGTGCTCAAGCACAGCGGCTGGCGACCCATACTGCTCTTTGGTGACCCCGTGCCCATCACGGTGCCGGACGGCCTCGTACTCAACGCGAATCGTCTCGATCTCTCTGATTTCGCTGGCAAAACCGTCTGTCGCGGCATTCGGAGCGAGGCAGAAATCATGCACCGCGTCAAGGCGTATCAAATCGTTTATGAGGCAAGGGCATGGGAGGCGGCCCGCGTTGACTGCGAGCAGCGCGGTATGCAGCTCGCCTCAATCCACTCCATACGGGACAACCGATTTGTCTCCTCACTTCTGGCCGCCAAGCGGGCCGGCAGCGGGAAGGAACTCCCACGGGCCTGGGTTGGCAACAAAGACGGCTTCTGGATCGACCAATCGACGGCTGACTTTTGGGCTGTTGCCGACGACGGGTATATCGAGCGCGACATTTACGACACCGAGCGGGCGGAATACATGATTTTGAATTCGAGCCGCGCCCCAGGCAGCAGCTGGTCATTCTCGGACAGCACCCGGGAACAGCTCCCATACGTGTGCCAGCGCTTCGCGGACGTGGGTGGCGAGCTCTTCGACGATGGCCAGCTCTGCATGTGGTACATGACCGGAGACCAGGAGACCGAGAGACACGCCCACACGCCACCCAAGCTGCGCAGCGGCCGACCAGGTCTCTGCTCGCTCGGAACCTCGCCGCTTTCCTGCTGCACGGACACTTACGTGGATAGGGTCGTGCGTAACCGGATCGAGCTTGTAGACAAGCTGCTCGAGACTTGGATAGACCCGAAGCTCCGCGCGGAGTCCAAGCCATGCATCGAGCTTTTGGAACAATTTGTGTGCTTTGACTGCCAGGCGAACCAGGGCGACTTTCTCTCCTTCATCGATGAATTGTTCAGGCTGCGAGTCTGCTCAGACACATACTCACTCATCGAGTCTGCGTGCACTTCCGTTGCGCGTCCGGATGTGGAAGTGGGAGATTTTGCAAAATTTACACGTGTTCTCTCTCGCCAGCTCTATGGACACAGCAATATGGTCATCGATCGCGACGTTGACCACTGCTTCCGTTTCGTTGGGAGCGAACCGCTGAGCATTGTGAATGCCTATCCGGAAGATGAATTGTATCCGCACCTGGACGTAATCAGCATGACGTTCTCTCGCTCGCTGCGCCCGACTTCCAGTGTAATGCTCGACATCTCTCCGACCCCGCTGCAGCGAGGAGGCCAGGACCATATTCTCGTTTTCGACAATGATCTCTTTCCGGGTGGCGTCAGCTTCGACTCTGTCCTGCACCCAAATGACACCATTGTGCTCGCGTTAGACAAGGAAGTATCCAACGTATCGCTTTGCGCCCTGGCCGAGGGCAAGTATAGCGTCTCGGCGAACCCGTCGAGCATTCACGACATGGCGGGGAACAGATTCGTCAGGCCGTACCGGTGGACCCTGGTTGTGACTTCCGAGTGCCACGTCGCCGACTATTCGCTCGTTTGGTTCATTGTCGCTTGCGTCGGCCTTACCTGTTTCGTCTTTGCCGCCATGTGCTTTCGCCACGCCAGGATGTTGCGCCTCAAAGCTTCGGACCTCGACCCCTTGCAGCCGGACAACGAGTTTAGCCCCGGCGAGTATAACCGCATGATCGACAACGAAGACGCGGATGAAGACAGTAACACCGAGGCCCAAGACCTGGGCAGCGGCGAGAAACCGAAGCTTGGAACATCAGCGCTTGGCAGCGCGATAGATGGACCTCTTCTCGAGGGTCCTCGCTTGCCGAGCCGTGGGGGCCATGCCGCGGGGCATGCTCTGGAGATGCAAGAGCTCAACCACGTCTGACTGCTGAGCGCACTGCCGCCCTATCCGGAGCGGCAAAGTCTCGGCCGCGCCAACACACGTCCTGGTTTGTGCGTCCAACATGTGTGATAAGCTTACAATTTACCTTATACTATTCGATACCTTTTGCGTGCGTGCGTGCATGCGTGCGTGTACATGCAGCAAGTCATGGCTGTAGACTCCGGACTCAGCCTTCAGCATCGTGCGCTCCGGTCACTTCTTCCTCGGGTCCCTCCTGAATGCCGTTCGTCCTGAAGTTGGCCTTCATCTGCGCTCTCAAGGTCGCGAACTCGTCGTCCTCGTCGACATTGGCGAGGAGTGCGCACATTCTCCGTTCGGCTGCACTCTTTGCGTTTTCATCACGACCGCTAGTCACAACTGATGTCGCCGTCGTGCTCGCCATGCTGCGCTTGGAGGTAGATTTGTCCCTGAGATGAGCGGCTCGGCGTTTCATGGACTGCGAAATCGTCGCCAGCAAATCGTCGTCATTCACAGGCCCTTCGGCCCCAGCACGTACGCGCACATTCGTTTGGGGCTGCGGATCCTCGATACAATTCAGGTCGAGTCTCTGGCGGTCAGTAATGGGGACCGCGCCGACGGGCCCGCCGCTTCCTCCGCCAGCAAAGAGCCCGACTTCGGCGGCAAGCTCGCATATGTGCGAAATCTGCGCGAGCTTGTCCTGCACAGAGACCATGCACATGACGGCTTGCGTCGTGGAACTTGCGCAAGGGTTCTGCAAGGATCCCGCGACCGTGGACTCCACCATGTTAGAGCTCGAATTGCGGTTCTTCCGCTGGAGCTTGGCCGGTGCCGTGGCGTTGGCGTGCAGCGAGGAGCTGAGCTTGTGGACCCAGTCTTCGGCCAGCGAGACAGCGCCGAGCTTGTCGCGGAGGCCCTGGATGCAAACTGCAAAGGCCGCGAGCATGCTTTGGCGCTCTCGGATGCGCAGGCGGGCCTCTTGCTTGCGATGCTTGGCGGTGAGAATCTCTCGGTGGAGGTCCTCGTAGGCAGAGTGCTTGAGGCGCGCGTTCGTGGCGCCGGTGCGCTGATCGATGAGGGCGAGCTTCTCCGTCAGCGCTTGCTTGGTGGCGGCAAGCGCCTGGACCTTTTCGAGGACGAGGTCTTCCTCCTTGCGAATGTTTTCCTCGACCTCGCGGTTCGTGTGCGCCCAGTCGAGCATTTCCTGGGGAGTAATAATCTTGACGCCGCTGCGCTCTTCGATGGACTTGAAGATGGTCTGGATCTCTCGCGGGCCATACTTTGCCGAACCGAGCTGCTGCTGCACCTCCTTGGCGTGCTGGCCCTTGTGGGTAATGATGGACGCGATATTGGCCATTTCCTGGTTCGCAAGGCGCGACTTGACATGAAGGCTGTGGCGCGACTTGACATGAAAACCCTCGGAGGGTCCTTCCTGAGGGTCCGCGGCGTCGTCGGCGAGCATGTGGCGCCCGCCCAGGATGCCGCGCGCGCCAGCGGGGCTCTTACTGCCATTTTCATTCTTCCTGGCGAAGAGCGTCTGAATGCTCGAGGCAAAATACCCTGTGAGCGCGTCGACCTTGGCAATTTCATCGCGACGCTCCGCGAGGGCCTCAAAGTACTTGCGCTCGGTCGCGGTGAGCGAGGCTTCGAGGGCGTCTCGCTGCTGGACCACAGCAGCAGACTCGCGCTTGGTCGACTTGCAGAGCGAGAGCGCCTCCTCCCCGCCTTCTTCAAGGACGCGAATGGCCTCGACTCGGGCCGCAATTAAGTCCTTGCGCGCCTTTTGGGCATCGTGGCCGCGGCTCACCAAAAAGTGCATGCGCGGCAAATACCCGGTCAGCTTGGAATTCTCGCGCACGATGGCCGCGAGTTCTGAGTCAAGCACGCGGGCACGGTCCTCGAGCGCTCGTCTTGCCTCGGTCTCCTTGGCGATGAGATGAGCCACCTCCTCGCGCTTTGCCTTCGCAATGCGGACCTTTTCCTTCCATTCGTTCACCTCGGCGGAGATGGCGTTGTAGCTCGAGTGCATGACGGCCACACGCGCCTCGACCTGATCCACAGCGCTGCCGCCCTCGGGGCCGATCCCGGCCGCGCCAGTCTGCTTGGCACCGGCCTCGGCGGTGGTCTCGGACAGAACTTTGCTCGGGGCTGGGCGCTCCAGATACCGGCTTTGGAGGGCCTCGTTGTGCAGCACGATAGGCGCAGGCTCTGGCTGCCTGCCGCTGGTCTGATCTCCGCCGCTTCCGTGGTCTGTCTTGCAGGCTTTCTGCTGGCGCTTGTCTTTGCGCTTGACGACGAGCTTGTGGTGCTGAGGTGCAAGCTTGGTGCTCTGCACGTTTTGGCTGCGGAGCTCGAGCAACATCGACCTCATTTGCGCGCGCAGATCCTCGGTGTCGCTGCAGTCGATGTCCGGCCGCTGCATGAGCTCTTCGCGTAAGCGCTCGCTGTCAATAACGGACGACTTGCGCCGCTGCAAGCGCAAGGTTCGCGCCTTCGACTTTGCGTAGACCTTGCGCGCGTGGAACGCCGACGTGGGTCGCTCCGCTTTCTTCACACGAGCATCGATGGTGGGCTGCTCGCTGCATCCTCGCGCAGCAGGGTCAGCAGCAGAAGGCGCCGTGCGCGGCCTGCTCCTGCGCCTCGAGGCCGCGTCTCCGAAGACTTGCCGGCTCGTCGGCGCGCCGTCGGGCACAGCAGGCCCCGCGGTCTGCAGAAAATATGTCGCCAGAGGCCGCTCCCGCGTGCTGGGCGCTGGCATCGGGGCTATCTATACGCAGGCCAGACGCTCTGCCCGCGTCTTTCCCGCGCGCCGAGGCCTTACGCCATGGCGCGAGGCGGCTCTGATCTCGGTTTCTCGACCAGAGCCTCGTCGCTTTAGTAAAACGAGGTCCCCGGGGACCCCTGCTTAGGTAATAGAGGGTAATAGTCGGGTAATATGCGTAGTGCACACCTTACCGGATATAAAAAAATAATAGATACGATAGAGATAGACAGTATGATCCGTACGTTCGAGCTTGAGGTGGGCTCAAAGCCGCGCTAGCCTCCGGAAGTGATACTCTCTTGCCTGCTTCAGAATAAGAAGAGAGCCTACGCAAGTACAAATGTACGATGCCGGATGTGCTCGAGGAGCGCGAGAGGAGAGATGGTCCGGAGGTAATTTGACAATCAAAGCGATGTGGTCAACGCCAGGCTCCAGACATTCGGCAGAGCCCAGATGTATCACCTGACCTTCTTCTCTGCAGAAGATTGTGGCGGAGAAGAGCCCCCTGCGGTATCTTTCGAGATCGTGGGCTCTCGGCGCGGGGTGCTGATCAGGTTCCCGTAGGTCCTAAGGATGATGAAGGCAAAGATCGATCCTCCAAGAGAGACTGCGACTGATGCGATGGGGTGCTCCTTCTGGGCGGTCTGGACCCAAACGTCCGACTGGGCGACGAGGCTAGCGGGAACAGAGGCGTACCAGAGCAGCGCGCCGAGACTGCCTGAGATCATCCCGGCAAAGACCTGAAGCGGAGTATGCCGCTCGATAAAGACCCTCCAGACACTCCCTACAGTAGCGTACGCGAGCGTGGCCCACGGAATCCATGCTGGGGCGCCCGGTGCGTCAATGGCGAGTACAGTATACACGGACAGGTAAAAGAGCATGTGGGCGTGGCTAGACGGAAACCCGGGATCCATTTTCCCGCTCTCCGAGGCCTTTTCGGGCCTCGGCTGGTCGAACACGCGCTTGAGGACTTTGGAAAGCACGCTGTTGAGCCCCGCGCCGATTAGCAAGCGCACCATGAAGCCATTGCGCAGATACGCGAGGCCCAGGCCCGTCGCGGCCGCGGTGATATACTTCGTCTGCAGCGCTTTGCGCACCACGCCGCCCATGGTCTCGAGTTCGCGATATGGCCCTGCAGGCCCTGCAGGCCGCAAGAAGCTCCGTCGCGCAGCGCCAGAGTCGAGGCCACGCGAGGCCGGGCGGTCGCGGCACGTGAGGCGCAGGTCCCAAGTTGCTATCGCGTCAGGCGCGCTCAGCCCGAGCGCGAGCGCGCGGGATCAGGGTCGCCGCGAGACCGCTGCTGGCTCCGGCCCGGCCGCGCGCGGCTGTCCCGTCCGGCGCGAGTGATAGTTGTTGGAGTCTGCTCGCCTTGCTCGAGCTTTCTGGGATCAGGGTCAGGGCTAATTTTTTATTCGATAAAAATCCCTATATATCCCCAGAAGGGGGGTTCTCTTGTCATCCGTACCCGGGCGCGTGGGGCTACAGAGCGAGTCGTGTCCTGTAAGTGCGGAATTCGGAAAGCGCAGTGAAAAGGCGGGTTGGCAAGTGCGGAATCGGGATAGCGCAGTGTAGAAGCGCGCGCTAAGCGAACGGCTGGCTACGAGACCCCGGCCCCCAGGGACCGCGCCCGAGTCCGTCGCGCAGTCCGCGATCCCCGACACCAAACCCGCGCGCGGCGACGGAGTCGCCCCGCCTGCGACGGCGCAGCCCTCACCCGCGAACACTGGCCCCGGATCGGCCTCGCGTCTGGAATCTGACACAGCATTGACCGGGTACCTGGACCTCGCCGAGGAGGTGGACGCCGAGAAGATGGCCGTCAAGGGCGACAAGAAGAGGGCCGCGGGCAAGGCCGCGGATAAGGGGGCCAAGACGAAGAAGGCGAAGAAGTCGCCGTCGTCGGGCAAGAAGTCGGAACCCGAGGCCGAGACGACGACGACTCTGGACAAGCACAGCAAGGATGGCGTCTGGGTGCAGAACCGCGGCGGCGAGGACCTGAGCGAGACTGTGAAGGAGCTCAACAAGCGCACGGCGACGGCGCTGCGGGATGAGGAGACCGACGAGCGCGCCTCCGAGGTGAAGGAGATCTACGCCTCGCTCAAGGGCCGCATGCTCAAGTTCGCCATGAAGCACGACGCCTGCCGCAGCGTCCAGGTCTGCTTCCGCTTTGGCGACGAGGCCATGCGTGAGTCCATCCTTGAGGAGCTCAAGGGCAAGATGGTGACGCTGTCTAAAGACAAGTACTCGTGCTTCCTCGTTATTGCCCTGCTTCGGTATGCGAACGACGCGCAGCGCGTGCGTGTGCTCAACGAGCTGCGAGGCCACATGGCGCGTCTGGCAACGCACAACTGCGGATCGCGCGTACTGGACTTTGCCTTTTCGCACTGCAACGTCGAGGTCGCCAAGACGAAGCGCGGCCGCGCTGCCAAGCGGATGAAGAAGGCCGGCAAGGCTGCTGTGCCCGAGACGGCCCCCGTAGTGGTGTCTGTGCCTGCTGTCCTGGCCAAGTTGCGCCTCGAATTTTCTGGCCCTGGGTTTGCCATCTTTGGCCAGGAGTCGTCGGACGCGACAGTGTCCGAGTCCGCCATGTATGCGGGCCTCAGCCTCAAGCACCGCCGCGAGGCTCTTTCGAGCCTGCACCGCATCGTCACCAAGCAGGCGGAAAAGGGAATTTTGCGGCTCGGGTTTGCTCACTCTATCGCTCGCACGCTGGTCGCGCGCTGCGAGCTCAACCTCGCCGAGCAGGAAGCATCAAGACCGGGTGGCGCTGACGGAGAAACCGCCTCAAAAACCGAGGACGCAGACACCGACGCTGCGGAAGAGGTCGTTATCATTCGCGAGCTGGTCCCGCTTATTGCCGAGGCCTCGCTGGCCATGATTTCCACCGCAGATGGCGCCTTTGCCGTGGCGCGCTGCATTGCGCACGCAAGTGCCAAGGAGCGGAAAAAGTACGTGCGTGTGTTCAAGGGCCACGTCGCCAGCCTGTGCTTCCATGAGTTCGGCTACCTGGCCCTGGCCTCTCTGCTCAATGTGCTGGACGATACGGTGCTTTTGAAGAAGAACATTCTCCCCGAGCTCCTGGACGAAAACGTGCTCGAGAGGCTGGTGGCCTCGGTCCAGGTCCCGGACGCGACGACCTCGGCGCGGCTCGTGTACCTCCAGACGCTGACGCCCAAGGTGAACCGGTACTTCCGCCGTGTGGACTTTGAGGCCATCCAGGCGGCCCCGGGAACGTCCAAGAAGGACGCCGACGTGCGCGTGTCCGAGCTCAAGGACACAACAGCGTTTCCTTTGGCCAAGGCACTTCAGGGCTCGGTAGAGGCGCTCGTTTCGCAGCCGCACGGCGCCGAGCTTCTTGTCGAGGTCTTGGCCGCCTCATGGGCGTCTTCCATCATGGACGAGCTGCTCGAGATTGTCAAGGCCGCGCCTGAAATTGTAGAGAAACCACACGAGCAGCGTACGCTTAAGCGTCTCGTAGTGGCCGAGGCCGCGCGCGACGAGAACGACCGCGCCGGATTCGCGCTGCGGCTGTGGGAGCTGCTGCAGCCGCGCGCCGCGGACCTCCTCAAAGTCAATGCGGCGTGTTTTCTGCTTGTGTCGCTGGCCGAGCATCCGGACACGGCCCAGCCGCTCAAGAAGGAGCTTAAGAAGGACAAAGCCTGCGTTACCGCAATCAAGGGCGCCTCGGCCGAAGGCGCTTCGTCGGGACTCAAGGTTCTTGCCAAGCAATTGCAATAATACAAAAAAAAAGCTTAAGAAGGACAAAGCCTGCAGCGCTGCGAAAAAGATCGTGAGGATCGCGAGCCCGACGCCGTCGGGGGCATCCGCCAGCGCCCGTTGGAGGATCTGGGCCTGAGCCGGCGCGGCCTGCCGCGGCGGCGGGTCGCCACGCCGAACGGCCTTCAGGCACATCCGGAGCCGCTTGCCCAGCTAGCTTTTCCTCTGAACCGTCGACTGGGGCCCTGTTGTTGACTGCTCGCCGAGGTAGAGCTCGTGGAACTGGTTGAGCAAAAAGAGGAATTGCGCACCATCGTATTTCCGAGGCGCAACACGCAGTCGACCAGTATATATGTATCCTGTTCGACAGCGGCCGTTGATTGACACCGTCGCCAGCATCATCATCATCGTGCATTAGGTCAATGAATCGTAGTTTACTCTGAGTGGGATTGAGAGAGGTAACGAGTGGCGTGGAGCACCGCCGCGTCCTGGCGGGACCCGGCTATCACCTGGTAGCTTCCGAGGGTCTCCCCACGCGGGTCTCGAAAGGGTACCGCCACGGTCGGGAGGCCAGCGAGCGAGCTCGGGACGGTCATCACATCGGTAAGGTAGGATTGCACAAGGTCTTGGCTCGCGGCCTCCTCGGGCGTCGGTGCCGGTCCTGGCGCCACGGGCGTGACGAGGAGGTCAACCTCTCTAAAGACGGCAGCGAAGTCCTGCCGCAAGGCCTCGCGCACTGCGTTCGCGCGCAAGTACAGCGTGTCGAAGGCCTCCGCGCTGAGCACATGGGCGCCCATGAGGATGCGGCGCTGGACCTCGGCGCCAAAGCCCTCTGTTCGCGAGGCCGTATACTCCTGATGAAGGGTTTCGAAGGAGTCGCTCCATGCCGCACGGTGACCGTACTCGACGCCGTCGTAGCGAGCGAGGTTGGACGACGCCTCGGCACACGCGAGGACATAGTACGCGGGAAGAGCGTCTTTCACGGCGGGCACGCTCACGGGCACAATGGTGGTCCGCGGTCCAAGGCACTGTTGCACGTGATTGACCTGGGCGCGCCACATGTCGCGGGCATCCTCGTCCAGCTCCTCCACGTTGTACTCAATCGGGACGCCGACACGGAGTGGGGCCGTGCCCGTCGCCGTAGGGGCTGTCCCGCCGACCTGCTCGAGCTCTAGCTCGAGATTGAGATCTGTCTGGATACACGTCGAGTCGTTCACATCGGGGCCCGCGCAGACCGAGAAGGCGTCCACGAGGATCTCTGCATCATTCGCGAGCAGGCCGATGGTGTCAAGGCTGCTTGCGTATGAGATGAGTCCGTGGCGGGAAATGCGGCCATACGAGGGCTTGAAGCCGAAGACCCCGCAAAAGGCGGCGGGAAGGCGCACGCTGCCTCCCGTGTCGGATCCGAGAGCTAGATCGCAGGCATCGATGGCGACGGCAATGGCGCTCCCGCTCGAGCTGCCGCCGGCCACTCGGTGGTCCCCTGGTCGCCGACTTGGGCCGTAGCAGGAGTTGAGTCCAAACGATCCCATCCCAAATTCGTCCTGGTTGGTCCGCCCAACGGGGATCGCGCCGGCTGTCTGAAGTCGGGCGACGCAGGTAGCATCGTAGGGGGCGATAAAGTTGGACAGCATGAGGGACGCGGCGGCAGAGCGGGTCTGGGCCTGGCAAATATTGTCCTTGACGGCGAAGAGCAGCCCGTCCAAGGGGCCGCGGGCCTCGCCGCGCTCCCAGCGCTTCTGCGCCGCCTCCGCGTCAGCCACAACGTGCGCTTCGTCCCTCAGAAGTGCAAAGGCATTGAGTTCGCTCTGGGCTGCAAGCGCATTGGCAACGCACTCTTTGGCGCGCTCGACAGCGCGCAGCCCGCGTGACCTCGCGGCGCCGCTTGCCCCCGACATTTCTGGGCACGAGAGCAAGTTCGCCAGCAGATTGTCGCGTCGGCCAGTGCAGGACGCCAGCCACTACCTGCAGCGGTCCCACCGGCCAGTCAGCCAGCTGGCCGCTGGCTGAGCTGCTCGTGTAGCGCTCCTCGGCGGCCCTTGTTTGGTCAACGACGTTCGCCACGAGCTGCAAGCTCAGAGGCTCCTCGCGTGCGAGCTGGCCCACCAAAAACAGGGGCGCTTCTGAGAGCAAATTCGCCAGCAGATTGTCGCGTCGGCCAGTGCAAGACGCCAGCCACTACCTGCAGCGATCCCACCGGCCAGTCAGCCAGCC
>KQ758850.1:16276115-16292243 GCA_001462505.1 Aurantiochytrium sp. T66 | reverse complement strand
GAGTTTTTGGATTTGATTTGTATCGAGAAAATCATAAAGGACAAAAAAAGATAGATCGCCCCACCGCGATAGACCACTTGCGGCCCGCTATAGCCCACTGTGCGAGGCGCATTCCGCACTTGTGGAGCGCCCCAGCCGCAGGCCGCCGCGACGCGCCTAATACGCGCGTTCCATCGCCGTTCAAGTTTCGTGAGGTCGGCACGTTCTTCTTGGCGATCATCAAGGATGACATGATGATCGATGATGATCATCGCTAGCCAGCCTAGGCTAGGCCTATGATCGCGATGATCGTTGACAGCCAAGCCTAGCCTAGGCCTTGATTGATCGACCTATTGATAATGGTTATCATCATCATCATCATCATCGAAATGACCATGATGATCGTGAGCGAGGAGGCCCTCCACGGTTTCTGTGGGCCGACCCACCTCTCGGGCCTTCAGGGGCACAGAGCAAGGCTTTGGCTTCATCCTGTTGCAGCCAAGTGGATGTTTTGGGACCAAGAATGACAAAGTTGTGACATAACAGATCAGAAGGTCTCGTGCAAGGCTGGAAGATGGCAAGTATCAGAAATTTGAGGATTGATCGTTGGCCCGAGTTCTATTTCGCAAGATTGAAGGCGGTCATACTCTTGGAGACCTCGATGTCGTCCTGCATTGCCTAGCCGCCGCACAAGAGTGTCTTTTGATAAACACGTCAACTGCGTGACGGACTCTACTAGAGCACTTCCCGGTAGAATGAGTTTACAAGGTTAACCCGGGACTCCCGATGATTCGTTCTGGGCTAAGTGGAGTAATCAGCGAAAGGGCATGGCGCCGGCCGGAGTCTTCTTCGCCGCCGCGTTGCCCTGACGCGAAGAGATGGTCTGCGACCTGCACGGGGCAGCGGCATTTCTCGACTTTAACCGCTTCTCCACCAAAGGTCTGCGCGTTACTGGGGGCGAAGGCCTGCGCGCGCCGGCTGGCGAAGGCCTGCGCGCGCCGGCAGATGCAGACTTGGGCGCTACAGAAGGCGAAGACTTGCGCGCCCCAGCGGTACCCCGCGTCGCCGCCGTCGAGTTGGCGACGGAGTTTTCCTTGTGCAGGAGTCGCTTGTTGGACATGGAGTTCTTCCACTTGAGCTTGATGCGCTCAAGCTCTTCCTGCGTCTCGTCAAGCTTTGCGGCCTGCTCAGCTGCGGCGCGACGATACTTTTCCTTCTGCGCGGCCATATCCTTGCATGTGCGCTCCAACTCCCTGCGCTTCTCATGCAGCCTGTTCGTCAGCTCGGTCTGCATCTTGAGGAAGGCGTTTTGCGCCTCGTCAGCGTCTTGCTGCCGCAGGTCCTCGAGCTCGCGGCGCAGCCGGTCCGTATTGAGTTCCTCGCTGCGCCGCGCGTTCTTGAGCTCTACCTTGAGCCGCGAGTTTTCATCGTTGAGATCGCGCTCGCGGTGCTTGGCCTCTTCAGCACGCGTCGCGTACTTCTTGATCTCAAACTCTTGAGAATTGATGCGCTCCTCGTAGATGTTCATCTGCAGCTCGTTCTCCTTGAAGATGGCCTCAAATCGCCGCTGAGTCGCAGCGTGTTTCTGCTCGAACTCCTCGGTCCGCCGGGCCGTTTCGCGCTTGAACTCCTTCTGCGCGCTCTCAAGGTCAGCCGCGGCCAGCTCGGCGCGGGTCGCGGCCTTCGCGGCGTCGTTGCGGGCTTCCTGGATCATAAGATTCGCCTCCTTGAGCTCTTTCTGCAGCTCCTCGACGCGGGCCTCCAGCGCGTCACGCTTCCTAGTGACCTCGGGAAGCTTCCGCGCCAAGTCTTCGAAGGGGGCGAGACGGTTCACCTCGATCTCGAGGGTGTCGCACCGTTCGAGCGCGGCCGTCTGCTCCGCCTCGCTCTTGTCGAACAGGGCTTGGATCTCCTGGCAGCGCTCCCGCAGAGCGTCGGCGTTTTCCGTCCTCTCCTTCAATGCGGCGTTCAACTCGAGGACGCGATCGTTGTAGGTCTCGATGGCGAGCTTCGTTTTCTCGAGAAGGTCCTTGACGTACTCGACTTCGTCCTCGGTCATCTTCAGTTTATCAGTGGTTGCTTCGAGCAGCTCCTCGAGCTCCTGGTTTCGCGAAAAGAGGGTCTCTCCGTTGAGTCCGTGCATGTTGACGAGCTTCAAGCGTTCCTCGTAGTGGTGGATCCTCATCTTGAGCGTGAACACATCGCTCTGGAGCGATTCGCAGGTTCGATCTCTCTGCATTGTGCCTTCGTTGGCCACCTCCCTGTTCTTGCGCTTGTCGGCGGCGATGTCTTCAGCAACCGGTTGGTCGATGTATCTTCACCAGAGCGCGTCCTCGCGCTCGCAAAGGCCCCCCTTCGCGTCCTTCTCGACTCCCGAGTTTTGGGCTGGCTGCGACGCGGCGGTCCTTGGCGCTCGGGTCGCGAGGTCGGTCTCGAGGTCCTTCACCGCCGAGCGCACGCGCGTCGGGCTCTTCCTGCGCGCTGTCCTCGCGCGTCAACTGACGCAACGTTGCGTCTGCCCTCGAAGTCGCGACTCGCGACTCGCGAAGCCGAGACCGAGTTTAGATTGGACGAGCACGGCGTCGTCGTCGTCGCACGCTCGCTTGCTCGCTTGCTCGCCGCCCGCTCGCTCGCTAGAGAATCGGCGTGTCGTCTGGTCCGCTGGCTGCCTGCTGGTGCGCAGCTGGTCCTCGGGGCTTCGAGCTGCTTGAGCTTGAGTCTGGAGTTTTGGGTCTGCAGCTTTGCCGGCAAGCTCGGCGGTTTTACACGCTCGCTCGCGGGCGAGCGAGCCTTCTGCGGCCTTTGCACCCCGTCGTTCTTCCAGCCGAAACGCCCCGGGATCTTTTCTTATTATAAGACTCCTTGCTGATGGATTACAATTATTCCAGAATGTCCCCTGGTAGGGTTTTAGGTGCACTGGTTATAGGAAAGGAGGAAGCGCGAAAAAGTTCTCAGCGAGGCGTGCGAAGAGGGTGTGCACCGACCCGCGCGCGGGAACTCGAACTTTCGACGAAGCAAAACGGTGTGCGATTTGATGACGATTTTCGACGAGGATTCTGATTGAGGACGGATATTGATTTGTCAATGGAAGCCATCTTCTGGGTTGACTTGATCAATCGATTCCAAAATGTATCTTGCGCTAGGAAACGCGAAGGAGCAAGGCCTGGCCACGGCGCGACCAATTGAAGAAGAGACGAGACGCCCGCGCGTCGCAAGCGTGCGGTCAGCCCGCGGCGCTCGAGGAGCTGGTCGCCGAGGCGGCTCTCGTTGGCGAACTCCGGTGGCAGCAGCAGCGGACGACGACGCTTTTCTAGGTTCTCTGGCGTGGCGTGGCGTGGCGTAGCATGGTGACCACAAGTACGGCGCTGGTGCTGCGAGACGCAGAGTCTGATGCATCAATCGTGACGCCGAGGTCTGCGGGCGCGAACATCAACACGCAGAGCCTGGCGCTGGCGAGGAAGGCCAGGAAGCAGGCGGAGATCGACCAGCAGGCGCTCCAGAATCGAATTCTCCTCCTGAAGAAGGAGGAAGAGCGCGCGCGCTTCCGCATCGCGCAGGCTCAGGATCGGGCCACCGACATTGCGCGGCGACGCAACAAGAACGTCCGCGCCAAGAATGAGGCGCTCGAGGACAGGCGCCACGAGCTCGAGTGCAAGGAGCGCTGGCTGGAGAAGGATCTCGCACGAGCAGCTCGGCGGAAACAGATCCGAGACACGCAGGAACGCAAGGCGCGCGAGGCGCAGCAAATGCGGTCTCTGAAGCAGCAGGCCACTCAAGACGCTGCCGACCAGCGCCGTCTGGCGCAAGAGGATGCCTTGCGTAAAGCCGAAGCCGTGAAGCGCTCACGAGAAGAAGCGCAGCGCAAGCTTCACAAACGCAAGGAGGCCATGCGCGAGCAGGCGCGCAAGGAGTATGATCGCAAGGTCCGCGCAGAAGAGGCTGCCGCCCGCAAGATCGAAAAGCGCGTCCAGGTTCTTGAAAAGAAGGAGGCTCAGCTTATTGCTCGGTTGCAGCGCACGCAGAGCATCCAGGAGACCGTCCTCGGCAAGCTCGAAATGGCCGTTCACGGCGACGTCGCCACGCCGAGGTGATAGACAGCGCAGGCTTTTTATTGTCTTGGCGAGCGCGTGGCATCTTCCAGAAAGAGTCACATGGTGGCGCGTTGACCCTGGTCTGAGATTTCGCGCGCTCTTTGAGTTCACGGGAACAGAGTGTATCATAACCTTACAACCAAGAACATACGGGTCCTCGGTCGCCTTGTGCTACTATCAATCTGATTTACTTGGCAACAGCAGCGAGGCTCTCCTTGAGCTTGGCAAGTTCCTGCTTGATGGCCTCAATAAAACTGTCCGGGTCCCCGTTCGACTTCTTCGCCAGATCCGCGTTCACCTTGCGCTGCTTCTCCATGGCCTTCTTCAACTTCTTCCGCTGCGAGTCCGGGATCTGGTCCTCGGCGCCGGCAGCTTGAGTAGGCACGCCCTGGTCGTCCCAGGCTGTGTACTCTGGCGTGCGAAAGAAGTCCTCAGCAGGTGTAAGCGCCGCAGTCCACTTCGCGAGCTCCTTCTCCTTGAGATCGACCTTGCCCTGGGCCTTTTTCAAGCGCTCCTCGGCTTCCTTGGCGCGCTTCTGCTCCACCTCGCGGCGCAGGCTCTCCGGGTCCTCGAGATTCCACTTGGTCCCTTCGGGCCGGTCCTCGAGCCGCAGGCCGAGGTCAACGAGAGTGTCGTCGCGGATGAGGTCACAGGCCTGCAGAATGGCGCGGAGCACCGGGTCCGACTTGTTCTCGGCGCCAAGCGCGGCATTGCGCACCGTTTCGCGGAAACTGACGAGTGCCTCGGCGAACTTGCCGGCGCTCTGAGAGGAAGTCCCGGATTCGGCGCCGGCGGCCTCGCCCGAGGCGCCGCTGAAGCCAAAGCCGTCGTTGCCCTGCACGACACCAAAAACCTTGAGGATCTGCGTTACGTAGACAGCGATGCGGCGCAGCAGGAGAATTGCCGGCCGCACGTCTGGGATCATGAGGTACTTGTTGCATTCCGAGACGAGATCGTTCATGGCACGCATGGCTTCCACCGTGTTAAAGTTGTCGAGGAGCGAGCGGTGCACGGTCTCCTGCGTGGCCAGAAAGGCGTCCGCCAGCGCGTGATCCATGGCGCCCATGCGCCAGCCCACCTCGTCGTCCAGGTAGTCGCCGCGCGAGAGGTTCTCGACCTCCTGGAAGAAGGCGCGAAAGGCGCGCTCCTTCTTGACGGCGTCCTCCATCTTTTGGTCGCTGTAGGCCATTTGGTTATCCCAAGGCTGCAGCAAAAAGAGGATGCGGAGTTGGCGCGCCGTGTGCGTGGAGAGGGCCTCGCGGATGGTGATAAAGTTCTTGAGCGACTTGGACATTTTCAGGCCCTTGATGTTGAGGTGGCCCGCGTGCAGAAAGTACGAGCACCACTGCTGGCATCCGAAGCAGGCCTCGGACTGGGCCAGCTCGTTGTCGTGGTGCGGGAACTTGAGGTCCTCGCCGCCGGCATGAAAGTCGAGGTGCTCGCCCAGAACGTCCGAGGCGATCACCGAGCACTCAATGTGCCAGCCGGGGCGGCCCTTGCCCCACGGCGAGTCCCAGGCGGGCTCGCCCGGTTTGGACGCCTTCCAAAGCGCAAAATCGTTGCGGTTGCGCTTGGCGTGCGCGTTCGTGTCGCCGAGCGCGCCCTCGCTTTCAGCGAGCTGGGCGTCGCTCGTGTCCTGCTTGGCGGGCGCCAGCTTGCGGTAGTTGTGCTCTTTGCGGAACTCGTCAAGGCTCAGGTACACGGATCCCTCTGCCTCGTACCCGACGCCCTTGTCCACGATGCGCTTGATGAAGTCGATGATCTGCGGAATGTACTCGGTCACGCGGGTGAGCACGTCGGGCTCGCGAATCCCGAGCGCTGCCATGTCCTCCATGAACTCGCGCTCGTACCGCCGGGCGTGCGCGTTAAAGATGTCGTGGTCCGTCACGCTCGCGCCCTTCTCCTTGTCGAGCTTCTTGGACAGCACGCCGCGCGCTGCCTCGACGAGCGCCTCGCGGTCCTTGGTCTCGCTTGCCTTGGCGGCCGCGATGTCCTCGAGCTCGTTGCTGAAGCCCTCGATCTTTTGCAAATGCATGCTCAGCTGCTCCTTGGCCTCCTCGAGGTCGCGCTTCCTGTTTTCTGCCTCGGCGGCGGCCACCTCCTGCTCGAGCTTGCCGCGCTTGGCCACGAGGTCCTCCTGGGCCTCCTTGGCCGCCTCGTCCGCGAGGGCGGCGAGCGCGCCAAAGTCGACGCTCGTGTCCGCCTTGAGGTCGTCCACGAGCTTGTTTTGCCGCGCTCGCAGAATGATCTTGTCGTCGATGTCCGTGATGTTCACCTGGTACAAGACGTTGTATCCAAAGTAGTCCGTCATGATGCGTCGCAGGATGTCGAACGAGAGGTACGAGCGCGCGTGGCCCACGTGCGCGCTGTCATACACAGTGGGGCCGCACGTGTACCACTTGACCGTGCGTCCGTTGAGCGGGACGAAGACATCTTTGCGCCCCGTCAGCGAGTTGTTCACCAGCAGCTTGCCCTCCGCGAGCGGGTCGCCCTCCACGGGCAGCGGCGGCAGCCACGGGTGTCTCTGCACGCCGCCTCCGCTATCCGTGGTGAACGCCTCTCCGAACTCTCCTCGCCCCGACGTGCTCATGGTCCCGGGCTCTCTTCTGTCTGCTGTCTGTCTGTATGTCTGCGCGCTGTGCACCTCGTACGTCGCGAGCAGCTCGCGCTCCAGGTCCTCCTCCTCGGCCGGAATCCGACCAGGCCAGCCAGACAGCCAGGCCGCGGCGGCCGGCTCGAGGGGCGCGGGGCGCGGCGCGCGGGGCGCGGCGAGGGCGGGGCGGCGCGCGACCGCGGGGGCTCGGACGGGGTTCGCGGCGTCGGTCGCGGCGTCGATGAATGGAGGTCTGCGATTGTCTAGTTACGTGGTAGTCCTGCAAGTGGGCTATCCCGGATTGAGCACTTGCGGGGCCCGCTTGCGGCACTTAAGGGGCCCGCTTGCGGCACTTAAGGGGCCCGCTCGCGGCACTTGCCGGCTTTCTCCAAGACAAGCTGGCACCGTGACCTCGGCTCGCAACGATGACCGGAAATGTGAGGCCGCGCAAGCAGCGCGGACAGCGACCTCGCTTGGTTGATTGATCACTCAAAGTCCGGACGAGAAGAAGGAGCTCCGCAGATCGTGGCATCGGATGGTCCCGAAAAAGGATCATCGGGTAAATCGGCGAAATAGTGAGGAATAGCGGGAAAACAGTCGAGAAGCGGGAGTTTCCCCGACGACGTACGCCACCGAGAGCGCGCATAAGGACATCGCCCAGTACCGAGCGTACGCGCGCAGGGCATGACGAGAGCGCGCGAGACCTGGGGAGCAGATCGGATGAGCAGCGCCGAGCGCGCGGGCGGAAGCATGTTGCAGGCGCAGAAGAAACTGTACTGGGAGGGCGGCAAGGCGCTGGCGCCCATGGTGAGGGCCTGCAAGCTCCCACTGAGACTTCTGTGCCTCTCGTACGGCGCCGACGTCGTGTACACGGAGGAGCTCATCGACAAGAAGCTGGTCGAGACGGAGCGAATACAGCACGGGGAGCCCGGCAAAGGCCTGGTCGAGTACGTGTGGAAGAAGGACCGGTCCCCGGTTCTGACCACGTGCGCGCTGGAGCGGGAGCGCGTCGTGCTGCAAGTCGGGAGCGCGAGCCCCGACATCGTCGTGCGCGCCGCGCAAATGTATGAGCGCGACATCGCGGGCGTCGACATCAACATGGGCTGCCCCAAGCATTTTTCCATTTCGGGCGGCATGGGCGCGGCCCTCCTGCGCAACCCGGAGACGGCCGAGGACATGCTGCGCGCGCTGCGTCGTACACTACGCCCCGAGGTCACGGTCACGTGCAAAATTCGCCTTCTTGAAGACGACGCCAAGACCGTGGAGCTGGCGAGGCGGCTCGAAGCGGCCGGCGCCCAGGCCATCGGCGTGCACATGCGCGAGACGCACCACCGTCCGCGCGAGCCCGCAATTTGGGACCGTCTTCGCGCGGTCGTCGACGCCGTCCAGGTCCCGGTCCTCGCCAATGGCGACGTGTACACGGCCAAAGACATTGACACGTTGCGCGGCGACCACGGGGCCAGCAGCATTATGATTGCGCGTGGGGCTTTGGGCAACCCATCAGTCTTTCGCGCCGAGGGCCCGCTGCCCATTTTTGACGTCATGCGCGACTACACGCGTGTGGCCCGCCTGGTCGGCCAAGACGACCGCAACACCATCTGGATGCTGAACCAGATGATCCGCTACGATACCACGCTCCCGAAAAAGCCAAAGGACCCCGTCTGCACTTCGGTCAAGGGCCCCAGGCCGAATCTAGACGTCACAGCCGAGGCCTTGGGCCTTGACCCAGCTGCGCTCAAGCCTATCACTGACGACATCACCTGGGAAAAGCTCGGGCTCACGCCGCCACCCCCGATCGGTGAAGACGCGCCCGTGCCGCTCGTAAATTCGGAACCTCCCGCAAAGAGACTCAAGACAAGCGCGCAAACTCAAGACGGGCCCGCGGAAGAGAACATCGCGGCGCGATGATATGCGCGTCTCATTGCGCCCGTGCGCCGTAGAGCGCCCTGTAGCGCGCAGTACTTCTATGTAAAGCCTACTCGGTTCGGTTCCCCGAATATTATATTACCCAGCTAATCCTGGACCCTCGACGCATTCGGAGCGCAGGAATTTCTTGAAAATAGCGCATCATCAAATTGCATCTGCGTTCGATGCCGGTCATGTCGCAACCCTGAATCATTTTGGCATTCAGCTAGAGCCCGTCTTGAGGATTCTCCAGGCGGCAGAGCGCAAAGGTCTCGTAGCTGCTGCAGCACAGGTCACGCACCGATGAGCCGGACAAGGCGTCAACGCAGTGGGGACTCGTCTTGGCAACGGCACCGCGCTGATCGTCGCCCCACACATACACTGCGCGCGTCTCTGTAAGGGCCACGGTGTGCGCAGCGCCGCACGAGACGTGGACGACCTTGACGTCGACGCCGTTCCGGCCGAGGTTCTCCACGAGGGTTGGGACGCGCCGAGAGTCTAGGTCTCCAAGACCGAGCTGGCCCCGCTCGCCCTCGCCCCAGGTGTAGACTTCTCCGTCGTCAGTGACACCTACACTGTGGTAGCGTCCTGCCGCAACGCTCAGCACCTTGCCGGGAAACTCCTCCACGAGGCAAGGGTCAGGGTTGGCCTCGTCGTAGATTTCACGGTCCAGGCCAAGCTGGCCCTCGCAGCCTCGGCCCCACGCGTACAAAGTATTCGAGCCCGCGACCGCCAGCACGTGGGCCTCGCCCACGGCAACACTCTTGACGACCTCCTCGATAAAGCCCTCATCGCCGCCGCCGAGGCGAACCATGGTGGGCCTGGACTGATCGTCATCATGGCCGTGGCCCAGCTGACCGTACTCATTTCGGCCCCAAGTGTACAGCCGGCCTTCGCGCGTGAGGACGCAGACGAAATTGCCTCCGCAGGCGACCTCGATGGCGAACGAGGTTGCCAAGCCGTACACCCAGCGTGGCTCGGACACGATGCCATCCGGGGTTCCTACGTGGCTCTCGACACGGTAATGGGCGTCGTCTCCAGAGCACGTGCGGCGCACAACGACCTCTTCTGCACTCGAGAGCGAAAGAGTCGCGAGCACACGGTTTGAGGTCCCGTCACTGAGGCTCCCGCCCCCACTCAGACTATGATTTCCATCCGAGTCGGACGAGAGCGACGGGACAGAGACCACGTAAGCGTTCTCGTGGGCAATGTCACGTTCTCGGGCGGCGCTCTTGGAATTCTGCGCGATTTCCTGAGAACGTGCCTTGCGGCGCTCACGATCCGCCTCGATGAGGTCCCAATGCGGTGTGGCCCCAGACGTTACAACAATGACGCTGTGCGGCTGCACAAAGATGCCATGCCCAGGCGCGCACTTGAAGTAGCGCGTGTCTTTGACGGCGCCATCGTTTTTCCCTTCAGGCGCGTCGAGCTCAATGCCGACCCAAATACCCTTGGCAAAGTCGGTGCGCCCCATGAAGCGGATAACGCCACAGTCAGCCCACCGCTTTGTCAAGAGATGGACCCTCTTTCCGACGCGAGGAGGATCCGCACCTTCCGACTCTTCCTCGAGATCCGGTTCTGGAGCTCCGTAGATTTTGTCGCCAGAGTTGACTCCCGTAGAAGATTCCACCGAGGGTGTCGACGATGACGTGCTCCGACGTCGCAAGAGTGTACGTGATGATTTGGAGAGTAGACTCTTCACAGAGCTCGGCTTGAACAGCGTGCGCCAGCGATCCGAGGCCCCCGCCACCGTCGGCGCAGATGCAAGACGAGTGCGACTGCCTTTGTGCCCGCCCATGCCGCGCAAGCTCTGCGTAAGGTTACGCACAAGGCCTGAAGGCGCTGAACGCGGCTCCAGGTCCTCCTCTTCCGCATCCTTTTCCTCCTCCTCTTCGTTCTCGTTGCCCTCCGCGATGTGGAAGTCCTCTTGCTCCGCAACGTTGGCGAAATCCCCGCCTGCAAACGGATTGTGCTTGGCAGTAGTACGCATTGAGGACGCCGAAGATCCCGCAGCTGACGTAGACGCGGACACGGTCGACGTCGACAATGTGGACAGAGATGCGGTGAAAATGGAGATTGGCGACGCCTCGCCGTGGCGCGGGCTTCGAAAGGGATTTTCACCGCCGCGGCTCGCGCTGGGAGAGGACCATTCCTGAAAGTACTGCTGCCTCGCCCATTCGGGCCAGGCCGCAGGAGGCGTCTCGAGATCATCCTCGGCCTCGCCCTGAAGGTGGGCCGTTCCTTCTTGGTCTGCATTTCCAGCGCAGCCGTCGGCTTCTCCGTTCTTGATCTCATTCTCGCCCGAAAAATCTGTGTCCAGGCGCAGCGAGGGCCGCGTAGCCTCAATTGCGCGTGACGTCCCAGCAACATCGGCTGCTGCTGCGGTGAAAGTCCCGACTTGGCTGTACGAGCTGAAAGATGTCCCGAGGGTCGACAGCGACGGCGCTCGCGAGGCGCGCTCCTCATTTCCCGCCGGACCCCACGAGTCGTCGTTGTCGTCGCTTTGGACGTTGCTGCTAACGCTGTCGCGGAAGCCGAAGCGCATGCCGGGCGCAGGCTCTGGCGCAAAGGTGAGCCCGGTTCCACGCGGATTGAAGGCGGTCTCCTCGTCGCTGTCGCCGTTGCTGCTCCTGCTGCTGCTGGAGCTCGTCTCGGACATGCCTTCGACGAAGGCCGAGCTCTGCCGGAGATCTCCGCACGCCTCGAACTTGAGGTCAAAGTCCTCCGGGTCGCCAACTTCGCTGAGGTCGCCCCAAATGTACACCTTGCCGTCGCGGGAGACGGCGGCCGAGAAGGACGAGCCGCAGGCCACGCTTGCGATGCAGATGGAGCGGTCCGCAAAGTACCGAATGAGACGCAGCTGCCGCAGCGAGGGCACGCTCGATGCGGTGGCGCCGATGCCGAGCTGGCCGGCGTCGTTGGCGCCAAAGCTGAGAACTTGGCCGTCCTCGGTGAGCACGAGCATATGGTGCGCCTCGGCGTCGGCGTCGTCGAAGCGGCTGGCAGCAATCCAGTCGACGTTGACCCAGTCGCTGTGCTGCATGCTCGCGTTGTATAGTCGCTCGTCGAGCTTGGGGCGGCGCTGGCCATTACCCCAGCGAAAGACGCGGACGCCGTCGCGGATGAAGAGAGACATGAGAATGCGCGCCTCCGAGTCTGACATGGACGTGAAGGACATGCCCGAATCCCTGGACTCGCTCGAGCCGGACGCCCGGGCCGTGGAAGCGCGGAAGCGAGAGAAGCTCCCGCCAAGGTTGAGGGTCCCGAGCTGGCCGGGGGCCAACCCGGGTCGCGGGCTCCCGGTGCTGAAGAAACTCTTTCCCGAGACGGTGCCTCCGTCTGCGTCCACGTGCGAGCGCGGGGACAGAGAGTCGCCCAAGCTGACGCTCGCCCCGCCGCTGCTGCGTCTAAAGACGGCGTTGTGCTCGAGGACGGACATCTTTTGCGCGAGGCGCGGCTTGCGGCGCGGGGACCCGCTGCGGGAACTGTTTGTCGGCGAGGCGTGCGCGGGCGTGAGCAGGGTCTCGTGCGCCGCAGATGTGTCAATGGACGACACGGAGGGCTTGGGCCGCACATTGGAGCGTGCAGGCGCGGGCATGCCGACTTTGGCGTCGGCATCGGCCACGGAGACGCCCGTCGTTGACATTGGAACCGGGGCTAGTGGCGGGACCGGCGACGAGACACTGGACAGCGTCGGGCCCGAAGTCGGCATTGGTGTGGGCGCGCTCGGGGAAAGGGTGTCGTGGATAGCGGACGCGTAGTCGGCGTGGAGACTTTCGCGCTTGGAGAGAATGTAGGCGTCGGCTTCGTCCTGGACCTCGGTGGCCTCGGTATGGATGAGCGTGTCGCGAATCGCGCCCCACAGCTGCATCTTGTGACGCACGACTGGGATTGCGCAGAGCTGGGTCATGTCTGGACGGTCGTCGGGGTCCTTTTGCAGCAGGAGGTCGACCAGGTCGCGAATGGCGTCCGAGTACGGCTTTGCAGCGATGCGATGAAGCGGCTGATGGGGCTCGCGGATAATCTGCAGGGCGAGCTGGGGCAGGTTAGGGGACTGGAATGGTTTGCTGAGCGCGACCATCTCGTAGAGCACGCAGCCGAGCGCCCATACGTCGCTCTTTTGCGTGTAGGCGGCCCCGGAGCAGATCTCTGGCGCGAGGTAATATGGGGTGCCGACGAGCTGGGCGCCGGCCGCGGTGGAGGAGGACAAGACCTTTGCGATCCCAAAGTCGGCGAGCTTTACGACGCGGCCGGTGGGTCCCCAGAGGAGGATGTTCTGCGGCTTGATGTCTCTGTGAAGAATGTTGCAGCTGTGGACATAGCGCAAGGCGATACAGGTCTGCGAGAACCACTCCCAGATCTGATCCTCGGGGAGCGGCCCGCGGGCCTGCGAGAGGACCTTTACGAGAGCGCCCCCCGCGGCATACTCCATGACAATGTGCTGCTTGCCCCCCTCCACGAAGCTGCCAAAGTACTGGATAACGTTGGGATGATTGAGCTCTGAAAGCAGATCAACCTCATTGATCATCTCCCTGCGCTCCTCTGCAGTGAGACCGCCGACGCAGGCGCGAAGCGTCTTGAGCACGAGGAGCCTGCCGTCCTCCTTGCGTCTGACACGGCGGACATTCGCGAAGGCCCCCGTCCCGATCACGTCGTAGACCTCGAACAGCTGGTCCATGGTCTTGCTGGCCATCTTTCCCAGCACGCTCGCGTTGCCCAGCGTCGCGCCGCGCCGCGTCGCGCAGCGCTTGCGTTGCTGGCGGCCCGTTTGGCCGTTCGGTCGCGAGGTCCCGGGCCGTGCCCGGGTCTTCTGGGTTGATCGATCTGCTTGGTCTCCGCGCCAGCCGGACTCTGCTGGCCGGGGGCTCGTATCCTCGGGCCGGGGCGGGCGAAGGCGAGCGGGCTCTGCGCCGCCGCCCTGCCTGCGTCCAGCCGCCTGCGCGGCCGGGTCCCGGCGCTGGGCCTCGGCGGCGTCCACTTCGCAGACCCCGCGGCGCAGAATGGACTCGGGACTCCGGTCGTCTGTCCCCTCTGGGGCCGGGCCGCGGCGCCTTTAGGCTAGCGGCAGGAAAGCGAGCTCCGGCGCTGCGCTCGTCGCGATGACGAGACGACGGCACGGAGCGCTGCCTGAGCAGAAGAAGTAAGTAGTAGTAGTACGGGTTTTGCTTTGCTTTGTTTTGTTCTAGGTATGGTTTGTTTGCGCATCAGGGGGGAAGTCAGCCGGCTTTCTGCGAGCCTCGATCTAGTGTCCGAGCCGTCACATCACAATGTTGGGATGATCGAGGGGAGCGCGGCCGGCATGGACGAAGAGGGCGGGACGCGAGAGGACAAACCCATGCACGCATGCAAAGACTGGCCGTTGTCCTGAGTGCTGTCGTCGTCATCGTCATCATCGTCGTCATCGTCGTCGTCATCATCATCAATATCGTCCTTGTCTTCATCGAGATCAAAGACAGCGTCGTCTCGGTCGTCGTCCCGGTCGGAGAGATGGTGGCGAGGCTGAGAGTGGTGTTGCTGGTGCTGGAGGGCAGAGAGCTCGAGTCGGGACATGTTCATGTGGTCAGGTGACTGATCGGCGGAGAAGCCGTCCGATTCTGTGTCATCGGCGCGGACGTCATCGTCGGCGCTGCTGTCCTCGTCGGCCTCGAATACTGTGTCGAAGGAAGCGAGGCTATCGTCGAGCTGGTCTTGCGACTGCTGCTGCTGCTGCTCGTGCATCTCCTGGTCAAGCTGCTCGATCTCCTGTTTGAGCTGTAGAGCGTCGGCACCCGGTTGCGGGCCAGTCTGGGGCGGCATGCGCTGGCCTTGGTGCTGCGCCTGCTGATGCTGCACCAGCTGCGGCTGACCGCCTTGCTGATGTTGCATCTGGCTATTGTTTTGCTCACGACCGACGTCCGAATGGCCCGGCGGCGGGCGCTCCTGTTGGTCGCTTTCGGCAACCTGCTGCTGCTGCTGCTGCTGGAGTTGCTGCGGGTGGTGCGCGCGACCGCGAGATTCGTGACGCGTCTGATTGGCCACCTGGGAGACGTGCGAGTGAAGGACAGCATAGCGGACGGCGTCGCAGACGCGGGCGCCAGCCTGGAGCAGGCGGTGGCCGATGGCGGTGTGGCCCTCGACGACAGCCCAAAAGAGCGGAGGCCGGCCGCGCTTATCGGCCAGCTGGACGTTTGCCCCGTTTCGCAGCAAAAGCTCGATGCAGGCCGAGGAGCCCTCTTTCACGGCCCATGCGAGCGCTGTCATTCCCTTGCGGTCCATGCGGTCGATCTTGGCCCCGAACTCTAAAAGGCGGCTCGCGGTCTCGACGTGTCCGTTCTGGCAGGCGGCCATGAGGGGCGTAAAACCTGAGTGGTCCGGGAGGTCGACGCGGCTCCCGTTGCGGCGCAGGATCTCCACGCAGTTCGTGCGGCCGTTGGTGGCGGCGTAGAGCATGTGCGTGAGCCCGTGTTTGTTGAAAAAGGAGTACCCAGTCTCGCCGGAGCGGCTGACGGTCTGCTTTATTGCGCGAAGAAGCAGGTGCGCGACGAGAGCATGGCCGTCCCGCACGGCGTACATGAGGGCGTCGAAGCTGCGCGCGTCCGAGTCCATGGGGTTTGCGCCGCGATCGAGGAGGGACTCGACGGTCCCGAGGTCCCCGGCGCGCGCGGCAATCATGAGCGGGGTGAGCCGCAGGGACCCGAACCGCGCGTACGGAGCGCACTCGAGGAGGCCCTCGACTTCGTCGGCCTGGTCATCGAGGAGGTTTTTGCGGAGGTCGAGGAGGGCCCTGTCGTTGAGGCTAAAGCTGACTGCCTTATGGTGCGACCCGAGGGTTCCTGGGGACCGGGAGATGGAGGCTTCGTTGCCGAGTCTGCGGGTGCAATGTCTGCGGCTCCCCACGAAGGAGACCTTGCGCGCCCGTTTTCGGATTGAGACCTTGTCGAATTGGTCTTCGACCTCTTTGAGTTCGTGCCGTAGCATGGTATGTGCGCGCCCGATGCCTGGCGCCGTCGCTAATAGAGGCGTTTTGCGCGCGCGCGAGGGCGGCGTGTATTGTTCAGGGTCGCGAGCGGCCGCGACGGGGGCCGCTCGCGCTCCCCGCGCGTGTCTGTCGTCCGCTCGTCGGTGACTTCGTGCGTGCTGCTCGGCGCGTCCAGGCGGGCACGCAGTCGTTTGAGCACGGAGTGACGCAGGCCGTCAGCCTGGATGCAGAGCAGACGCGGCGTCTCGGTCGAACGGGCGGGAGGACGACGAGTGGACCTGGGATGCGCGAAGTCGATATGAAGAAACGAGCCGAGTAACGACGGGTTTCTCTCCGAAAAGCAAGCAGCGTCTGGCGCTCGCGTAGCCCGTGCCGCTCGCGGCCGCGCTCGAGGCCGCGCTCGGGCGCCGCGTCGAGCTCCGCGCGAGCGCGGGGGCGGGCGGGCGGCTTCCTCGGCTCGGCCCGCAGAAAGAAGGAACCGGGCTCCTCGTCGCGTCCCGCTCCGCGGGCGCGGGCTCCGCTGGCAGGGGGCCGCGGGGGCGCCCGGCTTCGGCGGGCGGCCGGGGTCGGTCGGCCGCGCGGGGCCTCCGAGGCCGCGCGCG
>KQ758850.1:16259657-16276105 GCA_001462505.1 Aurantiochytrium sp. T66 | reverse complement strand
CCCCCCCCCCGCCTCGACCAGGCGCTTGGGAAAGGAAAAAAAAGAATGGACACATCGAGGATTGAACTCAAGACCTTCTCAATGCAAATGAGACGTGCTACCACTGCACCATGCGCCCGCTGCTATACCGTGGAGGTGCCACACTTGCTTATAAAGCTCTCAAACGTCCAATCCAAAGATACGACTAGCCTCCCAACGTTGACGCCGAGGCCGCCGCCCAGATCGACAACAGCCGCCACGTCCTCGCTCCGAGCCACTCCGCTTGCCGTTCCGCGCACGCCGCAGGCAACCCGCGCACCGAGAAGAGTCGACGATGGCCCGGCGCGGCGCCATGGTGCTCGTGGCGGCGGCGATGGCGCTCATGGTGAGCCTCGGCGCGGCCGAGATGACGACGGAGGAGCTCCTGGTGGCGGGCGCCGCCGGCGGCCTAGAGACGAAGGTCGGGCCGATCCCGACGACCAAGCTCCGCAACGGCGTGGAGATGCCGGTAAGTTGGTGCCACGTCTGTAAAGCAGCGTGAAATTCCCGGCTAACGTACCGCCGGCGGGTGCCTTCGCAGATGGTGGGCCTGGGCACGTGGGAGTACAACAACTCTGTCGCGTACAAGGCGACGCTCACGGCGCTCAAGGTCGGCTACGTCCACGTGGACACGGCAACCATGTACGGAAATCATAAGGGCGTCGGCGAGGCCATTCAAGCGTGGCAGAGCTCCAACGGCGGCCGCCGCGAGGACATCTTCGTGACGACCAAGATCCCGGGCGGCCTCAACTACTCGGCGGCGGAGGCCGCGCTCGAGGCCTCGCTCTCGGATCTTGGTCTCGACTACGTAGATCTCATGCTCGTGCATTTCCCCGCGTACTGGGACGGCAAAGGCGGGCCTGAGATGCGCATCGAGGGGTGGAAGGCCATGATGGACTTTTATGCCGCCGGAAAGGCCCGCGCCATCGGCGTCAGCCACTTTTGCAAGCGCCACATCCTCGATCTCGTGCATGCTGGTCTCACCATTCCGCACGTGAATCAGGTCGAGTTCCACGTGGGCATGGGCAGTGCAGGCCCTGACGCAACGGACGATCGTGAGTTCAACCACATGATTGGTACTCTCTACGAATCCTTCAGCCCTCTTTGCGGCCCGTGCGGGACCTCGGAGCTCATCAATGGCGAGCTCGTCACCAAGATCGGCAAAAAGTACGGCAAGTCCGGCGCCCAGGTCTCGCTCAGGTGGCAGGTACAGCAGGGCATCCCCGTCATTCCCAAATCCGACGAGGAGGCGCATATCATCGCCAACGCGCAGCTCTTCGACTGGGAGCTCTCCATCGAAGACATGATGACCCTCGACGCCGCCAAATCGCCTCCGGTCACGGGCGGCGGCGACGGCAAGACCTCCGGCGACTGCAAAATCCCCTAATCTCCAAACTGCGTTGATTATTGACTAGACGTCCGTCTTGTTTTCGGATATTTTTTCACGCAGCTTGGCCTACGGCGGCAATAGCGACGGTGTCGGGTCCAGCTTCGCCTGCGAGGGCGAGCGTCTCTTCCGTGTTGAGCTTGGCCGGTGAGCGCGAGAGGGCTTGCTGAAGTCCTTTGATGAGCCCGTCGCGCGCCTCAATCTCGGTGTCCGCCTCTTGCAGCTTTTGCTCGAAAAAGTTAAAGTTTCGCTTGGCCTGTGTTCGCTCGCGCTCCAGGTCGAGGGTCAACTGGTCCAGGACATTGGCCATATATTCCTTGGCGTCCTGGGTGTCCTGCTGCAGCCGCGTCAGCCGCGAAATCTCGTCAGACTGCGCCGCCAGCTGCAGCTGCTGCGACTGGATGATGGACACCAAAGAGGCCAGGGAAGCCGCCTCGTCCGTACTCAGCGCGCCGGGCGTCTTCGGGCCCGGGATGGGCGGGCTAACGGGCGGGCTTGTCGCCAGCGCCCGCTCGCGCTTGCGAAAGTCCGCCTCCAAATCGAGCATCCGCGTCGTAAGCTCGGTGATGCGCACCTCGCGCTCCGCCGCTACGACCTTGTACTCCCAGCAGCGCTGCTCGATGTCCTCAACCTGGGCGCGGAGGCGGTCTTTTTGCTCCCGGTAGAGAGCGCGCTCGTGCTCGCTCTCTCGCAGCGCGGACTTGAGCCGCGAGGCCAGCACCTTGTCCGCAAAGGGTCCGTAGGTTTGCTCGCGGAAGGCGTCCACCGTGGCCATGGTCACGCCGCTCGGCGCATCCCCGAAGAGCTCGCGGGCGATGCGCTTGCACTTGTCCATCGACATGGTCTCGAGCGGCTCCTGCTGCTGCGGGCCCAGCTGCGGGCAATGCTCCGGGCCCGAACTGCCAAACCTGCGCAGCCTCCCGGACCCGCGCGGCGTCCGCAGAGCCCAGCCGGCCGCACCGTTTGCGCTCGCGCTGTTCTGCGCATCAAAGGCGTCGCGCACGTGAACGGCGAGCAGGTCGGGCTCCAAGATCTGGCCGCCAGGCTTGATGCTCCCAACAAACGAGGAATTCCGCGAGCACGACGGCGACTTTTTCCACGAGCGCGACCGCTCCGTAAGGGTGCGCATCTGCTCCGCCTTGAGCTGCTGCGCGAGGGCCTCGGCCTCGCGAGCAGCAACCTTTTCGCGCTCCTTTTCGGCCTCAGCAACCTCGGCCTCGCGTTCGAGCCGCGCAACCTCGTCTTGGGCGGCACGCGCCGCGGCTTCGAGGCGCGCGGCCTCTTCTTGGGCCTTCTTCGCAGCCGCCTCGAGAAGCAGCGCAAAAGCGGCACGTGCCCACGCTCCTCTTTGCACGCGCTGGATCTCTACAGCGGCCGCCTTTTGCAGCAGGAATGCGTACCGGGTGCGGTACGCGCGATATCGGCGCTGGATTGTCGCAACAGCCTCGTTGCGCTCCCGAAAGTAGAGCAGGCGCTGCTCAAAATGCTTGGCGGCCATGGCTTTGGCCACGCACTTGCGCCATAGTATCCGGACGTAGTAGAGCTTGAAGCGGTCGATGACCCACTTGCGTTCCGCTTGCGCCTTTGCGTCCGAGGGCGCTGCGCACGACCACACCTTGGAGGCCTCGAGGATGCGGTCCAGCATCGACAACTGCCCCTTGCGGAAGAAGACTCGTGTAGTTCCACACCGATACGCCTTGTGCGGAACGTCAAAGGCCCAGAATAATGCCTTAGTGAACTCGCGCGCGTTTCCGGCACCGAGGTTACGCCAGATGCGCAGCGCCTCTGCAGGGAGCGTCTCGGCGTAGGCATCAATTAGGCTCTGATACGGGATCCGCGTCGGGAGCCCAGATTTGAGAACCTGCGCCGTTTGCTCGATGCTCAGACACCGCAGCTGGCTCACCACGAGCGCGCGGTCAAACCAGGGCCGACCGTCCTCGCGCTTCATCTGCACGTTGGGCTTGACGCACCGAATGAACGAGCACTTGGTCGCCTCGAGCGTGCGCACGAGCTCCTTAATCTGCGTCGAAAACTTGGAGACGATCGACTGCGTTTTGCGTCGCGAAGGCCGTCGCCCTCCGCCACGAGCCGCGGGAGCCGCGTCCTTTGGCGGCATTCGGCCCCAGGCCACGGCCATATTGATGGCCTGGCTTAATTCTGACTGCGCCCGATCCGGGAGACGGTCGTTGTTCTTGTGGATAAAGCCCTCCGCTACGTAGGAGACCGGGCCGGGGTAGTGCGCGACGATGAAGTTGCTGCGAATATCCTTAGGATGAGGTCGGGGGAAGCACGCATGGCCGGCAAACTTGCTGTGCAGAGCCTGGTTAAGCTTCTCGTCCGAGGGCTGTGGGGCCCGACTGACCTCGTCCACGAGCCCCAAGAGCCCCGGTTGGCCACCCACGCCGTGGAAAAGGTCCACGCACGCACTCGAAGCGCGCGGCGGCGGGAAGTCTGCGTCTTGCATGACCAAGCCTTCGGCCTTGTAAAGAGCGACCTCGGCCTCGAAGACCTGGCGGATGAAGGTGTCCTGCAAAGCCTCGTTCGTGTAGTTGATGAGCAGCTGCTCAAACATGTTCTGCTGCATCGACTCAAATCCGAAGATGTCGAGCACGCCAACAAAGTGGACTGCCCCGCGTGCTGCCTCCGCCTCGTCTTTCGAGGGCTGCGGAGCGTTGTGACGGCCAAGACACTCGTTCAAGTGGTGGAGAACCCACTCAAATATGCCTGCGTAAATTGCCTTGGCCACAGCGTTGCGGTTGTGAACGGCACGATCCAGCCCCTCGGGCGTAACAATCGGATCCTGCGTACCTGGAACGCGCACTTCGCGCTCGCACAAGAGCCTGTGCAGGCTATCGGGGTCTTCGAGGCCCAGTAGGCGGCAGCAAATCTCGGCGGAGCCCTTGATACTTGCTCTGTCGGTATCGCCCTCAAAATCGAGCGCGAGAAGATGCATTACCCCTGCCAAAGCGCTAAAGAGCACGTCTTTGTCAATGCCCACAGTCTCGAGCGCGCCGCAGAGCTTCTCGAATCGCGCCGCGTCGTTTGCTATCTCACGACCCTCCTTCGTGGCGTCCTGAATTTCCTCCAAGTGCAGCTCCGAGAGTTGGTGTCTGGCTGCGCGAAGATAGTGCAAAATATGAAAACTGCGCTCCTCCGCTCCCTGAAAGACGACCCTGCTCTTTTCAAGCAGGTACGTCTCGATGCGGGCTCCCGAAATGTCCCATCCCGAGCCGTCTGCGCGCCGCTCCAGAAACACCTTGGTGTACTTGCCAAAGCGCGAAGAGTTGTGGTTCATGCAGGTTGAGGCGTTGCCGATTGCCTCAAGGACGGGACTGACCTGGAGCAAGCGCTGCTCAAGCTCGCTGCCTTGCGCAGATCCGTGGCAACGGGCTACGAGATGCCGAATGACACGTTTTGCGCTCTCGGTCTTGCCTGCGCCGGAGTCGCCACCGATGACGATCGATTGGTCCCCGGCACCGGACCTCGCCCCGAGCTGAAGCTGCTGCAGTGCGGTCTCTGCGATTGCAAAGGGGCCTCGGGCCCGAGAGGTCCCGCATCCGTACCCAGACTCATCCAGCTCGCGGAGCGGGTTCACGCTAACGAGAACCGGGCCCATAAAGGTGTACGGCGCGTCTTCCATGGCACGCAGGCGCAGGTTTTCGAGGATGCCAGGCTCGTGGATGTGGTGAAGCGCCGTCATGTCCTCCTCGACGCCGCGATTCATGGCAAAGACGCCATCGTAGGGCTCGAGGGAGTCGGCGGCCGTGCCGGCGTCCAGGCCGGCCTCTCCGCCTGAGATCTCGCTGCTGCCGCGCACGACGACATCGCCTTTGCCGTCGCCCGCGCAGGCGACGACCACGCCCACTTTCCAGCAGCCATCCTCCTTGCCGCCGTACCATACGCGTGCGCCTTCTTCGAAGGCGACCATTTTGCCCCTTTTTCGGGCGTTCAGAGTTTGTCTTGTCGTGTTTTGATGTATTCTGCTCGTGTGCGCGCGCGGCGCATGGACTAAGTACTGTGCAAACGTTTGGTGCCGCTCTCGCTGCTGTCCCCCGACTTGTTTATGCGCGCGATGGTGTCTCGGCGTCCATCACCATGCCGAGTTGCCCGCCGGGCGCTCTTCTGAGAAGCAGGGGTAGGCCAGCTCGTCGATTCCTGCAAGCCTTGCCTTGGCGAGTATCGCGAGGCGTCTATCAGCCTCTCTCCGTCGAGAGCAAGTCAATCTGACAGCCGTCCAGGGCGCAGCGGACCGGACCTCGGCGTCTCGAGCCAGATGTCCGCCTCCGGATGTCCCAATTGCGATGAGCCTGAATTCACGCGTGCTCTACCGGGAGAGAGGCTGGCGCGAGCGGGACAGGCATGCACAAAGGCGCGCGACACGTTACGTACGTGCGTGCGAGCCGCGCGGCGCTGGATGCGGCGAAGAGGAACCACGTGAAGGCTGCGTTCAAGTTCAAGCGGGCTGATGCGGGTCTCGGCCAGCGCCGCGTTGCTTTGCTGGTGCAACATGGCGAAAAATGGCGTGGAGTCCGAGGCCGCGGTTGTACTTGCTACTGCTTTGGTCGCCGTGCGTCAAGTTGTAAGCTACTCTTAGCATACACGACCTCGGCGGCAGTGCTTCTCGCAGACTATTGCAGCGCGCTGTTCGATAGCTGTATCAGCAGCAAGAAGAAGGTGACCTCTTGATCGGGTCTCATCTCCCCAATTTGTGTCTTGAATTGACATTCCGCGTGTCGCAGTGACGCTAGGTTGTTCTCTGCTTAGAGTTAGTTAGCTCGCGCTGCAAGCTGAGCATAAGCTGAGCAGAACAGATACAGCGACGGCCAGCCTGACTGTGAGTTCTCCTCGTGCTCAAAAGGCACACGTTTCGCCAATAGCAATGAAGAGAACCCTAGCTAGAGACCTAGACCTAAGGCATGCAGCAAACATTCCGTGGCTGCCTGTTGACTCTAGAAGTGACGCATCCTAGCAGAAGAAGCAAGATACAACAACAATTGCTCGTGTCGTGCGCCACGATAAGCCAGACCCACAGCTTCTTGGCGCATTTGCTCTACTCGCATGCGCCTTCTCGCTCGCACATTCTACTCACGCGTCAACTCAAGCCTTCGCGCGCGCTCACGGCGCAACCTAAGCCACGGTGTCGTCCCCAGGCTTGGGCTTGCCTTCGTCGATGTTGTTGTGGATCATGTGGCTGCCAGTGATGATGCTCATCATCTTGATCTTGTTGATCATCATCGAAGGATGACGCGCATTATAGCGGCGGTATCCGGGCTCGCAGACCGCGAACCACCGCGAGCCTTTGCCGCACGCGCGTCCCGCTGGCCGACGACGCGCTGTGCCCGCCGCCCGCCCACCCGCCCGCCCGTCCGGCAGGTGATCAGCGAAGAGCAACCATGAACGTGTTCGTGTACGGCAGCCTCATGGAGGAGCGCGTCTTGGCGACGGTGGTCGGGAGGATGCCGGCCATCCAGCCCGCCGTGCTGCTCGGGTACACGCGGTACGCCATCCAGGAGCGCGTGTACCCGGGCATCCGCCCCACCAAGCCCGAGGAGAAGGTGCCCGGCGTGCTGGTGACCGAGGTCTCCGAGGAGGAAATGCGGCGGCTCGACAGCTTCGAGGACGACGACTACGACCGCGTCGAGGAGATGGTGACGGCGGAGAACGGGAGCAAGCATAGTGCAAACATTTACGTATGGAAGAAGGAGCTCGAGGCGGAGCTCAAGCCCACGCTCTGGGACTACGAAAAGGACTTCATGCCCCACGTAGAGGAATACGTCGCCAACACCAAGCGCTTTGCGGAGCACGGCTACTCGTGGGACTTTGTCGAAGCCGATGCCGAGAAGTAGCACCGGGCGAGGTACAGCGCCCGCGCGCGCCGAGCTCGGCGATAGTGAGAGTGGGCCTGCGCGCCGCCGCACCGTCAACGGCCAGACTATCCTGGAGCCTCAGCCTTTCTCACACATACATACGCCCGCCCGCGCGCTGACTGAGACCTCGCGCATGCCATGTCTTTCCTAGTTTCTCACGCCAGACGTGCGAGGAGCGCTAGAGGTCTTGCCTGTTTCATTCCTGGCCTTCGCGCTGCCGCTTCGCCTCCTTAATCATCACATCGTAGAAGCAGTCGTCTGTGCCTCGAGCAACCAGGCGTGTGAGTAAACAGTCTAAACTCTGAGAGAGGGCAGTGGATGCTCTCGTCGCTGATCAACTTACATTCTCCAGAGGCGACCAGCAGACTGATAAAGTAGGCATCCCCGGCCCTGCCGCGGTTCTTGGCTTCTTGAAGCGCTTCGTTGAACTCTTTGAGCGTGATACCCTCGTCTTCGAGCCAGTTCTCCATGGTGGATTCGTAGAGAACCAGATACTCCTTGAACAGATCGTGGTATTCCAGTTTGTGTTCGTCGTCACCGCTATCCACGGTGTCAAAGAAAATGTAGGCGTTTTTGCGAATGAACTTTTCAAAGACGCCAATAAATTTGGAGCTGAAGCAGTACCGCGAGGCACGCTTCATAAGTGCGTCCGTCTCGTCATCTTCGCCCCGCTTGCTTTCCACCTTGCGCGCCTTGCTGACGCTGGGGGCCTCGCTGCCCTCCTTGGTTTCGTCCCCGGGAGTAGCCTCGAACTTGCTCTCCTCTTCGGCATCGTCTGCGAACTTTGACTCTCGCGGCATCGTCTACAAAGGCGCTTGAGCGCACGCGCGCGCGGTGGTTCTGATTGCCGAGCCGATTGATCGTCTTTAGGCTTCTGCACACCACAGCGCAGAACCCAGAACAAGCCGATGCCGTACTCGCTGCTCTTCGAGCAGCTTTGTGCGCGTCTCGCTTTGTCGTAATCTCCTTTTCGAACTAACCGGGCCGATTCCTATGCACGATTGCTTCCCGTCATGGCCGACGACATCATCGCGGTCCTTGTCCTTGCCCGCTGGTCCTGGCCATGACCGCCAAGACCGTGGCCAATAATGGGTCTAACGGATAAGGAAGGATGCTCTTGCGCTGCTCTAATAATAGGAAGGGCGACGGCTTGACGGAAGACAGACAGCCGGTCACATCAACACGGAAGCTGTCACAAGCGGGTCACGAGGCCGATCGCAACGACGCACAGGCCTGCCACAGTCGAAGAGCATTTCTGGCATCGGCTGGGCCGTGAAGTCCAGGCGCGCATACATCCCGGTGACCAAACCTGTTACGGCGACGCCAGACCCGCGCGTACACAATCAGCGGGGACCATATGCGCGGCGCTAATCGTGCCAGATGAAACCTTGGTGCACGCTCTGGCACAGACTCATGCCGAATGGCAAGTCATCATCGATACGCGCTGTCGCCCCGTGCGCAGCGAGCTCACAGGGCACGACGCAACCGAACAGCAGAGGGAGAACTGCCCCAGCGGGAAAACCTGATGCTCTGGACAAACGTCGAGGCACAGTTGCCATCTTCGAAGCGCACAAGTCGGTGGAGGGGTCCACCACCAGGTCAGTCTGGATCACGCTCGGCGCACTTCTTCTTCACGGCGTCATCGCCGTCCTTATTGGCCACTTTGTCGAGGAATGGTCCTTCCTCGAGAGCGTCTATTTTGCCATCGTTACTCTGACAACTGTCGGCTACGGCGATATCGCTCCAAAACGTCGTGTGGGTCGTCTTCTTACGGCCTTTTACATTCTTTACGGCTTTGTGCTGATTGCCTGGGCCATCTCCTCGCTGACGGTGGCCATCGCGCAGCGCATCGAGTTGCTCAAGAGAAAGCGGATCTACGACCAGCCGGCCTCGCGAATGCCCTACACTGCGAAGGTATGCCTCGTGCTCAGCCTTCTCTTCCTTTTCGGTATGGTCTTCTTTACCGTCGTGGAGGACTTGTCCCTGAGTGACAGCTTCTATTTTGCTGTCGTCACACTGACCACGGTTGGCTATGGCGACATCAAGCTCACCGACCAACGAGGCCAGGCCTTTCTCATTATTTACCTCGCCATCGGCACGGTAACTCTCGCCAAGCTTATTGGTGACGCCGTTGACGTGCACCTCGAGGCCGAGCGCAAGCGGCGCCGCGAGTCAATATTGCGAAAGCGGCTCTCCATCACCGAGCTTTTCCAAGCCGACGCTGACGAGTCCGGGTCCCTCACCGAAGCAGAATTCATCGTCTTCAAATTTCAGCAAATGGGCATCATCAAGGCCGATGATCTCCGCCAGGTCCAGATGCAGTTCTTTGCGCTCGATCAGGACGCGAACGGGTGCATCACGATGGAGGAAGCCAAGGCCGTAGCTTCGCAAAGCTCAGGCTAGCGGCCTAGACCCGCACCCAGGCAACCCGCGCCCAGGCGACCCGCGCCCAGGCGACCCGCACTACATCTTCCTTTCTGCGGTCATCAAAGTGCGCTTGCATTCGCACGTATACGCTCCGTGGCCCAGCCTTGCCCCTCTGCGTGCATGTACGTGCATGTACTACATAGCTCTGAACATCAAATCTTTCTAATTCACGCATTCAAGGTCGTCTGCTTCGCCGCTCAGGAGGTCGAAGTCTGAAGAGAGTAGGAATGATGACGAGATTGGGCTCAGACCGAGCTCGCGCTCGAGCTCTTCGAGCTTTTGCACCTGTCGAAGCTGGTGCGAGCTGACATTGCCTCGCTTTCGCGAGAGCGCCGGGCTCTCCGAGGCCTCCTTGCTCAAGAGCGGACTCTGGAACGGGATGGGCGTCCCGACCGCCGAGACGAACGAGGCATATTGTGAAATGGGCGTCATGATGGGCGTACCCGGGGCTTCTCGAGAGGTATGGAAGGAGGCCTCGCTGCGCTCCTCAAACTTTTGCATGCGAATCTGCACCTCTGCCTCACGTCCCTCGAGGTCGTCTTCCCGTGCCTTGAGGTCCTGTTCGCGGGCACGCAGCGTCTGGATCGTGGACTGCAGCTTGGCCTGCCGCGCCGCAAGCTTCGCGGCCATCGCACGGACCCGGGCATCTTTTGTCTCCAGTTCACGCTCCCGCTCGCTTACAATGCGGGCCCGCTCGTCGACCTGCGCCTGTGCCTCTGCCAGCTGCGCCTCGGTCTGTGCAAGCCTGCCGCGGGTCGCTTCAAGGTCGTCCGCGAGGATCTCGAGCCGGGACTGGTCCGCCTCAAGCGCCTCCTTGGCAGCCTGCGTCTCTTGCGTGTGCCGCGCCTTGATACCCGCCAGCGCGGCCCGGTCCCGCTCGCTGGCGTTCTCTTGCTCAAGCGTGAGTCGCGCGCGTGCGCTGTCCCGCTCGTTTTGGACGCGCTCCAGCTCGGACTCAATCTCTTGGTGGGTCTCTTCGAGTGTCTCGACAACGCTCCGAGTCTGGTCCAACTCAAGCGCTCGTTCCGCTAGCTTCTCGTGCGCCTCGTTCAAGCTCGTCCGCGAATCTGCGAAGTCAGTTGTTAGGACCTCAAAACTGGCCTCGAGATTCAGCCGCGCTTCCTTCGCGCACGCGAGCTCGCTCCGCACCTCGGCGATCTCGTGCTCGCGCCGAGATGCCACATCTTCGAGAACCTTGTGCGCACAACGTGTGTGAGCAAGTTCACGGGCGCGAGATGCAGACTTTGCTTGCGCAAGCTCCGTTTCACTCTGTGCCGCTGCTAGCGCTTCTTCGAGCGCGTCCCGCTTGCTGGCCAGGTCGAAATGTGCAGCTTGCACCGCGGCTAGCTCGTTCTGGGTCACAGAAAGCTCCTCGAGGGCGCCGGCGTGCGCATCTTCGAGTGCCTTAACGGCGTCCCGAGTCTTTGCGAGCTCGCGCTCGAGCTTCGCGAGTTTCGCGAGGGCACTCTCAAGGTGGGACTGCGAATTCCCAATCTCCGCCTGCAATCTCTCGCACTCGCTCTGGATGTTTGCGTTCTCGTCGCCCGCGAGAGCCTGAGACGCAATCGCTTGTGCTAGCTTTTCCTGCAGGAAGCAGAGTTTCTCGTCAGCCTTACTCTGAGCCATTTGTAGTCTTCGGACAGCGTCTTGGGCTTTCTCGAGCTCTTCGCCTCGTTGCTTGAACGCGGTCTGCTCGTGCTCGAGCTGGGTTTCTAGATCCGAGACCTCGCGCTGCAGCGATTCGCCGTGCTCCTCCAGATACGCCTGGGCGTCTTGCGCTTGGAGTTTCTCGGCCCGAACAACGTCGAGCTCGGAGCGCAAGGACTCAAGCTCGACCTCGGTCAGCCCCTTGGCCCTGCGCAGGTCGCGCATGACGCTCTGGAGGTCATCAATGTCGCGCTCACGCTGGTCGAGCCTCGCGCGCGCCTTGCCCGTCTGCGTCTGCGAATTCGCGAGCTCCAGTCGGAGGCCGTCGCGTTCGGCTTCGAGCTGGACTTGGACCTCCCGGGTCACCTCCGCGGCGCGGGCTGCGGCATCCGTTCTCTTGGCGCACTCCTCTTCCGCGGCGGCGAGCTTGGCAGCCAGGTCATCAACGTCTTGGCGCAGCCGGACGACCTCGGCCACGAGAGCCGCCTGGCGCGCAATGTGCTCCTGCTGGAGGGCTTCGCGGGCCTGCTGCAGGTCGGCGACTTTGGTCTGCGATGCGCCGAGGTCTTCGGCCTGCTCGTTTGCCAGCGCGCGCAGCTCGCCAATCTCCTGCTGCGCGCTGGCGAGGGCCGCCGTCTTCACCTTGAGTGCATTCTTGACGGCCTGGACCTTTTGCTGCAGCTGTCGCGTGTACATCTGCTCGATGGGAGGTGTCTGCGCGGGCGAGGCCGCGTCGACATGAGCGCTCGTCGGAGGCGTTCCTGCAACGCTCACGCGTCTATGCTTTCGCGAGAACCGCGTAGACGCGGAGGGCTTCGTCGAGAGCGAGGGCGAGATGAGGTGCAGCGGAAGGTCCCTCTCCGGATCTGCCGCGACCTGCTGCTGGCTATGCGCGAGAAGCAAGAGCCTGCGGAACCTTTCGCGCTCCTCCTCGCGCTCCTTGTTCTCCTTCTCACGCAGCTCGAGCGAGGGCGCGCTCTGCGCCCGGAGCAGCGCAATCCTTTTCTTGAGCTGCTCGATGGTCACCTCTGGGGCCTGAGACTCGTGCTTGGAGGCCTGCACGGGGACGCGCGCGGCGGTGCGGGCAAACTGCAGGGTTCTCTTGGACTCTTCCTTGAACTGCGCTGCCGGCGTGATGCAGCAGATGACGCAGACCAAGGAGTCGCCGCTCAGGGCCGGTTTCAGGATGCGCGTGAGCTTGGACGTGCGGAAACTGACGTGGCGAGAGGTGTTTGTCGAGGGCGTCGATACCTCGGTCCCCTTACCCGTGCCCGTGGCGCCGCCGCTAGCGCCGCCGCCGCCCTCAGCGAGGTTGGCCATGGCGAGGGCGAGTGCCAGGAGGCTCTGGTTGATGTTTTTCGCCTCGGCGATCTGGGACCCTTTGGCGTTACTGGTCCGCATGCTCTCGCTGCCAGCAAGGTCGACAAAGTTGAGCTGCGCTGAGAGTCGCGAGCCGTCCTCGAGCGAGACGCTCGACACGTGCACCATGAGGATGGTGTGCGCGCGGCTCGACCGCTCGTTCATTCCCGTCGAGCTGACGTGCCTTCGCGAGGCACCGTCGCGGAGGATGGCCATCGCCTCGTCGACCGAATTTGCGACTTTACGCAGCGCTGACAGGGTCACGCCACCCTTGAGGTCGTCGCGCACGGAGACAGCGCCCTGGGTTCGGGGCGTGCCTCGCTGTTGCGAAGGCGGGGTCTGAAAGGCGTTGCCGCCGCGTCTTGCGGGCGTTCGCTTATGCGGCGTGCGAAAGGACCCGGATTCCTCGCCGGTCGGCGCCAAAAGGTCGCCAATCACCTCGTTGTAGACCTCGACGTAGCTGAGCTCGACCGAAAACGCGTGCGAGGAGCGGCGGGCCTCGGTCGCGGTAAAAAGCGCCTCGAGGCCCAGTTGCACAGCGCCGATTTCTGCGTCAGGGCCGTCGCCGCCAAACATGGTGTAGGTCTTGCCGCTGCTCGTCTGGCCGTAGACGAGCGCGGTGCCATGGTAGCCGTCGAGCACTCGCGGGATGAGGTCTGCCACGGTCTCCTGGAAGACGTCCGCGTTGCGGCTCGCCTCGTCGAAGACGCGGTCGAAGATCCAGGTCTTGTCCTGCCTGCTGCCGGGCTCCACGAGCGCGCGGCCCTGGTTGCCCACGTGCCACGCGACGTCTTCCTCGCGCACGGGCCGCACTCTGACGCAGACCTTGATGCGCTCCATCGTTTTACTGCGCGGGGTCTCGCACGATCACGATCGGCGCCGCTCGCCTCGCGCGGTCGCCCGCCTCGCGCGGTCGCCCGCCCGCCCGCCCTCGCTGCAGCAGCGGCGAGCACGGCCAAAGCTGCGCGGCACCCAGGCCAGGCCGGGCGTTCGAGGCTGCGCTGCGCTGCGGTGCGGTGCTGCGAGCGGGGTCGGCGGCCTCGAGCGTCGGAAACTGAGAGACGGTTTCGTCTCGGTGCGGGCTCCCCGCCCATATAAATGATAGTCAGCGCCTAACAAAGCGGACCAATTCTGCGTCTGCGCGCCGATCCTGCGCGCAATACTCGGAAGAGCTGGCGCTCGAGTGGACCTCAGAGCACGCCCAACGTCTGTCGGATCCTCGCCAGACGAGGCCAGCTCACAGCACGGTCGTCTGCGACGAGAAGACCGGACCCGGGACGGCGAGGGCGGCACGCGCCTCGGGAGGCGTCAAAGGCGAGGCCTTCAATCTTGCGCATAAAGCCAGACACCCGCGACGAGCGGCGCAGCGAACTTGGGGATTACTGGAGAGCGTGCTGGGGATCGAGAACGAGAATATCGGGGCGTCGCCGAGGAGAGGCGGGCAGGTGACTCGCCAGATTTCTAGCTGCGCGCCGTCCGCGAACTCGTCCTCATCAGATGGGATATTGTAAGACACTGGGTAGTCCAGCAGCCACCCCGCGACCGCGACGAGCTGAAGGGGCGTCTCGCCGGCGCCGAGATCGACGCGCACCAGCTCGGAGCTGGGCGCTGCGCGGACTGCTTTGTATAACCGCTCGAGTCTTTGCAGGAGCATGCCGGGAATCGTGGCGGAGACCTGCTCAGGTCCGCCTGAGTAGAGGTCCACAAAGATGGGCATGTTGCCTGTCCAAAGCCTCGCGCGCAGGCGGTCGATGTTGACGATGAAGACGGACCCTTCATCGTCGAGCTGGACGACGCGGCAAGGCCCGGAATCTTGCAATCTGTGCAGAATCCGCACAAGTGTCTCTGGCTTGCGAAGCGTCTGCGAAGCGTCGCGTTTGTCACAAGAGATAGGTCAGCGGGGCCGTTGCGCCGTGCACGGTAGCTCAGAACGTACGAGAAGCGGAAAGTTCGCGTCGACCAAAATTGCCGTGCGCGCGCCGCTGAGACTCTGCAAAATTGCCGCCCGAAGCTCGTCAATCTTGTTGACGTCAGCCGCGGTCCTCGCACCCAAGAGTGAGGTTACCAAGTCTCTGCTCACATCCTTCAAAGCTTGTGTATGTGCACGTTGATGCCCCACCGAGGCGCCGAGCACCACAGCCAGCGCCCTCTACGTGCACAACAACAGACGTCGGCACCGTCGGGCGACAGCGAACGAAGCGCCAAGCAAGCAAGCAATCAAGCACGCATGCGCGCACGCAGCACGCACTCAAGTGAGCGTTGTCAAGCGGGTTAGTCACATCAGCAGAGGCACGGCGCGGGCTCGCCAGCAGGTCGCGGGGTCGAGTTGGCCTACTCCGGGCCAGCCATCGCTCGTCCGACTTCATCCTCCTCCCCGACACGCACCGTTTCTCTGTCCGAGAGGCACGCGCGTCCCTCCGGCGCGGCCCAGAGCAGCGCGAGGGCGCCGCGCATCGTGGTGGCCTGTCTGCGGCCGCGGCCTTCGGTCGGGCGTGTACGTACGTACTGCCGCGCGGTACGGACGAACGAACGGCCTGGGCTCCCGGGACGTTGTCTACAATAGTGGCGACATTGCGGTGCACGCGTCCCAGGTCGTGTATCACGTACGCGACCCGGTAGTACCCGTGCGTACGTACGTACAACGCGACGGACCAACTTGCCAGGCCGCACCGGGCCGACGGGGTCAAGAATGGCCTGCTTGCGCTGCCCCTAAAGTTGTCGTATTGTTTGTCCACGGAGACGATCGATCGGTCGGAGCTGCGCGACGACGGCGAGGCCTTTGGGGACCAAGACGAAGAAGCCTCGCCCGCGGTCGCCAGTGCCCTGGCGTGCATCGCGTGGTCACCGTCACCGCGTGTGTGTCCCTGTCCCAGTCGTTCGTTCGTTGTTTTGGCTCTGACGTGGGCAAAGCTTTGCAGCCGCGCCGGGTCAAGCACGATGAAAACCTAGCACTGTGCCGGGTCGTGCCGGGTGCAAAGTCGACAGTGAGTGAGTGTGAGTGACCGGTGACCTCCTCCGGAGGTTTGCCGGAGTACCGTACCCGTACGTACGTATGTCAAGTCGTCCTCGATCATCATGATCGTCTTCGGCTTCGTTCTTGAGCAATATTCTTGAGCGGCATTCTTGATGCGCAACCTCCTCGCAAGCCACCAAGCCACCCGAGCTCGCCGACAGCAGGTCCCTCGCTCGCTCGCTCGCTCGTTCGCTCGTCGCTCTCTCTTCATCATCTCATGCACATCACTCACCCTTCGCCGTTGTTCTTGTCGTTGTTCTTGTCATTGTCGTTGTCGTTGTCGTTGTCGTTGTCCTTCTCGTTGTCGTTGTACGTACGTACGTAGGTCCCGCCTCCTCGTCCTCCTCCTCCTTCTCGGAGGAGGACCGCGACCATTTCTCCTCAGCCAGCGCTGGCTGGCGTTGGCTCCCGTGCGACGGGGATCCTTCTCTCAAGAGCGCGGCGAGCGAGCGCCGTCGCGGGCGTGGCGCTGGTCTGCTCGTCGCTGCTCATCGCGCGCCGCTTTGGCCGCCTTCCGAGCAGACAATTCAAACCAGACCGCAGACAGCGCGCCCGCGACCGCGAGCCCGGCCGCCGCGCGGCGCGGCACGGCGCGGCGCGGCACGGCGCGGCGCGGCAGCAGCGCGGCGTGGCAGCGCGGCGCAGAGGGGCCGAAAAGATCGCGGGGCGGGGCGGATTAGATTGGGCCATGGAGCAGGAGCAGGGGCCCGCGCGCGCCGGCCGCCGCCGA
>KQ758850.1:16235986-16250835 GCA_001462505.1 Aurantiochytrium sp. T66 | reverse complement strand
GCTCAACCAGTTCCACGAGCTCTACCTCGGCGAGCAGTCAGCAACAGGGCCCCAGGCGACGGTTCAGGAATCTCCACGTGGCGCCTTGCCCACTACGCCCGTGCCCCCTGGTGCGTCGCCGACATCTGCGGCCGGCACGCGGGGTGTCCGGAACGAGCATGATCTTTTGGCTGTCGGGCAGCGGCTCAAGGATATTTTGGCATCCAACTTGCAGAATCTCGTTCTGGGCAACGACGAGAAGAGCGATACAAGCTCGGTCTCGCACGAGGAGTCGCGCCGCCTGCGACCATGGCACATTGTGGACGCGGACAGCCTGCCGTTCAAGCTCACGTGCCGAGTCTTCATTGGGCAGGCCAAGGCCGGCTTTACCTGGGGAGACGGCTCAGTGACGACTTCGGTGGGGCGCGCGGGCGAGGAGTCAAAGTCCGTCACCTACCTCGTGGCCACCGAGGCGCACGTGAGTCTGCACACCTACATGCACGACGAGAGCCTCGACGTGGAAGCTCTTCGCCTCACCGCCAAGGTTGGTTCCATTGGCGTCGTTGACTCGAAACGTCCGGACCGTCCCGTTGTGACACGAGAGAATCACCGCAACACGGACTTTTTCGCGCAGGCTGCGCCCAGTCTACCCGCTATGGTGAAGGTGGTGATCCACTTGCCGTACGGGTGGGCGTATAGCTTGAATTTCGACGACCGCCGGGCGATCTCGCCCCCCGAGGAGCTGGGCGGATCACTGCTCATGGAGGTGGAGGCCCGCGACCTCGCTCTCGAGACGCCTGCGCTGCAGTACACGCTCCCAGCTCTCCTGGGCGGAATCATGCCTCTCGTCAAGCTCATCGAGGTGCCCCCGCTGCCCTCGATTGCCGTGCAAGAGGTCGCAGTGCAGGTGAACACGAACGTGATTGTTTACCTCGCGGAAAGCATCGACTCTGTTTTCGGCTCGCGCGCGTTCTACGCCTTGTTCGACTCCGAAGCCCACTACACGGCCAAGGCCCGTGAAAGTCGCGAGGACTTCTCCATCGACTCAGAGGTCGGCTTTGGCATGTGCAGACTGAGCCGCAACCAGCCCAAATCACGGAATCCGATGCGCCGCAGGCGGTCGTCCGCCGAATATTCTTCGCTGAGCATCCTTCGCAAAGATACGAGCAGCCTAGACGCATCGCGGTGGAAGGTGAGCCATCGCATTCTAAGCAGCGTCGTCACGAACATAAGGGGCTCGCTCTCCATTGACGCAAACGGCGAGGCCACCACCGAACTTTCTGTCACCGCGCAACCGATCGTCATTTACTTTTGGATTCAGGATATGGCGCTCCTGTGCGCAATTCTACTCAACTTTGTCAACGATGGCATCGCGCTCGGTCGTCAGATGAATACTATCCTGCGCTTCGAACTTCCCGTGTCGCTGCAAAACGCGCTCGCGCGGAATGCGGGCAAGGCCCCGCCGGATCACGATGTACCATATGCCGGCTTCGAGGACCTCGGCGATGAATCGAGCGTCCGCACGGGCACTGGCGAACTTGGCAAGCCCGAAGATGCGACCGCCGTTGGAGGCGGATCGGGTCGCCTGCGCGGATTCCCGAGCCGGCCATTTGTCTCTCAGCGCGAAGGGAGCGGCCTGCTGGCCAAGCCCATTGTGACGCACGCGAGCGCAGACACGTCGGGGATCGCGCAAGAGGACGAGGAGGCGGATGAGGAGGAGACTGTTGTCATGCACGCCATCGCGGGGTTTCCCCTTGTCCAGCTGCCTTTCCAGTTCGCCTCGGCGTCGAGCGTGCGCGTGGTGACCAAAGAGCGTTTCCTCACCATGCTGGCCATTATCGGCCACGACGATTCGCCCGTTCTCCGCTTCAAGTGCTCGCTGTCCTGGTTATGGAGGGACCCCAACATGACCGTGGGCGCGCAGATTGCGCTATCCTTCTTCAACCTGAAAAAGGCGGGCTGGGAGCCCGTTATAGAGCCGTGGCACGTGCATGGGACGGTGGTCATGGATAATACCCTCCAAGGCCCGCGCAAGATGAAGTTCAAGGGAGCAGGCGTCCTTGCAGAGGAGGTCATGGACATTGACGTCTCAGAGGAGTTCGTGACGACGATAGTGTCTCTCTGCCTGCAGGGTATCCGCTTCCTTGACCACGACAGTCAGGGTCTTGCCGTCTCTTTCTACCCAATGATTGATGATGAAAAGAAGCACCGACATGGGTACGAGCTGTGGAACCTCACGGGCGAGCCGGTGCTGTACCAGCCCGTGTACGATGAAGCAAGCGAGTCAGTCCAGGACGCGCGTGCCCGCGACGTCCTTCTTGAGTGCGCCAGCACTTGGGATCTGAACACGGACTTTGAGATCCTGCCAGACGGCCAGAGCGCCGAGCTCGGGTTCTGGACCACGCTGTCCGGGTCGACGTCCCAGCGCTCGCCAACGGAATATATGGAAGACTCCATGCTCCCGAAAGGGGAGGCGGCGGCCAAGGCGATTCTCGGAAATACGTGGACTAAGCGAGACCATGTCGACAAGAGTGCGGGAACGAAGAAGAAGCGCTTTATCCGCCTCAAGTTTGACGACTATGACACGAGCCTCAAGGCGTACCTGATTCGTATCGACCGCGTCGGGGACTACGCACTTCGACTCGGAAACGGGAACATGCTCCGAGTTTCTGTGGGCACGCGCAACGGCTTGGTGCACAAAATCAAGCTTTTGTCCATGGTGTCTGTGGCCAATCGTACAGGCCGGGATGTCTGGCTTTCCCGCACCGTCAATGAGCAGTACATGGTATACCCGCTTCACGTATTGCGGACACTGTTCTGTCCGCTCATCATGACGGACGACGAGCTTAGTCTCGAGTACACCGTGGAGACGTCTGTGAACGCTGCGGTGGAGCCTGAGAGCCTGCACGGCTCAAGCGTGCCGCTGACGACACGCAAGCCAAGACTTCCTTTCGTTTCGGAAGAGAACGAGAATGAAGACGAGCAACAAGACGAGGACGTCATCACCCCGTCACCCAAGGAGGCAACAGAAGAGGAGGCGAGCCCCCTCATTGGCGAAAGACGCGGCAGCAAAGAAGAAGTAGCAGCAGCAGCAGCAGCAGCAGTAGCAGCAGACGAAGACGAAGACAAAGGAGGAGGAGGAGGAGGAGAAGAAGAAGAAGAAGAAGAAGAAGAAGAAGAAGCAAAGGGCCAAGAGGAGATCTCCGGAGCGGAGCGGCCAGGCGTCCCGCCGACATCCTCGCAGAAGAAGTCTTCAAGTGGGAAGTTCGGGTCGCGCAAAAGTATTCTCGGATCTTCGGGCGCGAAGCTGAACATTAATCTGCGGAGGATACCGGATCAGAAGCAAACGTTCATCCTCGAGGTAGGAGACGACTTTGTCTGCGCTGTGGAGTTCGAATTTCGCAAGCTCGAGTCCATGGCGCTCTGGAACTACCTGGAAAGCGGGAAACGGCGTGATAAGAAGAAAGTGGCGAGCATGGACACAGGGCCACAGATGGAAGTTCTCCGGCCGCGCTGGGCCAAGAGCTTGGGGCTTTCCATGCAGTCCCGCGATGTTCGGGAGCGGCGTGCGAAGGAGAAGGATCTCCGTATGCGTACTCTGCAGGCGGTCCAGATCGTGCTCAAGCCGCTGTTTGCAGTGTCTAACCTTTTGCCTGTACCCCTGCTGGTGTCTTCAGTGCGTCGTCAAGGCCCGCGCAAAGACCCACAGTACGTGGCGCCGGGTGGGCGATATATTTGCGACGACACGCATATCGAGGCGGTACAGTTCAAGGTGCCGACCGAGGATTCCGAGTGGAGTCTGCCGATCCCTCTGCACATGCTGGCCCCCGCGGATATTGCCAATCGTTTGCGCTTTGATCGCACTCAGGCGGAGCTCGGCCCGACGCTGTCGGACCATTTGCGGCTCGCTCCGCATGCCGAGGAAGTCAGCGAGAATGTCCTCCAGCACGCGGCCCAAACAGTGAACGCGGTAGCCAAACTTGCCACGGACACGGCCGTGTCGGCCTCTCGCGGTTTGACAAGCCGAATGGATGGCGAGACCGAGACCGTGCCGATTCTGTCCCCGTCCGGGGCAGGGGTTGCCCGCTCGGGAGCCACGGGGACGATGGCTTCCAGAAACGCCTTGCAGACAGGCCCGGGATCGGGAGCTGCGGCGGGACTTTCGGAGGAGCGGGAGGGCAGCTCTGCGATTCTTGGCGTGCGAAGATTATCGACGGAAAAGTCGTTGCAGGACGTCCACCTGCACAAACGCGTCGTGCCTCAGGCACTCCGGAAGGCGTCGCGACGCAACGCCAAGTCGCACAAGATGAAGTCGAAGAAGATGCTCTCGTACGGGAGCGACATGGCGGTCCTGGAAGCCGGGCGCGCGACCCACGAGGAGGAGCTCGGAAGCGCAGGCCTTGCGAAGGGCAGCGTGAAGAGCGCGTCGAACAAACCTGCTGCAGTCAGATCCGCTGCGGATGGCAACGAGGGGGCCGAGGTCGATGAAGCCCTGCGTGCCGCGGAAGAGACCTACGACCTGGTCTTTCCGCTGGCGCGCCGGGTGCACCCGGACACCCTGCGCTGCACGCACCGGCGGCACGTCATTTCTGTCCGGGTAATCGAGACGCGCGAGGTGCCGGCGGAAGGGCCGGCGGCGCGGCGCGAACTGAGCGCAGACGCGCGTGCGCTCGACGGCGTATTCGGACGAGCTGGGTCGTCGACCACCTCCTCTGCGTCGGCGGGTGTTGCGACGTCTGCGCAGCGCGCGGTGAGTGCCCACTATCCCGGCGCGAACGGTGTGGAGTTGACCTCGTATCCGCGATACACGCCGACCGACCGCATGCTCACCCTCATGTTCCGGCAACGCGTCATTGCGACGCGGCAGCAGAGCATCGAGCTCGCCAAGAACCGGCGGAAGAGTCTGCTGTGGGAGGAGACGATCAACTTTATGTTTGACAATATCCTTCAGAACAAGGCGCAGGTCCCGAAAAAGCTGTACATCCAGTACATCAGCGTCGGGCACGTGCTGGGCTCATACACGGCGCACACGGGGCGACTTCGGAAAATCCTGGGTATTGGGTGCATCGATCTCGCCGACCTGCTGATGGACTTTAGCCGCGGCAAGCTGCGGCGACAAAAGTGCACGGTGACGATCCAGGCAATGAGCGGCACCCCTGACGACCGTACGCTCGTGGAAAATAGCAAGATCGCCGAGGTGGACATTGACGTACGCGTGCTGACCCGCAAGGCGGCGTCGCTCCTGGCTGGAAGCCCTGGGGCGGCGGACAAGCTTGGAGGAAAGCAGGCAACCCAGGGCGCCGGCCACTTGGATGGCGAGGTTGTGCGGGACCTCGAGCCAGACACGGACGACGAGGAGTTCGAGGTGCTCTCGCAGGTGGGGTCGGAGGTCGACAGCGACGTGGAGTCCCTCGGGTCTGAGGACGACAGCGGAGACACGACGCAAGCCCAAATGGCACTTTTGGGGAACATGGGGTTTGTGCGGGCCTTTCACAAGTTTGGCGCCGGGCTGGGCCAGCGCCGCAAGGCGGAACAGGAGGTGATCCAGCAGGCGCTCGCGTTCCAGGAGACGCTCAAGCTGACGGACCGCCGGCTCACGGGCCCGTCGTCGTACAGCTTGGAAGACCATGCCGACCTCAGCAGCATGCTGCGCGAGCACGACAGCCGGCGGGGCCCGCTCTCGCTGCGGTGTCGTGTAAGCAGTGCAATGGACGCGGGCTTCCGGCTGTCGATCCACGCGCCCATGTGGTTCCAGAACGAGTCGAGCGTTGAGGCGGTCGTGCAGAGCCTGAAGAACGGGGCGTCGACGATCAGCGTGGTGCCGTCGAAGCGGAGCCTCCTGCTGGAGACGGACGACGATTCGCTGCAGCTGGCGCTTCACCGCTTTGGAGACAAGCTCTCGAACGTGATGCCGGCGAACTTCGTGACGCCATCGCTCAAGTTCAAGTTCAAGGACTTTTACTCGGGGCGCGAGCTTTTGAACGCGTCGCACTTTGTGGCCGCTGTCTCGCAGGGGGCGCCCAATACTCTGGACACGCGGGTGGTCAAACTCTGGCACTCGATCTACATCTCCAACAAAACGAACGTATTGCTGGAGATCCGGGCGACGGGACCTTACCGGCGCATGGGGAGCTTCATCTTGCACCCCGATTTAGAGCGCGCCCCGTGGCACTATGGCAGCAACCAGATGCAGATCCGCTCGCGGACGCTTGCGAACCCGAGCCCGCGCGGGGCCAACGGCCTGGACGCGATCGCCCTGGGCGTTGGGCACGTGGAGAACATCATGTCGGAGACCGTGCCGAGCAGCGACTGGTCGGGCCTCATTGACCTGAACGCGGAGGCCTTTCAGGATAACTACGTGAGCCTGCCCGTAGCGCTGTTCGACACGGACGGCCTGCCGGTGCGCATCGTGCGCATCGTGCTCACGCGGAGCAAGCAGGCGGCGACGACGCGGTTCATCTCGTTCGAGAAGGACGACCCGCCCACGTACGTGATCCAGAACAGGTCGCTACGGACGGTGGTGGTGAGCCAGAAAACGCTGGGCCAGGGGGCTGGCGCGGACTCCCTGTCGGTCTGCGAGAGCGTGCTGCGGCCAGGGTACGCGGCAGCGTTCGGGTGGGCAGAGCCCTCGCAGGACCGGCCGCAGATCTTGGTGCGCATGGTGCTTTCGGCGGATGACAAGGCGGCCATTCAATCGCAGGGCTTGGGCCTCACGCGGCACGTGGCGGAAGACCTCTCGCACGCGTACAAGCTGTCGAAGGTGGGTAAGCTCAAGAGCTGCTCGATCGGCGACGTGCAGATGCACGTCAATATCGACGTGTTGGGGTCTTCGCGTCTCGTCAAAATCTCGTGCGAGGGCAAGGCGTCGTATGGCTTCAAGACCGGGGCTCAGGGCGCGCGCGGTGGCTCGAGGAGGCCGCCTCGCAGACGGGGCTCTACGTACAGCTCGCTCGACGAGGGCTCGTACACCGCGAGCGGGTCATATGGGGCAAGTTTCGGGCAGGACGCAGCGTCGGCGGCGGCGCAGGGCGAGGGCCGCGCGGGTTTCGGCAGAGCTCGAGTTGGCCAAGAGGAGGGCGCGACAGCCGCGAACAATGACTCGCCACTGCTGGACGAGGTGGAGAACCAGTACTCGGTGGCGGTGCACGTGTTGGAGGCGCAGGGTATCGGACCACCCAAGGGGCAGCCGGCTGGGTACCCGCGCGTGATCGTGCATTGCGGAATGCAGTCGAGCATGACGCCTGAAGCGGAGCCATCGCTCAAGGCGACTGAGCCGCGGGCAGGCTTTATGCCGTCGGACCAGGCGTACGACACGCAAGGGCCGCATAAACTGGTCTCGGGTCGTCCTGTGGGCGATGTGCGGTGGGTGCATGCCCCCATCAGGTTCGGGTTCGACGTGGTGAAGCCTGGGCAGGTGCGGTTCGAGGTCGTGCAGCCGATCGTGGACGGGATGACGGGGCAGGTCCGCAACGACCGGGTAGGGTCGCTCTACATTCCGATTGGCGGGCAGTTTCACGACAGTCCCGACATTGCCAAGATCGCCCCGGACTGGCAGATGCTGCACGCCAAAGTGGCGGCCGGCCACCAAGGAGCCCAGCTTCGCGTGGAGATTTACCTCTTGTCGAATATGAACGCGCGCCTTCTCTCGGTCCCGCGGATGCTCCGCGTGCGGATGAAGGGATTCGGGCTGTCGATCATCAATAGTGCGCGGCGGCGCGAGGACCTGTACGGGCGCGTGAGCGGTATCGACCTGGGCATTCAGATCCGTAGCAACGGGCGGGTGTCCACGACCTTGCGCGTGGGAAGCCTACAGGTGGACAACAACCAGCCTCTGGTGCAGAACCGGGTTTGTATCGTGCCGACAATCAAGGATGTGTCGCTGCTGGAGCTGCACTGCGTGGTGGGCCTGACGGGAAGCAGCACGCTGATTGTGGACACGCTGAAGCTGGTAATGCAGAGCATGGATGTGAAGATTGACGAGAAGTTCCTGGACGCGATCCTGGGCGTGTCGAAGGGTTTCGTGAAGCGCAAAGACGAGCTGGCGATTGTGCTGCGGCGCGCCAAGGCTTCGATCAACGGAACCTTTGAAGGTAAGCGGTCGACCTCGTACGAGTTCATGGAAGATCTCTCCGCGGGGGAGACGGCGGTCCTGATGGAGAGCGACGACTCTGGGGCGCTGCACGGGGAGTCTGTGCATCGGTTCTTCGCGGGCCACTCGCTACAGACGGTGGACATTGCGAGCGAGGTCGACCGCATTCTGCAGAGCCATGTGACTGTGTACGTGCGGGACCTGCACATTTACCCGATCAAGATCACGCTGTCGTTCTTTTTCCAGTTTGGCGAGACGGACTTTATCACCCAGTACCAGCGCCCGGCGATTGCGCCCATCAAGGGCGTGATCGCCGGTCTCGGCAAGTGGAGCGACGTGATTATCCGCTGCGGGGATGTGCGCGAGTCGGCGCTCTTTGCGGATCCGATCAAGATTGCGAGGCAGCTGGGAACTCGGTACGCGATTATGCTGTCGAAGCAGTCGTGGAAGGGCATCGCGGCGCTGGAGATTTTGGGCAACCCGCAGCACTTTATCGAGCGGGTGGTGGGCTCGCTGGCGCGGCTGAGCACGGCGCCGGTGCAGGTTTTCAGGGACCAGGGTCTGGAGCGAGCAAGCGTCACGCTCGGAGACTGCGTTGCGAGCGTCATGTGCACGTGCGTGGCGGCGCCCCTTCAATTGACGTGGCGCGTGACGGGTTCGATGGCGACGATCCTGGAGGGCACGCGGCCGATCCGGCACCTCGGGCTTCCGCTGCGCATGCTCACGACTGCGCTGCAGGCCTCGCAGCAGGGTGTCGAATTCTTTGACCCGATGCACGAGTCCGTGTACCCGACGCGACGCCCGCGCACGTTCAACGAGCACGGGCTGTACGAGCCGATTGTGGGTAGCGCGTCCACGGGGCGGGGGGCGGCGGAGCGGCAGACGCAGTCCACCGAGGCGGGCGCGAACTACTGGGCCGACGACGTGAGGGTGATCATCCGAGATGACGACCGGTCGCTCGGCGGGCGCGGGGAAGACGCTGTGAGCGAAGGGTCTTCGTCTGCGCGCCTCTTGCACCACGAGACGCAGGACACGCTGCTGTCGTCCCCTTCGGCGGCCGGGAGCGGGCTGACGTTGACGTCGCCGTTTGACTTTGTGGAGACGCGGCCGCAGGAGGAGGGCGCGTCGGACGGGGAGGACGACGAGGGCGCGGGTGCGAGAGGTCGAGGAGAGAGCTTGACAGCGAGCAAGAAGCGGCGGTGGTCTCGCGAGCGTCGGCGGAAGCGCCGACAAATGGGCGTCTTTGGCTCGAGCGGAAATCTCCACTTTCACAATGACGGCGCACTGCATGCGCAATCAAAGAATCCGGACACCTTTATCATCAACGTGTTTGACCAGAACTTTGAGGGGCTCTCTCAGGAGGCGATCGACGCGAACCTGCAGTCGCAGTTCCAGATCAACCATTCGATCCACCTCTGCATCATGTGCATTCCGGGCTTGAACATCTTCTGGTTCGTTGTCTACATTCTGCACTGCATCGGCATCTTGCAGTGGTTCTGACGCTGCGACATTGGTTATACCTTTATCATCAACGTGTTTGACCAGAACTTTCAGGAGGCGATCGACGCGAACCTGCAGTCGCAGTTCCAGATCAACCATTCGATCCACCTCTGCATCATGTGCATTCCGGGCTTGAACATCTTCTGGTTCGTCAGGCGTCTTCGGCATCGTCGGAGATGGATTGAAATTCGGCGGAGTCGTTGGGCTGGGTTGTCGCGAGTCGTTGTCGCTGGTTTACGTGGTGCCTTTTTCCCTTGCCTAATGACTCCTAACGACTAACGACCCTGGAATTGATTAATCAGGGCGGCCAAGCTCGAAAAGTGGTCGAAATTCAAATTTATGTCCATTAGCCTATCCCGAAAGTTTCTGGGGTCGAAATTCGAGCGACTACCCTCTGTTTCGATACGTGAGCGGCCCCCCGACTCGACACGACGGATGTGATATTGACGACGCGTGCGTGCGCCGGGGGTGTAGCTTAGCTCTTTTCATTTCTCTTCCTTTTCAGTTGTCATCGTCGTCGTGCTCCTGGGCCGCGGCGACGGCATTGTCGTCGGCCTCGAACTCGAGGAAGCGCTCTTTTCTGCGCCGGCAAAAGAGGATGAAGGATGGCGAAGCGAAGGTGGAGATGCAGACGAACATGTTGGCTCCCTCCTGCGGAGCATGCGGGCCCCGGGCAGCAAAGGTGGACGGGGGTGAAGAAGACGAGAGCCCCGAAGAAGAAGAAGTAGACGACGACGACGACGAGGAAGCAGCCGTTCCGGACTTTTGCCCAGAAGAAGCGAGCGCCTTGTCGTAAGGAATAAAGATGAGGCACTGGAGAACGTGCTCGCTGTCGCAGGCGTGCTTGTTGGAGACCCACCCGTAGTGCCAGCCCCAATGCATGCGGTTAAATTCGAAAGTGGCCGTGTGCACGGGCTTGCCATCTTCGCCGGTTCGCGTTTGTGGGGCCTGCGTAAGGTCGCCGACGATCCAGGGCTTTGTGCGATTCACGCGAGTGCGCCGGAGATCGTTGAGTTTGGCCTCGGTGATGACGTCTCCCGGGCGCACGAGGGCCGCGCCAGAGGCCACTGGGGCAGTGGGTGCCTGCTGCGAGAGCGTCTGGGGCGCGGCGAAGGCGAGGCTGCCGCTGCGAGCGAAGCGGGCGACGCAGACGACCTCGCGCAGGATGCTCGGCGAAAGGTTCGTCTCGAGCTGAGCGAGCACCGAGCCGCCACAGAATCCGCGGTCCTTGTGCATTTCGCTGCAGCGAGGGAAGCAGCGGAGGTTTTTAAGGCCACCGCGCTTGTTGTTGCGCTGGTATCGCTTGGAGAATTTGGATGTGAACTTGCCCGAGATGGCGTTGATGTACGGCGTGGCGAGCGTGGCGGAGACAAACTTTACGGGTCTCGCGGGCCCTGGCGGCACGGAAAGGCTTGGGAGTCGCGAGGTTGGGGGTCCGCCGAGCATGGTGCCGGGCCCTTTGTATCTTGAGGGGGCGAGCATGTACCAGATCGTGGAAGCATCTGCTTGCGCCTTGAGCGCGGCCTCGAACTCTCCAACGCTGGGAGCCGGCGCACCGGAAGGCGCCGCGCCGGTGGCGGCTCCGCCTGCAGAGCCGCTGCCTGCGGTGGCGTTTCCGCCGGCGGTGGCGTTTCCGCCAGCAGCGCCGTTTCCGCCAGCAGCGGCGCCGCCGTAGAGCATTTGCTGGCGCCGCAACTGCTGTTCTTGGAGACTGAGGAGTTGAGCGAGCTGGTGCTGCTGCTGCTGCGACTCCTGGGAGGCCGCCGCTGCGGCCGCAGGAGTCGACGGTGCAGCGTACGAGGTCGGCGGCACAGGTGGCTTGTCGACATCGCGCTGCTGATGCTGTGGCTGGTGCTGGTGCTGCTGCAGGCGCTGCTGCTCTTGCTGGAGCTGCTGGCGGTGCTGCTGTTGGAGTTGTTGAAGCTGGTATTGCTGGATCTGCTGCTGCAGGATCTCGTAGTGCTGCTGGAAGGATTGCTGCGGCATGCGAGACTCTTGCAGGCCAGCGAGAGCAGGGTTGGGCCGGTGCAGGTCGGCGTCGCCGGCGGCGCCGGCGCCGCGGGCCTGCTCGAGTTTGACGATGTTTGGCTGCGTGAGATAGTTGCCGTGCTGCTGGAGGTAGCTGGGCGGCGGGGACCCTCCCTTGCCACTGGAACTACTGCTGTCGGCACGGCTAAACTGTGCGTTGGGGCGGAGGGCGTCGTACGCGGGGAGCGAGGTCGACGAAGGCGGCTGGAGGCGAGAGTAGTCGACTGGGAGTGCGCCTCCTGGGAGTGCGCCCCCCTCGAACATGTTGTTGACGAGCGCCACGTACTGCTGAAGCTTCAGGCTTTCTTCGTCGGCGGCGCTAAGGCGCGGGTGCTGTCGAGGGCTGCCGGCATCCTCGGCCTGCTGGTCTGCGTCGCGGGGTCGCTTCATTCGGCGTGCGTTGCTGGGGTCTGCGGCAGTCTTGGGAGCCAAGAGGTTGGGACCTAACCGGGGTTTCTGTGCCTCCAGGATCGAAACTGACATGTCCTCTGTACCTGTTCGGCAGCCTCTGCGGAGCAAGCAAAGCCTGGCAAGCGCGCCGGGGTCTGCGTCTCTGTCTGCTGACGCGCGCCGGGGCCGCTACAGCTCGCTTCGCTCTCGTGAACCTCGGCCTCGAGCGAATAGAAAATAAAACCCTCGAGACCGTGACGCCGGTTGACCGATTACCGTTGCGGCTTCTCGCTCCTCGACCCACTCCACTCCACTCCACGTGCTCCGAGGCTCGATGTGCGTACGGTTCGTACGTACGTTCGCACGTACACGAGTGGGCGAGTGATTGCACAATGCACGCGCGGCGCGGGTGCCGGTCAGGCAGCTCCGTCGCTGCGCTGCTGGCTCGTTGCTTCTTTGTTTGCTTGCTAGCTGCTCCTTGCTTGCTTTGCTTGCTTGCTTGCTTGCCCGCCCAAGTCCCGCTGGCTGACTGAGGGACGCCCGGCCTCCTTCCCTCTCTCGCTTGGTGACTCTGGTCTGTCTGTGCGTCGTACGTCGTACGTACGCTTCCTTCCAGCCGCAGCTCAGCTCAGATCAGGCTGGCTCGTCTCGTCTCGTTCGTTACTGCGCTGCGCTGCCTCCTGTTTTCGCCGGTCCTAAGCGCCGACGGCCCCGCGGCGTCGCGCCGCGTCGCGTCGCGTCGCGCGCGGCGTATCGCACGATAGGTCGATCGATCGATCGATCGATCGACCGACCCCGAGCCAGAGGCTGGCGAGAGAGCGAGCGAGCGAGCGAGCGTGGCACTGCGCTTCGCGTCGAGCTGACCGATGAAGGGTGGACCTCGATCGGACTCTGGCTGGCCTGGCTGACCTGGTGGCTGGCTGGCTCTGGATGCAGGCGGCGGCGGTCGCAAGCGTGCGCGTGCGCGTGCGCGAGAGCGAGGGAGCGAGGGAGCGAGCGTCAGGCAGGCAGGCAGGGCCGAGGTCCTGAGGTCCTTGCCTCCGCACCGACCGGAAGGAAGGTTGTCTGCTTGCTTGCTGGCTTGGTCTGGTCTCGGTCTGGCGACTTGGGTCTGATTGAAATGAATTGGTTGGAATTTGGAATTTGGAGAGGATGAACGGGGGCTCCGCTTGTACCAAAAGCAGCCGAAAGGAAGCAGGGAACAGTGCGGCCAGCGAGTGAATGGAAGGAAAGGATGAAGGAAAGAAAAGGAAGGGGGCCGAGAAGAATGAAAGAAAGAAAAAAGAAAGAAAGAAAGAAAGAAGAAAGAAGCTTTCTTTCTGCTTCTTCTTTCTTTTCTTTCTTTCTTTCTTTCTTTTCTTTCTTTTCTTTCTTTCAGAGTGATGAGAGAGTGCTCACTTCACTCGCTTCGCTCGCTTCCCTGCTCCGTTCCCACCTCTACCCGACCTCGATGAAAAGACCAACCGCTCTGTCTCTGTCTGTCGCGCGGCGGGTGGCTGGGCGACCGGCCGGCCTGGCCTGGCCTTTCGCGTCGCTCGGTCGCTCGCTCGCAGGCGGAGCGAACCTGGGACGTGAGCGTGAACTGTTGGGCGGCCGCGGCCGCAACGCAGGTCACACGGCTCCCGTCGGATGGCGTTCTCTTGTCGCCCTGTCGCAAACACCCGAGCCGAGCCCGCCGCTCCGGCACCGGCAGGGCACCTCGCGGGTCCCTCGCGGCCCGTCCGTCCCGCTTCACCGTCAGAGGCGCGCGTCTCGCAAGCAGGGCGCGCGGATGCGCGGATGCGCGGATGCGCGGATGCGCGGATACGCACGCCACGCACGCACGTGACGCACGCACGAACGTACGTACGTACGCTACACGCTCGTCCGATGGCCCTCGGCACCCTCGGCAGGGCTTGCGGGTCGCGCCGAAGCCGCCGGGTTCCCTGAGCCGCCGCCGCTGCCGCGAGGGAGGGAGGGAGGGAGGGAGGGACCTTGAGTTGAAGACGCGCTCGGTCGGGGCCCTCGGGCCGGGCCGCGGGCCGGAGCCGCGAGCGAGGACGCAGCGCAGCGCAATGCAGCGCAATGCTCTGCTGTCCCTGACTGTTGCTCTGTCGCTGGCACGAGCGAGCGAGCGAGCGAACGAGCGAAAGGGCGAGCGGGTTCGCACGAGTCCGCGCGACCCCTGCGGCGCTGTACGCACGATCCCCTCGCGACGCGGCGAGCGGCGGGGCGAGTCTCGTCTCGTCCCGTCTCTCGTCTCGTCTCGTCTCGCCGCCGACTCTTACTGGCCGGAGCGCAGCAGCGCGGGGCCTGGAACTCGCTCGGGACCCGAGACGAGGATGGCCGAGCGGGCGGAGTCCGCCCGGCCCGGCGCCGAGCACGCACGCGCGCACGCACGCACGCACGTACAAGCGTAGCGGCGCGTAGCGTAGCGCAGCGTAGCCAGAGGTCACGAACGAAGGAGGTGGCGGGGGCCGTCCCCGCGCGGAGGCCTCCGGGCGCACGCAGGCACGCAGGCACGCAGGCACGCAGGCACGCAGGCGCCGCTCCCGCGCGCGCGAAGCTGACTGGCTGGCTGCCTGGCTGGCCCGGCGCGCCGAGCTGCTCGACGCTGGCTGGGTTGATGTGGTTGATGGGATGGATGGATGGATGGATGGGACGGCCCAAAGCGACGACGGATGGACGGAGTCGCGCGCAGACCCTGCGCCGCTCGCGAGGGCGCCGGACGCCGCTGCTCGCTGGCCGCCCGCGAGTGCCGCGCGCCGCCGCTGCCCTCCGCAGGGCTCGGGCGCTCGGCCGCTTGTCCTCGGTCGGCGTTTGGGAGTCTGCTCCAAGCTCGCGATGGCCGCCAGCTGCCCACCGGTTGGCCGCCTCGCTGGCT
>KQ758850.1:16220489-16235976 GCA_001462505.1 Aurantiochytrium sp. T66 | reverse complement strand
GTGCTGGTCGTGGCGGCGGAGGGCGACCGCGGGCGGCGGTCGGCGCAGCTGGTCGACGCCGTGCTGCAGGGCAGCGGCGCCCAGGTGCTCTCGTTCACGCTGCCCAAGACCGTCGCGGCCGGCGCCGAGCCGCAGCTGGACAGCGTCCTCGTGGGGCTCGACACGCTGCGCAGGACCGGCGCCGACGTCGTCCTCGCGCACGGCAATGCGGCCGTCATGAACGTGGCCAAGGCGATCAGCATGCTCGCCTTCGAGCTGCCCCGGAGCCAGGCCGAGATCGCGGCCTTCTTCACGCCCGTCCTCGACGGCAGGGCGCCCCGCAAGGGATCGCAAAAGCCCGCCAAGGTCCCGGACCTCCGCCTGCCGCTCGTCGCGCTGCCCACGCTGCCCTGCGCCGGCGCGGAGGCGAGCCCCGTTGTCGCCCTCGCCGACTACGACAAGGAGCGCCGCCTCGTGCTCTCGGACCCCGCGCTGACGCCCGCGCACGTCCTCTACGACCCGGAGACCATCGCGCTCGACGTCACTGAGGGCGAGGCCGAGGCCAGGGCCGGGGTCCTCGACGCCCGCCTCCTGCACTGCATGGCCGGCCGCGAGATCGCCTGCGCGCTGGAAGGCGCGTCGACGGCGTCCACGGACGCGGTCGCCACCTACCTGACGCGCGCCGCCGCTGCCCGCGAGAGCAAGGACGTCTCCCTCCTCGCCGAGATCCTCGCCGCCGAGAGCCTCCGGATGGGCGCCTCGCTCGCGGCGCCCCTACCGCTCGCCACGCACGAGATCCTGGCCGCCTCGCTGCGCGACGTCGCCCCCATCAGCTTCGAGAACGCCTGCGGCTCGCTTCTCGGCCCCACGCTCAAGATGCTCCTCCAGGACGCGGAGCTCGACCACCCCATCGTGGCCGAGGTCGCCAACCTCGTCGCCGACACGCTCCCCGGCCCCGCGGGCCTCCTGTCCGAAGGCGTCATCTTCGACCGGGAGGAGCACCTCAAGCCGGCGGCGCAGGCCGTCGACGCGGCGACGAGGGGCCGTCTGCACTGCGACAAGGTCCTCCAGGTCTACGAGGCGGCCTTGTGAGCCGCGCAGCGCAGCTGTCAGCTTCTTCATTCTGTGGACCATCGAAATTAGTGCTCGACGGCCACCCAGTCGCGGCCCCGGGACGCGCGCGGCGAGACGACACGAGACGAAACGAGACGAGACGAGGCGCGGTCTGCGCGGTCTGCGCGGTGAGCCTCGCGGCCAGCAAGCAAGTCGCTGTCAATCAGGTCAGATCATTTTTATCAGGAGAGGAGGGCGATGCGAGCCGAGCCCGGCGGCCCCCAAACCAAAGCTCTCAGCTAAGTTCGAGCGCGCGGTTCGCGATGCCCTCGCCAGTGTCGTCCGCGTCGATCGCGTTGCAGTTGTAGATGGCAAAGTGGAGACGCTTGCGCAAAATCTCCTTGGTCGTGTAGTTCGGGAGCGACAAGCTCATAAAGCACGTGTGCGCCTGGGGAAGGTACTTGTCTGGATCTCCCGAGTCGCGGGCCTGGAGGTGCGGCCCGATGGTGAAGGTGATCTCGTCCACCTCGGACATGCGCTCGCGGCCCCACACAAAGCGGAGGAACTGCGTGCGGTCTTCCGGGGAAAAATCGTTGCCCAACACGTCCCACAGGAACTTGATGGCCCGGTCCGTGACCCGTAGCCCGCCAATGTACTTTGTCCTTGAGTGCAGGAACTCTACGTCCACGTCCGTAACGCCACAGCACAGACTCTGCAGCTCCTGCCAGTTGAACATGGGCAAGAGCCTCGCAGGGACGAGCGGGGCCAAACCGCGCTTTAATGCATCCAGCTGGAGCTTCGTTTCCGACAGCCGGAAAGACTCCAGCAGGTTGGCGTACTCGAGCGCGTTGCGCGGCAGCACCTTGCGCTCCTTGCCGAGTGGGCAAAGCTCTACAACGTTCGTCGCCGCAGACGAGACAACCGGGCCTTCGCCAGACATCCCTGAGCCGGCCAGATCCGTGCCTACGCGACCGTGAGTGGGCGTCATCGAGACCGTCGACGACGCTCGCGATGGGCTCAAGTCCGAAGCGTTCGAGCCGTCCCCGGAGAGACCTTTCGCAGACGCCTTCCCGGGGCCCGCGACGCCGCTCGGCCCGGATTCGAGCCCGCTGCCGCCGCCACCGCCGCCGCCGCCGCTGCCCGCAGCGGCCGCGTCGCCGATGGGTGCATTCGCATCACTCGGCGTCACAGCGAATACCGTATCCTCAAAGACGATTTTGATCTCCTCCGCCGAGGTCGACCGCCGCACGAACGAGACGCGCTGCAGGGCGACGTCGTCAATGTATCGAAGGTCAGACTCCACGAGCCGGTCGCGCACGAGGGCCTTCCATACCAGCGGTGATACGTCGAGCGCCAGCGTCACGCCATGCCGCAGGCAGGCAATGCCCAGCAGCGTTCCGAGAAACTCAAAGAGCCGCAGCTCGACGGGGTTCTTGAGCGAGGGCCGCGGCAGCAGCGCCTCGCCCTGCGACTTGGCCATGAGCGGCGGCTGGAAGAGCAGGGGCGGGCGCCCCGAGCGGATCTCCGAGCAGATCTCCGAGATGAGGTCGCGGTACAGACCACCCAGGTCCTGGCCGCCCTCCCCTGCGAAGCGCACCTTGAAGGACTGGTCCCGGCGCCGCAGCGAGCACAGCGGGAATGTCTGTACCTGGTTGTACGTCTGCATAAAGAGCGAGTCCTCGACAAGGCCGATGTCGGCGAGCTTTCTGCTTACGGTGATGGACGGAATGCTTCCTTGCGGCGCTTCACTCCACATGGGCTCGAGAACCTTCGCCCAAGCATCCAGCTTGGTCGACAAAAAGATGAGCCGCTTGGTCCGCGTCCTCGAGAGCTGCTTGCCAATGCCGCCAGCGGCGTACCGTGGCGTAAGATTGATTAGCGGGAGCACCTCCGAGAGGCTATCGTTGACCCGCTTCAGCACGGCAAAGCGCCCGCGCGTCACCTCGAGGTCCGGTTCCTCTTGCAGCACCGGAAAGGGCTGCAGCGAGGTTGCGTTGATGTCGCGAAAACCAAGCGCCGAGGTCTCGCGGCCCACGAGCTTGTTGGCGAAATCAGCGAGCGCAATCCACCCGTCGAGCTGCCAAGTGTCTGCGATCCGTTGCATGCGCTCGTCGTCTTCGCGAACGCGCGCTATGAGCGATTGGTGCGCAGCATCGATGGCCTCGTCGCTCACGCTCTCCGTGCGGCTCGTGCTCGGTCTGCGCATGTCGCCAATATCGAAACGAGAATGGACCGAGTCGCCGTGCTCCGAGTCCGAATCAACGTTCACCAGACTGCCGCCGCCATCGTCATCGGCGTCAGCGTCCTCGTTAGACGCGCGAGAGCCGGCGTCATGACCCTGGGCACCGATCTCGAGACGCTCTCCGTCGTGGTGGTCCGCTGCGTCCAGCAGGTCGAGCGAATCGCGGTGGCCCATGTGCCGCGAGCCGCCGGGGCCAGACCCTCCCTGCTCTGCATCGTCGTCGTCGTATTCGCCTTCCATGTCCCACAGCTCCTCCGGGACTGGCTGGAGGATCGGCTTGAGCGCCTCAATGTCGCGCAAAAACGAGGCCGAGTCCTCGTACAGGGGCGCAAGCGTTCGGCGCTCGCACTCGCTAGTAAAGTGGTTCCGCTGGACGTAAATTCCATATCCGAGCGAGTTGACCATTGGGCAGAGCAGCGCACCGTCCAGGGGTAGCATCGAAGACAAGGCGTCGAGCTGCTCCTCCGAGCACACTCCCGTGACGAAAATGCGGTCATACCGCGGGAGCATTCCAGGGATAACACGCTTCTCGCGCATGTGCTCCGGGACCGATCCATGCTTTTTCATGTATCTTCTGCGCGCCCGCTTGCCAAAGTCCGAGACGGCGCGCGCGTGAGGAAGCAGGTCGCCTACAAAGACGTCGATCGGCCCCAGGGGCGCACCAAAGTCAGTACGCATAACGTGCATGTTCCGGCGCACGCGCCTCGCGGCAGCTTCTGAGACGACCAGACCATGAATGCGTGCGCCGCCAAACGGCGGCTGCCCGTTGGCCAGCAAACTACCTAGCGCCAGCGAGAAGCCGTGGTCCGCATCACACGACACGCACAAAAGGTCGCAATCCTCCTTGACGCTCAAGAGCTCGATGAGGATGCCTTCGAGGCACGGCGACATGAGATTAGAATGCGCCGCCGGCGCGCACCGGCGAAGGCGCGACATGCTCGTATCCCCCGCGTGCACAGCCTGAAAGGGGCCGTGCGGGATGTTCAGGAGGGCCGCAAGCGAGCGCGGCTCCGTCGGGACCTGGTCGTCGCTCACATCGTCCTCGTCCTCGTGGTTCATCCAGTACAGATCGTGCAGCGCGTCAAAGTTGGGCACAGAGTGGTACGCAAAGTCCTCGTAGTGAGGCTTTTGCTTCTCGGGCGGAAGCGGTGTGCGTTCATCGCAGTAGCCGGGGTCGGACGTCTGTTCGCTCAGCGTGTGGCCTTCCTGCGCGTGGCGCGCCGCGCAAGGTTCACATATCTCCTTGTCGCACGTTCTGCACTTGTAGTACACCTGCGGCCGCGGGAAATCCTCGCTCAGCAGATACGTGCAGCTATTTTCGTCGCCGACGTCGGCGATGCCCGCCAGGGTCGAGATCCAGTTCTGCTGCCTCGCGTCCCACTCCGGGTAGCATGAGGACGGGCTCAGCGCAAAGTTAAGCTGCACCATGGCTTGGGCGAGCTCCCACGCCTGGTTTGTGTGAATTTTGCGGAACCACTTCTTCTGACGGTCCCGCCAGCAAGACTGGAACGCCGACGGCAGCAGCGAGCCTGCCAGGACCTTGAGCCCGAAGGCAACTTCGGCCACGGAGTCGAGCCCCTGGTCGAGCATGCTAGCCCACATTTGCCGGGCTTCGCGGTCCCACCATGCGTCTTGGACCTCGCTGCGAAGGCACTCTTCCAGGCTTCGTAGGCAAAGTCGAAGGAGCTTGCCGTCCGTGCACGTGCGGTACGCCTCCCGAATGAACGGCAGCGGCAGGGGCCGGGCGCGATTGCTGATGCAGTCAATCACATCCGCGGTCTGGCAGACCACGTCGAACCAGGTTCGGTCTGCCGGACCGATCTTCCACACGTTGGCAAAGGGCCGCAGCGCCCCGCACGCCTCTGGGCCCCGCAGACTGCAGCCGCAGGGCGCCGTGGTGGTGCGTTCGTTCCGCAAGGTGTGGCCAGCGTGGCAGGTTGCGGCGCACGCCAGGCACACCGCGTTTGGCCCGGCCAGGCGGCACGTCTCACAGTCTACCACCATCTTGGAGTTCTCGCGACAACCAAAGACGACCAGGGTGCACAGCGGCGCTTTGGGCGCCTTCTTGGAGATTATGACGTGCGCCGCGTCGCGGTTGCGGTCGCGGTCGCGCCCGTGCCTGCGCTCGTGCCCGTTGCCGTTTGCGAGCGAGCGGCCGCTGTCCATGCTCGCGGCCCGCTCCATAGGAGGCGGCACGTAAGAGGTTGTCGACAACGACGAGGCTGGCGCCGTAAACGCGCTTGGCCCATCCCGTGGTCCAATGCTCAAAGACGGGATCTCCGTGCCGCTGGCGCCCGGCCCGGCAGGCCCGCCTGTTGGAGGCGCCGACATTGGGTCTTGCAGAGCCCAGAGGTCACGGCAAAGCACAAGGAGCTCGAGCAGGCACACAAAGTATGGTGACACCGAAGTAAAGCCGTCCTCGGCGACCTCATCAAAGAGCAGCAGAAGATCGTGGTGCAGCTTGTAGAGACCCTTGCGCATGATTGAGTCCCACGCGCTAGAGGTGTTGCTGCTGACTCGTACATCCATTCGCGCCTTGACCAGAAGAGTCAGGACCTCGCAGAGCTCCGGCTTGAACGCGAGGTGGTTGGTGCGCAGGTAGCTCACCGCCGTCTGGAAAAAGGGCGCCCCGCAATTGATCCGTGTCAAGACGCGAGCCGGGTTCTCCGCAATGACTTGCAAAAGACGCCAGCCGAACGGGCGCTCCAAGACCTTCATTTCGTCTGCGTTGGCCACGTCCTCTAGGCTGCGCACGCGCACCGCAACGCCCCAGGCCACCTCGTCAATGTCCACATTGAGCTCGTCAAGACGCTGCAAGGCGCCGAGTATGTCAGAGTGATTCACATTCCAGTGCATGTAGCACGTGTCGCCGCTGACCACCACCGGCTGCCAGGTATCGGCGCCGCCCTCGCCCAGAACCGTGATCACCTCGCGGTCTTGTGGGTCGTACGAAAGCGTCACCTGCGTCGCGTCCGAGATGACCGAGCTCCGACGGTCGAACTCGACAAGCAGGCCCGACGCGCCGCGAATGCAAAATCTATGGCTCCCCGAGAGCCGCCGCGACCGCATGAGCGGTGGAGGCGCAGGCAAATGGTCCTGCGGCGAGTCCAGCTCTGACTCGTCTGAAGGCTGCGGCGAGGCCGCCACGCTGTTCGAGCGAACCGAGCCGACGCCAGTGCCGACGCTCGTGGGAGGCCGCACGTCGTCCGAAGTGGCCGATCCGGACCGGCTCAGCAGAGAGCCGTGCTGCCGGCGCGGCGATGCCGGTGGGCTCGCCAGGTCGCTGGCCGGTAGCGCCGACGAAGCGCGGCTCAGGCCGTCTTCGGACTCGTTGAAGCTCGCAAGGTCCTCGTCGGAGCTCGCGTCCGAGGCACCGACCTCGAGCTCCTCGATGGGGCACAGGGGGTGCGGCGTCTCAAAGAAGAGGGTGTTTTTGGCCGTGATGGATAGGTACAAGATGGCCTCGTCCAAAAGCATGTCGGCAAACTCGTCGTTCGTCTGAAAGAGCATCGCCACGGCTCGCCACAGGCCGTTCGCGGCGGCCCCACCCGAATCACTCATGCTTGCAAGCGCGGCCGTTGGTGCAGGGTCACTGAGTGCACTGCTGAGCGGCTGCTGCGGGACGTCCGAAGAGGCAGAGCTCTCGCAGAGCTTGAGCATGCCGAGGATTTGCGAGGCGCCGCCGGCCTCGCCGAGCAGGAGCTGCATCTGCTCGCTGTTGTTGGCAGGACTCACCGACCCCGAGATAGCCGCAACGGCCCCGCGCCGCGCGTTGAGAATCGCGCTGCGTGAGAAAAGCTGCCGCAGCTCGTGAGACAGCTTGCGCTTTGCATTTTCCGACCCCCCCGGCAAGGACCCCGCCTCACCCTGCGAAGTCTGGCTCGTCTCGCTGGATCGCCGCGCGCGCGATGATGTCGTCGAGGGTACGTGGTCCGGAGAGCCCGCAGCGCCGCGTCGCCACAAGTCCTGCGTGGACAGGCGATACCTGTCGGCGATGATGTCTTCGCTCAGCTCCAGGTCCGAAATGTCGCGCCAGCGCGTCGTCTGCATGCCGGTGAGCGAGTTGCAAATGTGCACCAGAGCGACTTCCCTGCCGTCCTCGGACAAGTCAACCTTTTTCACTACGCCGGTCTCGTGCTGCGAGAGCCGTAGCAGCGTTCCCTCGCGCACCACAGCGCGCATCGACTGCGCGCGTAGCTCGGCGGGCGAAAGAGTGTTTTGAGATATGGACGAAACTGGCACGGAGAGCATCGTGTCCACGGTCGGGAGCTCCACGGGGAGCGGGAGCGCGGCAGCATCGCGCCCTCGTGGCGTGTCTGGCAGGCAGAAGGGAGCGCTGCTCATTTCGTTCTGGATGCTCACGTTGAGCGTGCTCGGATGCGGATGCGGGCCAAAGTCCCCATCTCCCTGCCTCCCTGCACCAGGAGCGCCCAGATGGCGAGGAGCGGAAGAGGAAAGAGTGCGGAGTCGCCGGGCTGCACGACGTTTGCGCTCCATGCGAGCCCGCCGCCGGTTACGCTCCACTTGCAGCTCGAAAGCGTAATTGGTATGGTCCTCCCGATCCATCTCGCGAAAAGGCGTCTGCAAGACGGTTGCCACGGGACTCTCGAACTTGACAGTCTTCTTCACCACGCTAGTGCTACGCATGTTCCGCGGGTGGGATCCCGCGCTGCCCGCTCCGCTCGAAAGTCTCCGCTCTCTGCGAGTCGTGTTGGCTGAGCTGCTCCGCCGCAAAGTACGGTTCGATCGCTGCGCCAGCACCGTGCCCAACGCGCGACCCTGCGCGTCCGTTTCGGCCTCCGAGGAGGATTTCGTAGGGTTCGACGTCCCTTCCCCGGCAATCTCGCTCCCAAGCGTCGCGTCCTCGGCTGGGCTATCGACATCGCTTCTGTGGCCGCTGTGGCCGCTGCGCCCTTCCATCAGGGCCTCAATATCGGCCGCGGGCTCTCTCGTAGCGTCAGCATTGGTCGTGCCGGAGGTTGCAGTGTCCCCATCTTCGGAGTTGAGCACTTGCTCAACGTCGTCTTCATCGGCGTCATCGGACTCGGCGATATCCGAAGGGAACATTTGCGTACTTGCTTGCCGCGCGAGCGCGGCGCGTCGGCCAGGCGCGAGCACAGGCTCTGCCAAAAGGGACTTTTGACCCTGCACCGGGGAGGACTGCTCCAAGCGGGGTCGGCTGGCTTTGCTCGGGGTCTGCGCGCCGTCGCTGCGCACCGCGTGTGGGGCATCCGGAGTCTCGGAGCCGCTCTGGTCGCTAAAGCCTTCGCTCGCTTTCGTGCCGTCCGATTCTGTCGTGAGGTCCGGGGTTTGAGACGGGCTTGCCCCGTCTGTACCGTTTGTCGTGCCATTCTGGCCGTCGGCCGCCCCACCGGTGCCAGGCGCAGCAGCACTGTCAATCAGAGCAGTCCCGTCAGTTCCATCGTCGTTTACCGAAGCAGACTTGGCCCGCGCGGATTCTGCCGCTGCCGAGGCAGCGGCAGCTGCCGCAGAGGCCGCCGCAGAGGCCGCCCTTTTGCGCGCCGCCTCCCTCTCGGCCCTCGCCCTGGCGCGCTCCATCATGGCCTCCATCGGGGAGACGGCGAGCTCGCCAAGGACAGACTTGATGTCGTGCATGGCCTGGCGCGTGGAAGTAATGTCGTCGACACTGTCTAGCGAGGAGCGCGGCGCGGGGCACGCGCAGATCGATACCAGGTTCCTCCAAACGGGTGTTTTTGAAGACGCGATGGTCCGAATCGCGTGTGGCGCATCCGTGGACAGCCAGGCGTGCAGAACGCTCATGCACATGGTCTTGAGCTCGCTCCAAACCAAATCGCGCTGCAAGGACACGCTCCAGAAGCGCGTGGTAAAGAGCTCGACACTGCGGAGCAACCAATGACAGTCGCGCAAGGAGGCGAAGAGGTCTTGAAACTCCTCAAGGAGAATCGTCACGGGGAGGACCTTGTCCGCGTCGCACTTGACGGGAATTCTGTAGGCGTCCGAGTCGAGAATCACCATGCAAGAGGAAGCCTCCGCTGCTTGGTTGACGAAGCTGCTGCGTGGCTCTAGCCCGCCGTTGGGCGAGAGCGCGTCCGCAGGCGAGAGCGCGCCCCCCGCGGTGCGACGCGAGGACCGAATCACAATGCCGTACTCCTGGTTCGGCTTAAGGTCACTCCAGCCCGCGAGCCCAGAAGCGTCCGCGACGACCTTGACCCTGCACCCAGGTCGCAAGGTGGACGGCGACGACATGTCGAGCACCGCGAGGGTGGTCCAGAATCTGTACAGCACGTCTGGCTCGCAGTCGGGCGCCTTGGCCAGGTAGTCTTCCGCGGCGGCTCCAGCAGCGCGTAAGATCGCTCCCCGCCAGGTGGACCGGCCCTTGACGGCTAAGTTGCGAAGCATGGCTGCGCACTCGAGAGCGAGGTCTGCGGACAAGGCCGAGGGGGTCTGCGGCTTGAGCGAGAGGGCCCAGCTTCCTGCAACACGGAAGAGATGCGACGCGACGTCGGAAGCCTCACCGAAGAGAAGCAGCCTACCGCCGAGTCGGATGGCGAGCTGCTGCACGCGGGGCGAGGAGCACGTGATGAGTGCCATGATGAGATGGGACTCGCATTCTGCGCCATCGCTTCGTGGCACTCTTGTGTTGCTCGCCGCACTAGCGGTTCGCGAAGGCGGGCGGGTAGCGTCCGTGTGCGAGATGGAGAAAAGCCCAGCAAACATGCGCATGATGCGCCGATTGCAACACAGACTGCCCAAGAGACAGAGTAGGCTATGGCACAGCCGCTCGGCGCCCTCGTACCGCGAATCCAGTGGGTCTGCCATAGTGGCCACGTGCTTACTGATCTCCGAGTACACGGACAGCGCGATGAGGCACTGCAGGCCGTCAAAGCCGGACTGCCAATCCTCATGCAGCAGAGAGGCTGCCGCGTCCTCCGCGGCCTCGTCGTCGAGGTCGTTCGAAAGCTCCATCTGAGAAGCAGATGCCATTCCACTGCTTCGCGAGTTGACCACTGGGAGGTCGAGCCAAGGCGAGAAGAACGCCTGGAGTGCGATGCGAGTAAAGACCGACCACACGCACCCGTGCAGGTAAGGGTCTTGGAAATCTGCATTGACGCGGTTCAAGAGAGTGATGAGCCGCGGGACAATGTGCAGGTCCTGAACTTCTTCGTGATCGCATTCCCGGATCGAGATAATCTGCAAGACCTCGAGGACATGAGCGATCTCGTCCGCGGACTCGCTATTCTCCGCCACCGTGAGAAGCATTTCCATGATATCCATGGAGGCGTGCTGGATCGCCTCGGCGTGGTCGGTGGGCATTTGGTAGTCCAGCGGGTGGTGGCCCGCCACGCCCTGCGGACGCGGCATGGCCACGAAGATGTCGCGCACGGCCGCGAGGACCGCGTCGAGAGCAGCCTGTGGGGCACCGATAGCCGGCGTCGGATCCGGGAGTGACTCAAAGGAGTCCTGCCGGTACATGCCCTTTTCCCGCGCGGCCATCGCGGCAGCGGCCGCGGCATGGCGCGGCGTACCGCGGCCCGGACCCCGCATACCGAGCCCGGACGAGTCGCTGCGGTGTTGCCGACGCGCAGACGAGGCTTGGATGCGGAGCACGGAGCGAAAGACGCTCTGGACTGTATCGAGGGCGGCGAGGCGAAAACGGCTGTGCCTAAATTTCGCCTTGAGATAGAGCTCAAGACTGTCGGGCTTGATGCCGTCCGAGGCCGAGGATTCGATAAAGTACTGCGCGTGCTTGAGCACGGGACTAAAGTCGAAACCAATTTGGTCGGCCACCGGACTCGACGCGTTTGACGGCCGGCTGGAGAGACCAGAAATGCGGCCGTTGCCACTGCGCGGGGGGACGTCTTCTGGGATCGTGTCTTCGTCGGAATCGGAAGCCTGCGACATGCTAATAGTCAGCATAGCCATGGTGCGCGAGTCGGCGTGCTGATTCAAGAGGATACGGGCGCGAGCAGCGACGTCGGCGCAGATCTCCTGATACGTTTGCGACTCAACGACCTCATTTGTATCGCTCATATGGCCGACCTCGCAGCGCCAGCCGCCGTCATCCTCGGCGACCGCAGCGTGCGAGCACCCTTCGTGGGCGCAGATGATGCGCTGATGGTCGCGGTGAACGCTGATAATCGTGTGCGTGGCGCTCCAGGCCGCCTTCCAAATATCTACGACTGGCTTGGGCAGGAGATTAACCTTGGCTGTTTGTTTGGTCGAATCGAGTGCGGCCAGACCGTAGGCTGCGTCGTAGGCGTAGATGGCGAGGCCTGTGTGCTTGAGGTAGGCGGCCGCGCTAATGCGGACGACGTCCTCGAGAACGGCCGGCTTGCCGCGAGACTGAAGCGTCATGGCGCGCATCTCGATTCGCGAGCTTACGAGCGCGTGCAGGGCCTGGGCGTCCGACTGGTGGACGGGCTGCGCAGGCGTTCGCGCCAGCTCCTGCAAAAACACCTCGACGGCCTCCTGATCGGCCGGTGCTGCTTGCGCGGGTCGCGAGAACAGGCGCCCGCGCAAGAGGCCCTCGATGGGCTCGCTGATGGCACTCGAGAGGTCCACCGCGTTCATGCGCCCGCGCGCGAAAGAGCACAAGAGCATTGTCACGGTCGTCCGGATGTAACCGGGCGTATTACTGGCCTGCAAGAGCTCCAAAAGCGCGCCATGCAGCTTGTCGGCGCCCTCATGCCAGTCTTTGAGGGAAGCGAGTCGCTCGGCGAGCTCGCAAACCACATCTTCAATGAGCCACCGCCCATTGTCCGGCGCGCGCTCCCCGCCGCTTGTGTAGTCGCTGTCCTCTGCTTCATTACAGGAGCTCTCGCCGCGTCGCCGGGAGGCTCTGCGGCGATCCTGATATAAGGTGCTCCGGGAAAGGTTTGCGCTCGAGTTCAAGCTCCTTGTGCTGCCCCTTGTGCTGGCAAGTAGGTCCGTGGCGGAGCCGCTTCCGCCACGGCGTCTCTTGCCGGAGTACTTGCGGAGGCAGGCGGAGAAAAGCTTGTTGCAATGCTCGACAAGAACCTTTTCCACTTTGTCGGACCCAGAAGGTGTGAGCGGCGGGCCAGGGCGGTCGTTACGCTCGCGTCGTGCCTTGAGAATGACGAGAAGACGAGAAATGAGATCGTCTTGAAGACAGCGCAGCACAACGGCGCTGTCAACATCATCGTCCTCCACCACAGCGTCCAGAAGTACCTCGAGAAGCTTGACGGGCGCCGCGCGCGCCGCTGCCGCTGATGACGGCGAGGGCGAGGACCCGGCGTTCGAGGCGCTGTCAGCGCTCGTCTGCGAGAGTCCCCAAAGCGAGAGCTCGAGCGGGACGAGGCCGCTGAGCGCGAGCTCGTCGGCGACGGACTGAGCAGCGGCCAGCAGATCCGCGCGCGTTGACCGCTGCGGCTCGTCGCTGACGAGGAGTCCGTGCACGCCGCGGGTAACGATTGCGCGTGAGTCCAGGATCCACTCCACGACGCGAGCGGGCACCTTGCCCTGCCAAAGGTTTGCGGTGCTTGCGCAGAGCGCTGCCTCGACGTCCTCGATCGGTATGGCTCTGCGTTCGCGTGGCAGCGCGTCGGTGCCTGCAGTGATGTCGAGCGAACGAAGGCTGCCGCCTTGCTGTATTTCGCTCGGACGCGAGCTCCCAGGGACAGAGTCCACAGTGGCGCGGCGCTCGGAGTGGTACTTGCCGGCGGCTACAAAAGCTTTGGCGGCGCGCTGAATGGTCAATAAGGCTTGCGACCGCCGCTTGAGTAAGGTGCTGTTCGTTCCAGAGTTGTGCTCGCCGAGAACGGAGCGCACCCGCACGCGGTTCGAGAGCGATTCGCGTCGCAGGGAGCTCGAGGACCGCGGAAGTCGGGACCCGGATTGCCCGAGCGAAGACCGAAGGTCGACCTCTTCGAAGTTCGACCCATTTCGCCTTCGGAGGTCGTTGCTCGCGGGGCGACGGCCCATGACCGCCCCGGCGCTGCGCTGTACATCAAAGACACCGAGGACGCGGGCGAGCCGTCTCCGGCCAGCACCAACATCGCTCGAGGGCCGCGGGCAGTCTGCGCCCTCGCAGACTAGATAAGAGATGGCCCGCTGTTCTTGGAAGGCCTCGGAGATGTGCTGCCGCAACAGGGCCTTTCGCTTATCCTTGGTCGGCTTCCATAGCCGGGCAAGAAAGCGGCCCTCCTCCTGGCTGGAACGCGACAGCACGGCAAGGTAGTCTGCAAATATGCGGGACGCGATCGTGGCAGGGTTTCCGCTCGCCCCGGCCGCGTCCTCCTCCTCCGCGTCCTCCTCATCGTCGTCGCCGTCGTCGTTGTCGCGCAAAGTTGTCCGATTGACCGGAGCGCTACGCTTTTCTCCCGCCCCGCGCCCGTGCTTTCCGCTCTCGGTCGAGCTGCCAGGGTTCTTGTCTCCGGCATCCCCTGCACTTTTCGGTTCGACACCGTTGCCGCTTTCACTTGCTCGGCCAGAGGCGATGGAGCTCGAGCTGTGGCGTTTGTTAGCCTTGTCCCGCGCCTCTGCTGCAGAAAGTTCGCAATCACTTTGCCCAGGTCGATCGGCGTCCTCGACGCAGGCGCCGGCTTCCGGTAGATTTCCGAGCGCGACGACGAGGAGCGCGTCGCCGAGGACCGCCAAGAGATCGCGCACCGTGGTCGTTTCGAGCCGGAGCACGGCGACTGTGGCGAGATGGGCGCGCACAAGTTCGAGGACGCCGCAAAAGGCGCGGTGGTAAACATCGTGCGGCATGGTGGGGGGGCTGTGCGCGTGGAGCTGCGTCATGAGCACGAGGACTTGAGCTAGCGGAAGCAAGAGCGTGGCCTCGACCTGGAGGAAGTACGGCATTCGAAGACGCGCCGAGGATAGTCCAGATGCGCCGCGCAAGCGCGCGGAATAAGAGGCAGCCATGCTGCCGAGACCGGTGAGAATGCGCATGGCCTCGTAGGCCGCTTGGTCCACGAGTGAGTACACCTCGTTATCGAGCCAGACGTCTATGGCGCGGGGTTCGTTGTCGCCAAAGCTCACGGCTTTGACGGCGCTCTGCAGTCGCTCCAAGCTAGCGCGCTCTACTGGTGCAGGGTCCTTGGACATGCACTCCTCAAGCGCTGGGCGAACGAGGTTCAGCAAACCGAGGAGGCTGCTTGGGGGCGGTTGGCTGTGCTGCGGCACGGGGCTCTGGCGCAGGTCCTGGCTGCTGGTGCTGCCGCTATTTGCCAGCGCAGCGCGCTCGGACGGAAAGGCTGACAGGGACGGGGCGGCGAGGAGACCGGCAGAAGCCCCGTCGCGAGCGTGCAACGCGGAAAACTCCTCGTCTGAGTCTGGCACGTCTTCTTCGGAGTCTTCCTCATCATCCTCTTCGGAGTCGCTGTCTGGCGCTTGCACATTGGCGAGCATGGGGCGTGCGAGGGAGTTGAGTGCGCGGCGGCGCAAGAGGTCCCTGTGGATGGGCTCAAAGTCCGCAGACGCCGAGGCGCTGTGCAGGCGCGGGCGCGGAGCTGCGAGTGCCAGAGACTGCGCATCCCAGCGCTTCTCCATGAGCACCCATACGAGCTCTCGGGCCGTGGCGTGGTCGAGGGGAATGTAGCAGCCTACCGAGAGCATCTCGAGCTGTCCCTCAAAAGAGGCGAGATAGTCTGCCCGTTCCTTGGCGGCCTTTTCGCGTTGCTCCTCAATGCGGCGAAAGTAGGCCTGCTCTTGCTTTTTGCGCAGCATAAAGGCCTGCTTGGCTTTGTGACGGGCAGCGAGGGCTTCCTCGCGCTCTTTGCGCGCCTGGATTTCGGCCTGCGACTCGGCGGCGCGATGGCGGAGCATGCCGGCGATGCCCTCGTGGCCGTTTTCCTCGGCAAAGGCGAAGGCAAGCGCGCCCTGGCGCGTTCTGCTGAGAGGGTTGGCGCCGTGATCTAGCAGGAGCTCGACGCATTCGAGCGAGCCCACGAAGGCAGCGAACATGAGAGGCGTGGCTCCAGTGGTATTCTCCACCACGTTGACGTCGGCGCCCCACTCCAGAAGCGCCTCAACGGTGCCGGCCTCGCCTGCGCGTGCCGCGTAGGTGAGCGCTGTCCATCCGTGCTGCGAGACCGCGTGGACGTCGGCTCCGCTGTGCAGCAGGATCATGACGGCCTCGCGGCGGCCTGCCCAGGCCGCCAGCATGAGCGCGTTGCTCCCATTTTTGTCCGCGCAGCGCAGGTCCCTCCCGCTGCGGATGTGGTCGACGAGCTTGTCGATGTCGCCGTCGCACGCGGCCTGGAGGAA
>KQ758850.1:16201796-16220479 GCA_001462505.1 Aurantiochytrium sp. T66 | reverse complement strand
CAAATGGGGGACCTATCCAAAGGGGTATGGCCTGTTAAAAGAATAAACATTTTAAATCGTTCTTTTCTATGTTTCAAACGTTTTGTCTCAAACTAGCGAGTCGGGGAGATCGTCGGGGATTTCCCAGGCAGCCGGAGGCCCACCAGCCGTGCCGATCGAATTGGCGGATCAGATTGTATGTCGGCCGGCCGGACCCAGCGGCCAGCCGGTCGCCGCGGCGCTGGAGGGGTCCAGGGTGCACGATGGCAGTATTAGTAAGGCTGGCTCCTCGTTCAAGCCGGGGTACGACCTTACATTATCAGTCGTTCATTTTTTCTCTTTCAGTTTTTTTTTTTTTTCAAAACCGGAGGCTAGCAAGTTTGGCTCCGCTCCGACGGCCGATTGCGAAGCCTGATTGAAGCTTGAAGCTTCGCGCGCGTGCGCGTGCACGAGCGAGAGAGCGATTTCCGAGACGCGCCTAGCAACGCCCGGGAGCTCATGATCGATAGGCTGGAGTCGCTGGACTCGAGAAGTGGCGCCATGGCGTGTCGTTCGTTTTACGCGCTTTTGCACTCTTGGGCCTTGGCACGCAAGGACGACAGGACGACAGGACGACAGCGCTGTAGTTTGCAAGTTTCACAGTCAATCCACAGCGAGCCATGCGACATCCACACCACGAACAGCGCGAAATGGAAGAAGATTCGCATGGCGCCCAGTGAAGTATCGAGTTTGGGGATCTGTAAGATCAATCACTGTCTGGATGTCTGATGGACGATTATTGCAGATCGAGACCGCCCTGTTTGTTGTCGGTGGGTCCCCATCGCGCGGTCATCGCGCGCGGTGCGGCCGACTCGAGGCTTGAAACCCGCCATGAAGGCCCGTGCCGCCCACAGAAGATAATCTCGCGATGCGGAAACCAGCACGGAGACGCATGACGAACTCACACTGGCAGACGGAACCCGTCTATGGAGAGTCCAGCATGGATGGCGACGCAAATTGCCCGCGCAGAAGCGCTTCGTCGACGCAGCGACGTCGCCACAGCAATCCACCACAGCAATCCCGACCCCGATTCGGGAATAGAGTTTCCGGGGCGAGGCTGGGTTCCATGGAGGGAGGGCGGTTACGTACGTACGTACTACGTACCGGTACGTAGACTACGTCCGTACGAACGAACGTGGCCGCCGGACGGCCAAATATGATGACGGGCCGAACTTCACCGAAGAGACACTTCAGAGCCTTTCAGACAGCCCCGTTTCAGCGTCACGACCGGGGGCCAGCGTTTCAGTGTGTCGCAATTGCAATGGAGCGTGCTCTCAGTCGAGTCCGAGTGCGCGAGCTAGTCGTACCGAATTGCTTTGGCTTTGTTTTTTGGCATTTACGTCTCCCGTGACGGTGCTCGGTCGCTTTGCTGTCGATGCAGGTCACGCATCGGATTCGTTCGGCATGGCGGTTCGAGCCCGGGAGGCCACCGTGTCTTCCCGTGCGTCACACGCACGGACCGACGCCACGATTTCATAGGACCCACCACAAGCACAGAGTCTCACCAGCCACAGCTTCCGCCAAACATAAACGTTCCGGGCTCTAGGCCTAGACCGAATTTGAGCGACGCCCGGACGCCGGCCTCTGCTGCGAAAACCACGAAGCTCCATGCCCCTCCGTTTGGCGCCTCCATTCGGCGCGCTAACTCCCCCCGAGCCTCCGTTCTAGACTCGTCGCAGCTTCCGGGCCACGCATCGAGCATGGCCGGCGGCAAATCTTTACAATCATTCGACGCCGCTAATGCCAAATCGAAACCAGCATTCCGTTCTTTGCGTCGCGCCCATGATGATGCGCGCTTCATCTGGCATCATCCGCCGCGTCCCAACGACGCCTTTGGGCTCCCACGAGAGCTTTCGGCGGAAAATCCGGTGGGTGCAGTCGCTGCCGTAAAGACTGTGGTGGCAGCACGGCTGCACGCAGAAATCTCAGCGCCCGAGAAAACGCGGATCCTACTCGTTGAACAGCTAAGCCTAGCAGTTACGACTCGACGTATGCGACAGCAGCACTGCGAAGCGAAAATATGGCATGGCAAGATGTTTTACAAGCCAGAATCGCCAGACCAAGAAGGCCAAACTGCAGAAATTGGCGAGAGTCACGAGGGCAACAACGCAAAAGAGATCCCGCGGCACACCCTGCCCCAAAGACCCGCTGGGTCGCACAAGAAGTCGCGACGATTCTAGCGTCACGTAGATCTAGCTGGCGAAAAATCAACCACCTTTGCCGTGGGCAGCAGCTCGTCGGCTCAGCTTGCAATCCAATCAAGCATTTTCCTCTCGAAACAGGCATAGGCTTGAGGAGATCTCGGAAGCTGCTCGAGCTCATCAGGGACACGTCAACTTGCTTCGACTCGGAAGGCGGAGAAAAATACTCGCGCACGGCGCCGCGCGCTCATCAGGAACGAACCCGACGCCACCGTCCGCCCTTGGACTCCTGCTTTGCTTCTCATACCTAAATACTAGCTCGATAACCCGGACTAGCCTGAGGCGGTCAGGGTCGTTCTGGTGCCCTCGCCTGTGGCGCTCAAATTGACAACCTGGCGGATCGAATTTGAAAGCTTCGGGCTAAAGCTACTAACCACCGAGCGATGGCTGCAGGCTTTGCCAGTGGCTGGCTATTTGACGGAGTCCGAGTCGCTAGTCGCTTGCTGGATAATCCTGAGATCGGGACCCGGTCGTTCGGAAAAGCTTGCGGAATCAGCGGCACGGCCCGTGGGAGTTGCTCGCTCCAGATTTCTGCAAATTTTGGGGGAATTATAAGCTCTGGAGGACCACGAGGCTCGGGAACAATTGTTTCCGACTTTACGCGACTTTAGCCGCCGCTTGCAATCCAGGAGCGGCCGTCGGCCGACGCCGCTGCCTGGCAGCATCACCAACTTGCTTCCCGCGCTGCCCTGGCCGCCGGCTCCAAGTTGCTCCACGCGCCATCTGTCTCAGACAGCGCTCGGCTGCTTGCCAGCCGTGAATGACGCCACCTCGGCGAGATCAGCGCAGGCGACATGGCGAGCGGGAACCAGGCTCGAGGGCTGGCGGAGATGGCGTCGCCTGGTCAAGCAAGCTGCGAGAGAGTCCTGGCTGCCGGGACCCGTCGCCGCTAGCGACTGACTCCCGGCCAATGCGGGGGCTAGGCCTTGGTCGCTCGTACTACGTACGTATAGTACGTACGTACGTACGGTGCTACGAACACGGGTCACTTGGTCACGCGCAAACCAACGCTATGTTTTGGCGCAGATTAGCCTCAGACCGCAGTGCACTGGCATCGCGCCATCGCACGCCATCCGTGTCTCGCACTGCAGCTTGGGCGATCGCTTGGGTCAGAAGTAGCGTGAGCTGACTCATAAGAGTCGAAAATGAGATCGGGGACGCGGAGGCCGTGGAGCGTGGTGGTGAAGAGTGGCAGTGGAAGCTGCACTGATGATGAAGCAGTGACGAAGCAGTCGTGTCCCCGGGATGGACGGGCGTGCTAGGTGAATGAGCCAGCTGTGGGACCGTGGTCACATCATTCCCCCGACGCACGATCCGTCCTTCAAGCGAAGCGAAGCGATTCAAGCAAGCCTTGATTGATTGAAGCGAGGAGACTTCCCCTCCTTCATTCATTCCTTCTCAATTCCACTTCGAGCAAAGCCTTCGCCAGAATCGCCACTTCGCAAGTCTTCGCGGCCCCGACTGGCTTTTCTTCTTTTCTTTTTCTTTTCTTTTATTTTATTTACATCATCAAAAATTTTCTTATTTTCCGCGTGGCCCGTTTGTCTCGAAACTTGTCAAGCGAGAAAAACGGGCCGACCCACCAGACCGCTCGCTGGCAGTCCCCCGATCCGACCAGGGCTGACTTTTTAGGCGCGGCAAGCGGGCGAGCTAAAAGATGTGACCCATGCCACTATCCACCGCCGCGCTCACTAAAGTGGGCACTCGGACTGTCAGTCTCGCTGTGTGACCACTCGGTCACCGTGGCGGGTACTTCCGAAAAACCACCTACCTCATCATCGTAGCCGGATTCCGCGGCCATGGCGGACGACGCAGAAACGCTCTCGTCTCGCCTCTGTCAACGTCCAGCCCCGCTAGTGAGACAAGCTTTTGCGCATTTTCGGTAGAGGGATCGGCAACGAAAAGGCAGAACTGATAATTTACGTGGCCTCAGGGAGTCGCCAAACAGACCCATTGTCATTCTGCGGCAGTGTAGTACCAGGGTACCCTGTCTCAAACCTTCAAGAAAGGTTTCTGGCTCGTCACGAACAGCATGGACGATCGCATGGACAACCTGCCGGTCAACATGCTTCCAAATTCAGGTCGGGGAGGCGCGCCTGCAGTGACAGCACAAACTTCCTCCCCAGCAGGCGCGTCGCGCGAACGATCCGGCCTCTCACAAGCGTCTGGCCCGGAGGCGTTCTCAATTTCTCGACCGGGATTTGCAGGCCTGGCCTGGGAATGTCGTCCACATATTCATCAACTTTGGGTAATGCAGCGCATTCTCCAGCCATGCAGTACTACGTACCGGTACTACTACTGATAGCTCTCGAACAAAACGCATTGGCAGACGTTGGCTTGCTCTACTTTGTGCGCCTCTGTACGTAACCAGCATACGATTTCAGTGAGTTTGTTTGCAGTGCAAGCGAAGCGAGAAAAGTACCTTCTGTGGCTGACTCGATTTTTCCAAAATAAGGGCCAACCGCCCACGCTCTTGGTCGAAAGACGGTCGAAGGCCCACTAGCCTACTGTGAGCGACAAAAGTCTCGTCATGAACTGCTTGCCACTCAAGCGCTAGCCTGTGCCCCCCAGCATGGGTTGCTTCAAGAGATGACCGGTCCATCTTCAGGAGAATTTCAATCTGGCCGCCCTTGTTCCGAGCAAAGCAAGAACGCGCGGCCTCATTCATGCGCTCTTCAAATTGCAGGCGCGGCTCCATTCACACGCAACTTGAAGTTACAAAAGTTGATTGCCGGATTGAGAATGCGGCTCGGCGTTTGTCGCCTTTGTCGTCGTCTGGCGTCGCCCGTTTCCATAATGGTGGAAGGACCATGGACGCACGAAAGCACCACCCACCTTGGCAGAAGGAATGCGCTGCTGCTGCTGCCGCTGCTGCTGTTTTCATTGGCGAGGGCGCCGAAGTCGTAGCCACAAGTTGAAAGCCAATGCTCTCGTGGTCGCCATGGTCGCTTGCTACGCCGCAAAAGTCGCGCGAGAGACGAACTCGTGCGCGCCGCAATCGTCTGTGTCGGCCGCTGGCGCTTGCCCACGCTTTTGCGCACGCTTGCTCACACTAGGCTAGGCCCACGCAACCTCTCGGGCCCTTCGATGAAGAACGAATCAGTGCTTTTCGAATTTTCGGGCTGCGGTCGCAATGACCCATCAAAATGGCCAGCCAGCCAAGCCAGCCTGCACGGCTCCGCAGATCGCCAAAAACTGTTTCATTGGCAAACGGGCCGGCCAGGGCCAGAGCCGAATTCTTTTGCCCCTCCAATGCGAAGATTCAATGCGAAGATTTGCAACAACGGTTCGCAGGAAGACCAATCACGCGATCGCACGATAAGAGAGTCGACCAATTTGCAGCGGCCAACTGTCACTCGCCTGGTCGACAGTCTCGGAGAGCATGGTTTCCTCGTTTCCTCCCCCTGAAAATTCAACACAGTTTGCCCGTCTGACGTTTCGCAAATGACGATACAGATTGTGAGACTGTCCCAGTGATTCAAATGACACGAAGCTAGCCTCAACACGACGTCCGGAGTATAGCTGCCTGCCTTGGTTCATTTCCATGATCGGTCCGAAAAGTTGTCAATGGCCCGCCGCTCGTGGCTGTCAAGAAATGAGACAGATGTCAGCTGTTCGCTACTGTGGCCCGACGATTGTCTTGCAGCGACTCTTGCTAGCTCTGTGAACGAACGCTGCAAAGGCTTCTCTGTCAGCTCGATGCCGACTTCGCAAGGAGCTATGGCTCTGAGCTCGCGTCCGAGGTCTTTCTATTGTGCAAAATCTCGGCGGGGCTTGATCCTCGCCATTGAGCCAGGACTAGCTGTGCCACTAGGCCTAGACCTAGTACGAGGCCGCTATGCTTGTGAGTTCGCGTTCGAGGGCTTTCTGTTTTGCACAATCGCGGCGCCAATCGCCTTGGCTTGGCCGCAATCTCCAAAGTAAGTGGAGAGCCAGGCATGGTTGCCAAAGCAGTAGTTATGACGCTGCGCCGACCGCTACGTATGCTTGTGAGCCCGCGTCCTAGAGCTTTCTGTTCCGCACAATCTCGTAGCCAATTGGTTGCAACCCCAGAGTCAGGCAAAATTGACCAAGTAGTACTACGCTGTGTCACGACGTGACATTCTACGAGCTCACGTTCGACTCCGAGGTTCGAGGGCTCTCTGATCTGCACAATTTCGAAGCTAGTCGCGCGGGCTTGGCTGCAACCTGCCAAGTTTATGTAAAGCCGGGTGCGCCACGATGTAACTTGAACCTCGCAGTGCGTACGGTGCCAGGAAGAGGGATCAGCGGTGTCAAAAAAAAGAAGATAGTTAGAGGGGACGGGTGGGTGTTGAATTTACGTACGAAAGTGATTGTGTTTGCGTGCGCCGAGCCTTGCGCCGCAACAAGTCTTTTGAAGAGCCTCCCGAAGCTCAGCAGGCGGCCGACGAGGCCTTGGGCGCGAGGCGCTTCGAGTTAAAGACGGCGGGGCCCGGGTTCTTGCGGTCGGCAAAGTTGGTGACCTGGTTGAAGGGGAAGCCGATGATCCAGAACATCATGTAAAAGATGACAATCGCCGGTGTCATGATCCAGAGCGGGAGCGGACCAGAGCCCCAGCGAGTCTTGTCGTTGCCGACATCGACAACTTCGAGAACGAGTTCCTCGAGATTTGGCAAATCGTGGTCCCAGCGCTGGTCGCCGCCGATGACTTTGCGGATCATTGCTGGCGTGGGTTTGTGCTTTACGGCGTCGCGGATAGCTTCCCGCGCCGACTCGGTGTCCTCGTAGTTAATGAGGAAGCCGTTCTCGCCGTGGACGATCTGCGTGTCAAAGCCTGTGGCCCGCTCGCAGATAGCCGGGGTGTCGCAGAGGTTGGCCTCAGCGACGGTCATGCCGAGGGTCTCGAAGTTGCTGGCCGAGACGAGGAAGTCGCTGGCCTTGTAAAAGACGCGAAGGCGCGCCTGGCCCTGCATGCCGCGGTACACATAGACGCGGTTGGCCGGGTCGTGGAGCCGCTCGACGTCGTCGCCGGCCTCGCCCGGGCCGTCGCCGACGATGGCGAGCACGCACTCCTCGGGCTTGGCGCGCGCCAGGAGGTCGATGCGCTTCTCGTGCGAGAAGCGGCCCACATAAATCAGCAGCGTCTTGTCAACCTCGCCCTTGCTGAGCAGCTTGCGCGCCTCGTCGATCTCGTTCTGCGGGTCGTCGACCTCAAAGATGGCCAGCTTGATGCGCGGGGAAAAGACGGCGTCCACGCGGTAGCCCCGCTTCTGCAGCACGTCCCGGTAGCTCGGCGACGTGGTGAAGGTGCGCGCCGTCATGTTGGAGCACGACCGGATGAAGCCGTCGCAGATGGGCGCCGACACGAAGCGGCCAAAGGGGCCCGTCATTTCGAGCAACTTGCGCACGTTGGTGTGCAAGTTAAATACAAGGGGCTTGCCCAGCAGGTGGCAAAAGTAGAGCAAAAAGGGCATCACCGTGTTGTCCGGACACACCAGGACATCGGCCTCCTTGATCTCGCGGTAAAAGAGGCGCAGGTTAAAGACGGTCGGGAACTGCACCGGGAACGACTTGTACAGGCTCGACGTGCCAAAGTCCACGTTGAACAGCCGCGGCGAGAGCACCTTGACGACGCACCCGCGGTGGATCAGCTTGTCCGTCAGGGCGCCCACCGTGACGGCGACGCCGCCGCCCACGGCCACCTGTGGTGGAAACACTGGCGAAATAATCAGCACCTTGGCGCGCGGCTCCACCTCGGCCACCTGCTCCTCCACGCGCTGGCCGGCCAGGACCTGGGCGGCGCCTGCTGGCGTGCTCGACGACTGGTTGGGCGCCATCTTCTTTCTGCGCAGCGAGGACCTGTGTGAAGAAAGGGGCCTTGCTGCTCAACAGCAGGCTGGCTGGCACGCGCGCCGCTTTGTGTCCGGCGCCGACCACCTCGCGCGGACCGCGTGTACGTACGTACGTACGTACGTATGAACTCCGTGCTCGGCCGGCGTGCACAGGCAAGGCAGTCCGACGGACTCCGGCGCGACGATGTCGTCCCGGGCGCGGCGCGGGGTGGACTCGAGGGGGCACTCGCTCCCTGGGGCCTTGCTTGCTTGCGCAAGCGTGGCGGAGAAGCTAGCAAGCTAGCTAGCCGCCTGCTATTTACTGGCTGGCCGGGCGTACCTCCGCCGTTGGCCGCCCCTCTCGGCGCGCCTCGCGGGCGGGCCTCTGCGCGTGCTGCGCGTGCGGCGGGGTCCTCCCCGCGCGCGCGCCTCTCCCCTCCTCCCTCCGCGCGCAGCTGCTGTGCGCGAGGTCGCGGCGCGTGCACGCTCTGCTCCGCTACTGGCCGACGAATGAATCGATGGATGGCGCCACCTCGCCTCGCCTCGGCGCGGGCGCGCTCGCTTGCGGGCGCTTGCGGGGCTAGGAGCGCGGCTGGCTGGCTGGCGGGCTGGCGGGCGGGCTGGCTGGCGCGCGGATCGACTTGGCGGTCTGGCGACGGATGGCCTGAATGATTGGGGGCTAGCAAGCTCTAGCTAGCAAGCAAGGAGAGAGCAGTCAGGAGTGCGCACCGACGCCGACGCTACTACGCTCGCCGCGCGCGTGTTCTTGCTCTAAAGGCCCTCGCTCGCTCGCTCGCTCGATCAACACTGCCGTGCGCGCGTGCGTGCGTGCGTACGGGTACTACGTACGTACGTACTACGTGGATGGGCGAGGGGTACGTACGTACGTACGTACGTACTACGGGCTGGGACCCGTGCACCGGAGCTCGAGGTCGACGGTGCTCCTGCCGTGGCGTGAGACGAAGCTCGGCTGGCTGGCTGGCTGGCTGGCTGGCTGGCTGCAGCAGGGCGCGCGTGCTCGCGTCGGCGGAGCGATGCGACCGACGATGATTGATTGTTGTGCCACTGCACTGCCTGCCTACGTCGTGACTCGTGCGTGTGCGTGCGTGGTCGAAGGACGTGCACACGAAGACTTGCTTGCACCTTGGGCGGCTTCCAGATTGCGCCTTCGTGCCGCGCAAGGACTCGTGCCGCGCAAGGACTCGTCCCGCTTGCGCCGCGCGCGCTCGCCTGCCTCGCCTCGCCTCGCCTCGCTCCGCTAGCTAGCTTGCTTTCGGCCCCTCGACTCCTACGCAGCACTGGATGGAGATGGGATGACGACGACGACGACGACGAAGACGACCGACCTGGCCGCGAAGAAGCCGCGCGAGAGCTGGCTGGCTGGCTCGCTCGCTCGCTCGCGAGCGAGCGGGCTCGCAGCGTGCCGATCGGTCGACCGCGGGGTGAAGACTTGGGGCTCTGTCTGGGGCGAGGTCCTGACGACCCAAGCAAGGTCCTGACGACCCAAGCAAGACTTGCGCTCGCTTGAGGACCTCGTCGACGACGACGCGGCGACCGTCGACGACGGTGATCAACGTCCCTCCCTCCCGGCGCCACGAATCTCGGCGATCTCGTGGTCTCAGTCAGACCCCAGGCCCAGGCAACCGTCGTCCTCGGAGAACGAAATGCTTCGCTTCCGAGGCCTCGGCTTGGCCCGCGCGACGCGACGCGACGCGAGGCGAGCGCCCGCGAGCCCGCGACGCACGCGAAGAAGGCCGCAGCGCAGCAACCTCGGTCGCGGGAGGGGAGCGACGTCGAGCGCATTGCACGCGACGTGACGGGGTTGGCGACGGTTATCGATAGGCCCTCCCGGCGCCGTGAAATGGAATCTCGGCCGCGGCCCGTGACCGCTCGCCCCCGCTGCACGGCATGCGAGCAAGGGCAGGATCCGTCGCCGAGGAGCGGCACGGCACGGAGCGGCACGGCACGGAGCGCCACGGCGCGGCGCGGGAGCGAGCGAAGATGCGGGCTAGATTCGATCCTTGCCCGAATCTGCCTCAACTCGAACTGACAGAAACGAGTCATGCGAGTCATCGTGCGAATCATGCGATGCGCGCGCGCTGCGCCGACCCCGACCGACGACGCCGCAAAGATTTTTGGCGCCGCACGCACCTCGAGCGCATCTTCGCGACCACCATGGATCCGCTCGCGCGTGTGAAGTGAGCGACTTCGCGTCGCGGTGCCGGACAGCCTCAATTCAGGTACGTAGTAGGCTCGGGATTCAGTCGCCCAGCTCCGCAAAGATTCGCCACGACGCTGCAGTGCAGTGCAGTGCTGGGAGCGAGCAAGACGATCGGCACGATAGCGAGAAGGCAGGCAGCCTGGCCGAGATGCGCTTCTCTGAGCCTTTGCCTGAACGATCGATCCACCGACTTGGATTGGAGGATTCCTCGTGACCAGGCGCTGGCGTGCGGAAGGCATTCGTTCCTGCCGAACGTAGTTGGGGAGTCGTGGACTATGCGGCGGAAGCTCCGCTGTGTTGGGGCCTCGGCGCCTCGTGGCAGGCCAGGATTTCTCTCCAAGATCCTCCCAGCGTCCGCCGTCCTCGTGGATGTCCCGAGATGCATGTGCGAGCTCCAATTGCTGCAATAAACTACCCATGGATGAGCGAGCGTGCCGCCGAGGCGTGCTTGGGGAAGGGCGGATCCGGAGCCATTGCAAGACTTGAAGAGCTGGTTAGTGCTCTCGCAGGCTTGACCGTGCGCCAGCTTGCACCATGGCGATGCGCGAGCCTCTTGCTGTGTATGGCGAGGATCGGTTCCTCGTTCAAGAGCATGCCCATGGTTGATTGATCATCAAGAGAATTGTAATCCGGCCGCCCTTGGCAAGTCTTGCTCCTATTCCTTTGAGCCGCACGATGCACATCTAACTTCGACTTCGTTCGAACCTGTAAACTATGTCCAGCATCGGACATCGGACACGATTCTTGTCGAAATCACCTGCGTAAACAGGCAAAACAGCTAACCTCCAATAAATGAAGATATATCCGCGGAGGTCTTCGCAAGGAGTTCTCTGTTTCGATGGGTCCTTTGCGCACGGACTCGGTCGGTCGTGTTTCCGCAGAGCTGGACGTTCGCTGCGCTCAGATGATAGTCCTGCAAGAAATAACGCAAATTCGCACCGAGATCATAAAGGTCAAGATCGTTGATTGAAGATCAAATCAAAGGTCAACTTGGATCGTTGGTCAATCAAAGATCACAAACTGGCAGTGGAAATCGTTGACCAAGATCGAGATCAAAGGCTCGATCAAAGGACCCTGCGCGGTGGTCACGTCCCGCGAGCGCGTACGCACAAGCAAAAATCTCGCCTCGCATCGCGCTGTCGCCGGAAGCTCGGCCCACTCCGTTATTAGCGGTCTGCGAGCGCCGCCTGCAGACAAATGGTGTTGCCTCCATGCTTCCACGTGAGATCTTTGACTTTTAATTAAAATCTTTTTGACGGCCAGAAGTTGATCTTTGTCTTTGAACGCGCAGACCAGAGCCACCGCCCGCGCTCGGCGACGGGCCGCGCGGACCGATGCTGAGCACGAGCGCCGCCCGCGGCCTCGGCCCGAGCGCCGGCGGCGTGCCGGGCGGCGCGAGATGCGTGGCGAGCTTCTACGACCACGTGTACATCGGCACCGAAGACGGCCGCGTGTGCCTTGTGTCAGGTGGCGAGCACCTGACGTACCAGGCCCCCGCGGGCAAGCCGATCGTCCAGCTCCTCGCGCTCGGCGAGATCGGTCTCGTCCTCGCGCTCTGCAACGGGGCCGTCGAGGGCATCGACGCCCAGCGCCTGCGTCACAGGCCCGCCGTCAAGCTCAATATCAAGACCGAGATCCTCGGCCTCGTGCTCAACGAGACGCCCGTGCCCGACTTCTCCGTCTGCGCCTTCACGTCGCACAAGGCCCACCTCTTCCGCTGGGTCGGCGAGAAGTACGAGCCCTGGAAGGTCATCAATGTGCCGAGCCCTCCCCTCGACGCCGCATGGGCGCTGCACAAGCTCTGCGTCGCCATGGAAGACCAGGTCACCTTGCTCGATGTCCCCACCGGGCGCTCACTCAAGGTTCACGAATTTCCTGCCGGCGAGAGGCGCCGCAAGCGCCGGATGTCCTTCTCGTTCGCCTCCTCCACTTACGCTGCCGCGGGGTCATCGGCGGCCGTCTCCGCCTCGCCTCCGGCCTCGCTCTCACCATCTCAGGCCGCAGCCTCGTCGGCCGGGGCCGCGCATGCGTCTCCGGACTCCATGAGCCCAGACGCCGCGCGGAACCGACGCCGGTCCGTCGCGTCCACGTCCTCTCACATGGTGCGCGGCTCCAACATCTGCGCGCTGAGTCGAGGCCGCTTCCTCATGATCGTCGACGGCCTGGGCATTGTCATCAACGCCTCAGGGCAGCCCAGCGGGAGCACCATCGTTTGGTCCTCGCCTCCACTGCAGACGGTCTGCACACTTGATTTTGCCGTCTCTGTCCACGACGACGGCCGGCGCGTCGAGGTGCACTCCACCGAACCGCGCGGCATTGTTGCCGAAACCACCAGTGTAGACTTTCCCGTGGTGGCCCTGGTCGCCCCAGCGCCCTGGAACGCCCTCGCGACACACGCCGCCGCCGCCGCCTCGGGCGCCAGCGCCGACGCCCCGGACTCGGACGAACCCGTCCTGGAAAACCTTACCGCTGGCGGCGGGGTCTTCATGCTCACTCCTTCCGCTGTACTTAACCTCGGCACCGTCTCCCTCAAGCAGCGCATGGAGGATCTCTTTGATGCCGACGACATCGCAGCCGCCTTTCGCGTCTATTCTGAGCGCGTGCTCGCGCCCTTCGAGGAGGCGCACCGTGTCTCAGACGGCGCACAGACACGCGCAGTCCATCGCCGTCTCGCGCGCCAGCTCTCCGCCGGTGCCGAGGCCCTCGCGATCGATCCCGACGTCTTCGCTTCGCGCCAAGAGCTCGTGGCCCATTTCCACCTCGAAGCCGGCATCGCTATGCTGCGAAAAGGTCTCTTTTCCAAGGCCTTGCAGCAATTCTCGTTTGCCAAGCTCGATCCGCGCGAGATCATCACGCACTATCCGCAGCTTTGCCCACCGTATGCTCAGCATTACGCGCCCAAGCGCCTGCGCGTGTCCATCCCCGCGGGAGTTGACGCGGACGGCGCGGCCAGCTTGCTGGGCATCGTGCGCGATCGCAGCGCTAGCACGGAAGCGGACCTTCGCGCTGCACTCAAGACCTACCTTGCGGGCCTGCGCGAAAAGGCCGCGCATGGTCCCGACGTGGCGCGCTTTCTGGACTTTGCCCTCTTTCGCCTCTACCTCGACCCACCCCATGAGGACGCTGACGAAGAAGCCTTGCGATCCTTATGCGCATCCAAGGACAACGCACTCGATGTCCTTGGATGCGCGCAGGTACTCATGGACAAGGAGCGCTACCACGCGGCAGCCCTATTGTACGGGAGCTCGGCCGAGCACCACCGACAAGCGCTGCAGGTGTGGGCCGACCTCGGCGCCGGCCAGCTCGCGGAAGCAGGCGTTGATGGCGCCAAAGAGACAATCTCATTCTTGCGCGCGCATCACGACCAGGCCGACCTTGTCTGGGCCTTTTCTCCGTGGGTTCTTGAGCGGGACCCTGACCACGCCATCACCATTTTCACAGAGGCGGAGGCTCAGACAGAGTCCGAGGCGGCCGACCTCGACCCGGAGATGGTGCTCGCCCACCTCGCTAAGTTCGACAAGTCGCCGCGATCCCGTTTGCAGCTGCGCTTCCTCGACCATATGACGCGCGGGAAACAGGCGCGCGCGCGGTCCTTCGACCTTCGTGCTGCCTCGCAGTACATTCAGACGCTCGAAACCTGCCCGGCACCGCTCCGCGCTGACGTGCGCGCCGACTTCGCGGCCTTCATCGACCGCCCGGAGACGCTCTCCACCCGCGTCGAGGAGCCCGGGGCCGGCCACGAGTCTACCTTTGAAGCCGATCTGGCGGCTCGTCAAATTGACCTCGCCTCCCTCGCGGATCCGCTGCTGCGCGAAAAGGCCTCGCTCTACGCCAAGTGCGGATGGCACGGGCAAGCTCTTGCTATTCTCGTCAAGGACCTTCGGGACCCTCAGGCCGCAGAAGCCTACTGCGTGCGCCATTATCATCACCGTCGCCAGGCTGGCTCGGATTTGCGCGACTCGACCGCGTCCACGAACTCACCAAACTTTGAGGATGGAAAGTCTCCCAGTAGCGAGTTTAGCAGAGGCGATCACAGCGGACATAGCGCCGGGACGGAGGGCCGGATCCAAGCCGGGGACAATCCATTTCTGGAACTCGTGTGCTTGTACTTTGAGCCCGCGCTTGCCGAAAAGTACCGCGACAACTCGCTCGAGATCCTGGAAAAATATGGCCGCTTCATTGACCCGAGCCTTGTCATGTCCAAGCTACCTGCAGACATGCGTCTGAACGACCTCCAGGCCTATCTTTCTTTCGTCTTTCGAGCCAACGTGCAGCGTCTTTCGCATCTTCAAGTGGTAAAGAACCTCTGCGTGGCCCAAAACATCAAGACGCTCTACCAGACCTCGCGTGTGCAAAAGCGCAACTTTGCGATCACTCAGGATACCCTCTGCCGCGTCTGCAGCAAGCCCATCCTTACGCAGGCCTTTGCTGTAGACCCAAACATGCGCACCGTCGTGCATCATGCTTGCCTTCACGTCGACGGAGACATTTCTGAGCGATCGCCGCCAGCCGCCATCATTCCGATAAGGGAGACCAAGACTTCTGGCTGACTGATAATTGATTCATGACACACTCACGCACACACACACCCTTCCGAGCTTGCTTCACAATCAACCATGGCAAGTTCCGAGCCCCCGAGAACGGCCTCGCGCGTTTTACGTTTTACTGCCCGGGGCGGGACTTTGAGAGCCCAGGTTGGGCGGTTACTTCACGCGCTCCCTGGTACGTGTACGTACGTATACGTACGTACGGGTACGGGTACTGATACGTACGTGCGTACATCGCAAGAATTATAACAACACCGCACAGACCGCTCGCGATCGAGAACCAATCTCGGGGCTTCAGTTTCGTCGGGCCCAGTTCGACCCCCAACCTTGTCGTCGGGCTCGGGCTCGCCGCCCCACAGCGCGCTCCCCATAGCTTCCCCGCAGCGCGTACATTTGAAATCCGAAAATGGGTTGCGCAGTGGCGAAACGGCTCAGCGGGACTGCGCCAGCGCGCCAAGCCGCGAGAACTGCGCGGCCCCGGGCTCCCGGCGCGGCGGGCGAGGGCAGCGGGAGGCCGTGACCGCGCGCGGGAGGCCGCGCGAGGCGGTTCCCAAATTTCCCGCGCGGCCGAGCTCCTGAACGGACGCTACGAGGCGGAAAGGACCCTCGAGCGAGACCGCGAGCTTGTGACGCTGCTCTTGCTACGCGAGCCAGGCCGCCTTGGCTCCCTGCAGTGCGTGCGTGCGACCAGACGGTTTCGCGAGAAAGAGCTAGCCTTGCCTAGACCGCGTGTGGTGCTCCTGCTTGGTTGTGCGAGAGTCGGGCGAAAGCTCGGTGTCGAGCACCCAAGCCTTTATGCGAGACAAAGTGCTACGCGGTCCTGCGAGCAGAGAACAGATTGCAAAAGCAGCTCCAGACACGCAAGCGAGCTCGCGTACGGCTCGCGCAGCTCGTTCGCTCGTGCTCGCGCAGCTCGCGTACGACTCGCGCAGCTCGTTCGCTCGTGCTCGCGCAGCTTGTTCGCTCGTGCTCGCGCAGCTCGCGTACGACTCGCGCAGCTCGTTCGCTCGTGCTCGCGCAGCTTGTTTGCTCGTGCTCGCTTGCTCACGTGCTCGCTTGCGCGCTCGGAACGTGGACTCCGAGGTGAATCAGCCGGAGCGACTGCTCGAAAAACAAGATGGCGCCGACCCCTGCGCGGGAGCCGCGATCAGCCTCGAGCTCATCGGCCTCTGACTCCGAACATGACGGCCACGCCGAGGCCAAGATCGCGGGAACCCCGAACATCGCCAAGGACCAAGACGACGAAGCTGACATGGTCAAAGTGTACTTGCGATTGCGGCCGCATGAGCAGCGCGCGACCCCCGAGTCCGAGCCCGAACTTGTCTACTCGCGCGCCGAGGACGACACGCTCCAGGTCGTCGACGACATGACCGTCGACACGGTGGCCCCAGAAGACAGCCAGTCTTTCAAGAACCGCGAGACCGGAGGCAAGTACAAATTCACGCGCATTTTCAACAAACCCACCACGCAAGAGGAGCTCTTCGAGGCCACTACCCTGCCCCTCGTCGACACGCTTCTCGAGGATGGCAAAGATGGCCTTCTTTTTGCTTATGGTGTGACGAACGCCGGTAAAACCTACACCGTTGAGGGCTCCGAGTCGAGCCCCGGCATCATCCCGCGCACGATGCAGATCGTTTTTGATAAACTGGAGGCCAAGCGCGCCGCGCTAGGTCCAGACCCTGAGGACTTTCAGGCCCGCGTCGAGGTCTCGTACCTGCAAATCTACAACGAGCAGGTCCACGACCTGCAGGCTGCCAGTAAGGCGTCCTACCTCGCCAAGGAGCGCCTCAAGATCAAGCTTCGCGACGAGGGCGTCGAGGTCGTTGGCCTCAAGTCCACACCCATCACCTCCAGCAGCGAGGGCATTGAAATCGTTTCCAGGGGCCGCGAGGCCCGCGAGACTCACGAGACCGAGTGCAACCTGCAGTCTTCCCGGAGCCACTCCGTCTTTATCATTTCCGTGGAGCAAAGGGGCCGCAACGTCAAGTCCGCAAACGCCGCCAGCTCTGGAGCCGCCAAGCCTGCCCGCCTGTACATTGTAGACCTGGCGGGCTCGGAGCGCGGCAAGCGCACAAACTCCTCGCGCGCCCGCCAGCGCGAGGCATCCAACATCAACTGCTCGCTCATGAACCTCATGCGCTGCCTCGACACGCTGCGTCTCAACCAAAAGAACAAGAAGCTCAACAAACGCGAGAAGATGGTGCCTTTTCGCGAGAGCAAGCTCACGCTTCTCTTCCGAGACTGCTTTGTCGGGTCCAATTGCGGGGGCGTCTCCATGATTGTCAACGCGAGCGCCCGGCCCGAGGACTACGACGAGACCGCGCACGCGCTCAAGTACGGCGCCCTCGTCAAGAACGTCAAGGTTGCCCGCCAGACGGTATCGCGGCGCAAGTCAGGGGCGCAGTACGGTGCCAACGGGCGCAGGCTTGTTGGGGGCACGCCCGGACCCGGGACCACGCAGCACGGCCAGGCCGCGCGCGGGCTCACCTCGGGGACGCGATCCGCGCACCGCCCCAAGGCCGGCACCCTCATCCCCGAAGACTACTATGACACAGACGAGGAAATGTCCGCGAGCCTGTCCCTCGAGGAGCACCCCGTCGTCCACGCCCTTATCCACGAGCTGGCGGACGCGCGTCTCAAGTGCGTCAACATGGAGACCGAGATCCGCGAGGAGGTCGCCCAGGAAATGGCACAGCGCCTCGAGGAGATGGAGACCGTTTTTCGCCACCGCGTCGACGCCGCCAAGCAGATCAGTGACACCAAGTCTGAGATGCTCCTCAAGAACCTGCGCAAGCGCATGGAGGGCGGCGGCAAGAACCACCTCTACTCCATGGAAGACATTGAGGCCCTTGTACAGAACATCAACGAGTGCGAAGAGGAGATGGACCGCATGCGCCAGCTCCACAGCGCCGACACGCAAATGCTCAACCGCGAGATCGAGCAGCTCAAGCAGCTTCTCAAGTCCCGCGGGGAGGGCGCCGCCCTCGACTCGGCCGCCGGCGCCGCCATGGCCTCGGCAGCCGCCGGCGCTCGCCGCAAGAGCGTCGAGTCGCATCGCAAGTCCTTCGAGCGTCTCGACCGCATCGTCGTCGACCAGCTCGACTCCCTCACACGGTACAAGGAGGAGCTCGCCGAGGAGCGCGCGCTGCACGAAAAGACCATCAAGCAGCTCGAGTCGGCCACTCAGCTCGCCAAGGACGCCCAGATCGGCGAGGCAGATGCCGAGCGCCAGCTCGTCGCGCTCCGGCTCGAGGTAGACCAGCTCCAGGAAAAGCTTCGCGTCGCGTCGCAGCGCTCGCCTGCGGAGGGCGGCCACCACCATACGCACCACCGCCCGGGCGGCAGCATGCTCAAGCACATCACCTCCTCGCCCATGCTTCCGAGCCCCTTGAGGACGTCCCGCTCAATAAGACGACCCAAGGCATACAGCGTCGACGAGGCCGCCGACGCGAGCACGCCGACTTCCAAGGCGAGCACGAGCAGCGAGAAGCCCGCGTTCCGCAGCTATCTGCCGGGCAGCATGCGTGCTCACGCCGGCGAGCGCGATGCCGCGCAGTTCTACAAGAACATTACGAGCAGCGGCGAGGACCTTGTCAATCAGGAAAATTGCGCATCAAGGCCCAATACTGGCAGCGGCAGGGAAAGTCTCAGCGGTAGAAGTACTGGCAGCAGCGCCAGCGCGAGCGGTAAATCCTTTGCAGCCCTCATCGCGGCGTCCAAGCAGCGCGTCGAGGGGGCGGCCACTGCCTCCGTCGACGGCAGCCGGGGTCTGGTCAGCAGAATGGTCGGCCGCATGCGTCGCTAGTCTAGGCTCTCATCGCCGAGGGGCGCCTCTATGAATGAATCGAATTTGTGTGTCTTCGTTCGATGCTGTCGTTGCAAGGAGAGAACACTGTATCGCCTC
>KQ758850.1:16168684-16191838 GCA_001462505.1 Aurantiochytrium sp. T66 | reverse complement strand
AGTACGACGCGGCGCTGGCGCAGTTCGAGGAGGTGCTGGATATTCACCAGGAGCAGCTCGGTGCGGAACATGAGTCTGTTGGGATCACAACTTACCGCATCTCACTCGTTCTGTCGGATCTGCGTTGTTTCGCAGATGCACTGGCTCACGCGGAAGAGTCCTTGTCGATCCTGCACGGCTCACTGGACGAGGACCACCCTCGCTTCGGCTTTGTAAAGCTCGCCGAGGGCCGCGCTTTGCTGGGCCTGGACCGGCATTCGGAACCCGTGGCCGCGCTTCGACGGTCAGTCGCGATTCGCGAGTTGGTGTTGGGCCAGGAGCACCCGGAGACCGCAGAGTCGCTTTTCTGGCTCGCCGCGGCCCTGCAGGACGCGGGCGAGGCGGAGCGAGCGCGTGCCATTCGCTTCGTTAAGCTAGGACGGGATCACCCGCTCACGCTCAAGTCGAAGGCGCAGGTTGCGAGACTCGGGCAGAGATGATCCAAGCCAACCTCGGGCTGGACTGATTCCTTGGCCGCGATGTCAACAAGCTCCCGCCTGCGTGAGTCGGCAACAAGCGACCCAGGCTGGCCGGTGCAATCCTTCACGGTGCTCGTGTGACGAGATCCATGCTTCCACAGGCGGAAGACTTTGGTTCGCGGCACATTGCCACACAGAAGGGCCTTTGTACCGCGCTTCGTCTTATACGTTTTCGCCGCGGACATTTTCCGCGGCCTGCGCGGGTGCGAGTGTGACAGCGTGATTTTCGACGCGAACTCAGGGATCCCTTGCGCTTGGCCTCAGGGTCTGCTACCAACGTCTAGAAGTTGCCGAGGAATTGTCTCGCGCCAAGACGAGGGCGTCCGGGCGCTGCGCGTGCGTGACGGTGTGCGGCAGGGAAGTTTCCTCGGTGGTCCCAGCGACAAAACTCGATCACATCCCTGAGTGGTATCTCGTGCAGAGCTTTGATGGTCGACCATTCCAGAGGCGAAAACTTTCCTCAAAAGTCGCCCAAATCAGCGCGAGTAGTTTTAGGCAAGCACCCGAAGACGTCCTGGTACAGGTGCAGGTTCAAGAAGAGCAGGTAAGGCCTGTCGGCCTGAAATCGCAGGATCTCGAGCAGCTCGGGTGAGGCAGCCCACGTCGAGCGGATGTTCGTCGTTGGGGACGAAAGGCCAAGAGCGAAGTTAGTAATGTTCTTTCATAGCAAATTGAGCAGATCGAGCTTTGATTGCCTGGTGATGCCTCAATGCGGGTTACGTTGGCTGCGTCCGAGACACAGCCCGCTGCGCTCGGTGGCCAGCGAAGCAGGCACGCGGCCTCGCCATTTTCGGAGTCACGCCGAGTCAGAGTACATTTGACGGTTCGTACTTGTATGAACCTGGTCGGGCAGGGTCTCGGCGCAATCTTCTGGCTTGGTAGTCCCGGCCAAGCAAAACTTTCCCTCGCCTCAATGAGCTCTGCCACGCCTGACGATGCCTGTCGAGCAGATCCACCTACGTAGTACTCGGGTAGGACGTGCGCGCAAGTTACTCGCGCCCAGCTCGGCGATTGTTGTGCACAACCATTGTGCACAACGAAGACAACAATCGAATCGAAGGCAAGACAAGACAAAGAGCAAAAGGTCGGTCGCATCCACCGATCATGAGCGCCCGCACGGAGACCTCGGAGCGCACGCTGTCGCTCGGTGAGGAGGAGGAGGGCGAGGAGGACGAGGAGACCCCCGCTGGCCGGCGGAGGACGACCGAGGCCCCGACGGGGAGCTGCAGCAAGTCGGTCGGCAAGGGCATCCTGCTGACGACCAAGTTCGCCAGCGGCCTCGACCTCAGCAGCGTCGCCGTGACGCCGCGCACCGTCCAGAGCGGCGCCACGCAGCCCGAGCGACATGCGGCCTTCGACGGGAGCTACCTCGACGAGATCGACTCGAGCCGCGGGCGACTGCGAGGGGCCAAGAGCAGCCGCACCCTTCAGGTGGACGAGGTCGCCGCCGCCGCCGCCGCCGCTCGCGACGAACTCCGCGTCGATCTGCCTATCTTCCTCGCCCGCGAGTCGCACAAGGACGCCGAGACCGCCTCTCAGGCGACAAAGGCCCAAAGCCCCTGGTTCTGGCTCACCGGCGAGCGCCTTGGAGTTGCGTGCACGCTCGTGGTCGCGGGACTCGCCGGCGGCCTCGGCCTCGGATTCGCTACCCACGTCGCGGGGGGCGTCCTCTTCGCGGCCTGCCTCGCTCTCGTGGCGGTCCTGTACCTGACGATCGTCCGCAACCGCGCCAAGCGCCAGAGCATGAGCGTCGACGCGGCCATCATGAAGCGTTACACGGCGCTCCTCGCGGCAACAAACGCGGAGCGCGACCTCAACGAGTTCATCGCCCACGAAATTCGCAATCCCCTTTCGGTCTGCTGCTCGGCGATCGTCTTTGTCCAGGCTGCTGTGGCGAAGGAAAAACTTCGCATGCGCACGACATCCCCGCTCCCGACCCCGCTCGAAGGCATCCTCAACGACCTCCAGCTCATGGACGTGAGCCTGCGCTTCATTGACGAGATGCTCCGCAACATGCTCGACCTCAATCGATTCTCCGCCGGGCTCCTCGAGCTGCGCACGGGGCCCACTTGCTTGCGCAAAGACATTCTCGAGCCCGTCCATGAATCTCTCAAGCGCAACGTCAACGAGGGCGTCCGCGTCGAGCTCCAATGCGCCGCCGACCTATGGGTCCAGGCCGACCGCCTCCGTCTCCTGCAGCTCGTTGGCAACGTGGCGCAGAATGCGGCGCGCTTCGTCTCCAGTGGCTTCCTCCGCCTCCGCGCCGAGCGCGATCCTCAGCACCAGCGCTGGGTTCACATCTACGTCGAGGACTCGGGGCCGGGGATATCGGACGCCGAGCGCGACTTTCTTTTCCAAAAGTATCAGGAGACGCTCGATACGATGCGGCAGGGGACGGGCGTCGGTCTGGCGCTCGCCAAGCTCTTGGCAGAAAAGATGGGAGGCTTCATCGACCTCGACACCGACGCGTACTCATCCGGCATTCCGGGGTCCCCGGGCTCTCGCTTCCGCATCTCCCTTCCACTCCCGGAGACCGCGCCGGACCCCACTGCTGCCTCGGCGCAGAACCCGAACCTAAAGCCGTTCCGCGCGCGGGCCAAGGTCCTTCACGTGGACGACGACAAAATGGTGCGCGTCATGACCAAGCGCGTCCTGGCTCGCGTCGCGCGCGGCTGGGACTTTCACGAGGCCTCAAGCGGGGCAGAGGCGCTTGCCATGGCCGCCGCCACGCCGTACGACCTCATCATTATGGACCACTACATGCCCGACCCCGTCAAGGTGGCCATGACCGGCGAGGAGACGATTCACGCGCTGCGCGAGCAGGGCTATCGCGCGGCCATCATCGGCTGCTCGGCCAACGACATGTCCGCCGAGCACCTGGAGGCCGGCGCCGATCGCTTCGTGCTCAAGCCCCTGCCGGCCAAGCCGAGCGACGTCGCCGCGCTCCTCAACTCCGTTCTGCCTCTTCCGGCCGCTATCGAGGTCCTTCTCATCGCCGTCAACCAAACCAGCGGAGCCATTGTGGGCCGCACTTTCGAGCGTCTCGGGCGCGACGTCCGCGTACAAGTCACGGTTGCACCTGACGAGGCGCTCTCAAAAATCAACCAGGATGCTTACCAGATTATTGTGCTCGACGATCTCGACTCGGCCTTCTCGCACCGCGTGCGCGAGCGCAGTAGTGATTGCGTGCTCGTACTCATTTCGGGCGACGTCGTGGACGACGAGACAGCCATCGATCTCCTATGGACGAAGCCGCTGCCTTCGGACGCGGTCATGAAGCAAGAGCTCAATCGGATTCTCTTTCACAAAGCGATCCGCCAGGGATCGGTGCCGATCGACACCTCGCAGCTCGACGAACCTGCGGCCGCCGCTGCTGGCGGCTAAAGTCTCTCTTCTTCCCGTTGAGCCCGCTTTCGACGGTCGATGCCGCTTCTATCCTGGCCGCAGCACGATAGAAAGGTTGGCCAGGACCCATTGCGTGCTCGGCACCCGGGTCTTGAGCGTTGCCAGGAACAGTAGACCATCCGCGGGGTCGTCCCCGCCATCGCAGCGGACCGACGTCGCGTATACAGGGCACGCAAAGACAGACTCGTCGTCGTCGCGGAGGTAGCCGCCCGCCGCCGCCGTCCACGTGGGCTGGGTCGGCACTGCGCGCACCAGGACGACCGGCAGCGCAAAGGCCGCTGCCTTGAGCCCACTCTGGACGATAAATCCTCCACAGCGCGTTTTCCCGACCATGTATCGGTGGCCGCCTTCGCCGTCTTCATCCTCCTCCTCGTCGCCATCGCCGTCCCGACGCCCATCTTCCGGGCCTTGGCCGTCCTCATCGTCAAAGAATTCCTCGTCTTCGAGGGCGTCGTCCGTCGCATCGCCGAGGTAGTATCGCCCGCCCTCCATGCTCAAGCCGTGCACGTAAATGCCGGCTTCGGCGCCGTCGTCACCAGAAGGGGGCGCGTCGATCGTGCTTGGGTCTCTGTGCAGCGTGACATCCGTGGCCAATGTGAGGTCTTCCAGCGCGACGCCCAGTCTTCGCGCCGTCACCTGCTTTAGCGCCGAGAGCAGCGCGAGCGGGCGAAAGAACCCGGGTAGCCAGAACGATTTCGGCAGGACGAAGTCCTGCATCCAGCCCCGCAGCTGGTCGGCGTGCGCCACGAGATCGTCGACCCAGCCATCCAATGGCTTGGGCGACGGCCCCGCTATTGCGGCCCACGCGGCGGGCACGCGCTGCGCCAGGAGCGCGTCCTCATTGAGCACGAGCGCGGAACTCGGGTTGATGAGTCCGTCGAGAGCCTTTTGGACCTCGTCCAAGGTCGCGCGCACGAGCGCCACCAGAGCGTTCAAGTGCCCGGCCTCCTGTAGCGCAACGAGAATGAAGGGAGTTTGCCGCGCCTTTTCCGCGAGAAGCGGCGTCGCCACGCCTTGGGCCTCTTGCAAATCCAGCGGTCCGGGCAGTTTCTCGACGAGCGCCTTGACCACGCTGCGAAGCCTGCCCGCGCGATCATCGGGCTCGAGCGCCGCGCCGGGGCTACGCAAGCCGCCGAGCAACTCGAGGTCTTGGCACAGCCGAGCCTGCCGGGCGACCCAGTACGGCTGGTCCACGAAGCTCTTGAGCCCATAGAGCTCGGGGCAATCCTTTGGCATGTTCTTCTTGCAAAAGGTCTGCACCTGCTTGTGCGAGAGCCCTTCTTCAGGTGCGCGGAAGCCTGGCGCGAGCTCAAAGGCGGACTTGCTCTCGGCCACGAGCTTGGGCTGCCAGACTCGCGCCAGCTGCGCGCGCAAGAGATCTAAGTCTCGCGAGTCTTGCACCAAGCCGCCGTACAGGAATTCTCCCACAGCGCAGCGCAGCTCTTTCCACGCAATCGCACTCGGCTCCACATTCGGAGACGCCACATAGCGCTCGAGCGCGTCGACCGCGAGGTTTATCTCGGCGTCTGAAAACGAGCAAGCGCGCGTCCATCCCAGAGCGCCACATTTGCCGCGTCCCAGCGCCATGGCGTGGAACAAGCACAGCGCAAATATCGCCTGCTGGAACTGGAATCGATTGCTGGCGCAGCCGTCGATCCGAGACTGAGGGAATCGCGCCCAGGACGCCTCGAGGTTCGTTTCCAGGTCCATCCCAGCGTCCCAAACGACTTTGACAGCGCTCGCCACGAGCAATTCTGGCAGCTTGGCTTGAACGTTGGTGGCCGCCAAAGACATGAAGCACCGGAAGTCGTCGTGGGCCGACGGAGCCACCTGGCGCAGCAGCCGTTCCAGCCTCGGGAGCTCCTTCTCGGCCAAGTGGATATTCTGCAGCATGACCCAATAGCCCTTCTCCGCGCTTGCTAGAATGGCCGCTTCGGCGCGCTCAAAGTCCGCGGCGGGGCACACCACGAGCCTCGCTTCGGAAAGATCTTCCTGTGTGCTGCTGCTGTGGTGCACGATCGTCTTGCCGTGCACCACGGCCAAATCCTGGACGAGCGCCATTGCGTCCACGGCTTCCGAGCTCACGAGCAGGATTGGGGCCGAGGGCGACGAGACCTGGAGCGCGCCGTCCATGTCAAAGGCCGACTGCCGGTCGACAAACAATGCGCCAAGGTTCGACGAAATGTAGCTTGAGAGCCTCTTGCAGAGGCGATCCGGCCGGATCGCGAGGACAATGAGCAGTCTCTTGTGCTCGTCCAGCTCGCCGAGCTCGCCGGGGATGCGCTTGTCCTCCGGGGCGCGCGATAGGAACCATTCTCTCCATTCGTCAGAGTCCGTCATGATCTCGTCGCCGATGCTCTGTAGCCCCGGCGTGGTCTCGAGTCCTTTGAGTTTCGCCCACACGGGTGCAGGCATCCATGACGAAAGAGGACCCATGGACCCGGGATTAGTGACCGGTCGACAGCGCACCAGCGCATCTACGTCCTGTGGATCGAGGTCGCCCTCTGCGTGCATGATGTGAAAGCAGAGATGCGCCGCGAGCGACAACGCGTGGACTTCACGCACGCCATAGCGGAGGTAGGTGAATACCATGTTGGTGACAGATCGATTGAGCACACTGCAGCGCTCGTCCACCTCCGCGTCGGCTAAAAAGCCTTCAACTGAGACCTCTTGGACAATGTCAAGGTGGCCCGTTATGCCGTCGCCGATCTCAAGATCTCGAATCTCCGCGCGCGTCTCCGCCAAAAGTGCGTCCTCGTCCCACGCAAATCGTGTCGTCGAGACCACGTGCCGCACCTTGGCTCGCAAACGGTCCGCCATACCGCCGGCCTTGTTATCATCGTCGCCTGTGGGCTCGGGCGGTTTCGTGACAAGGTCGATGCCCCGCACGAAGATGCTCACGAATGCATTCAGCGAATACTTGTAGCTTGCGTCGAGCTTGTGCATCTCGCGCATCGTCGAAAAGAGCAAGGCGCCTCTTTTCGCCACCGGGCGATACTTGGCAAAGAACTCTTCCAACTGCTTGCCGTTGGCTTCTGTGGACGTCTGCATCTGCGCAATGGACGCGAGCCGCGTCTTGGAGCTTTCGAGCTCCTCGATCAAATGCTCGTCTGCGCAGACGTCGCCGTCGGCGTCGGCGAGCGAGACCAGTATGGCGTCTTCGAGATCCTCGCGCCGCACCGAGAGCTGCGTGTGCAGCTGGCCCAGCTTGGCGTTCTGCGCAGAGAGATCGCCGTGCTCTTTGCGAACCACGAGCCGCAGAAACTGGTCCTCGAGGCCCTGGCTTGACGCCGTAAAGTTGACCAAAGAGCACGCCGAGAGCATGTCCGCAGGAAAGGCCGCATGCGCGCACGCAGTGTGAAGAATAAGACGAAAGCCCGCAAGCAACTCCACCTCACCCGCGGCGCCGAGCTGGATCATGGTACGCGCACCGCGCAGGGTGGCCCGCCTCAAGACCAGCGCCTCGATATCGGCGCCGAGTTCCGGACGCAAATCCTCGAGGATGAAAGTCTGGCCCGCAGCAATGGCGGCGGCGAGCTTGGCGGCGAGCTCCGTGTCGTCGACGCGCGCCGAGGTCCAGGAGTTTTCTTGCCGATCGCGCATTCTACGCAGCCACGCGAGACCATGCAGCTCTGGGTCTAGAAGTAAACTCCAGCGCGACGGCGAGCATCGCATGACGAGAGCTCCGTTCTCGATCGAAGTCGCATCGGATGGAAGCCCGTCGCATTGCCACGCTGCCATCTCCGCCGGAGTTGCAACCTCCTTCGCAAGCCGGAAGTCTGCACTCACAGGAATGGGCTCCCCGGCGGCCGCCTGTGTCAGGACTGGCAGCCAGTCTTGGACCACGAGGGTGTTGCGATAGGCGCTGGGCAAAGGTCCAGCATAGGCGCCGAAGCAAGAGGTCATGAGTGTGTTGCCTAGGACGACGGCAAAGTCTGTGTCGAGATCGTCGATGGACGCCGCCCAGCGCTCGGTCTCCGACGAAAGTGCCGCGGTGAGGCGACGGGCGAGGCCGAGCCTGAGCTCACTTAGCCGTAGACGCTGGACGGCCTCGTCTCTGAGCGCGTTGGCTTCGTCGAGATCGACGCGAAGCTTGGCGAGCCGGACCTCCAGCTCGCCCACCTTGGCCTTGACCTTGTCGAGCACCTGGGTGGCCTTGGCGAGTCGAGCCTCCACCTCTTGGAGCACTTGCCGCTTGGGTTCCACGCAGAGAATCGCATCGTAGTAGGCCACAATGCATTCCACCCATGAAGCCAGGGCCCCCGCAGCCTTATTCTTGCGTTCGACGGTCTCTGGGGCAAATTGCTCAAGCTGGATGATGGGCCTAACGTTCGCCCAATTGACCTTGGGCACGCGGAACTGTTCGACCGCCTCCTTGAAGGCCTTGAGCTGGTTGAGGAACTCGTTAATATTGCCCATGAGCTCCTTCTTGCAGTTCTCCCACGACAGGCTCGCGGGCTTGCCGGACTTGTTGACGACGATGCGCGGGTCGACGCCCGCCAAGAGGATGAGCACCGCACAGAAGACGTCGTCAACGCCCTTGGGCGGGGAACTCATCGATTTGCACTCGCCGAGATCTTTCTTCGTCAAAAGGTCGAGCGCGTCGAGCGCCTTCTTCAGCAATGGCTCCGCCTTGTCGAACTCCGCCTGGGAGTCGTCTCGAATTGCCTGCGCCTCGGCCGCAATTTCATCCACCTTGGCCTGCTCGGCGTCGACCACGAGACTCTCCGTGGCCACCACGGCGGCATCCCGAGCGACCTCTTCAGCCTGCGCGTCGGCGAGCATGGTCTTTTCGTCGGCATCCTCCTCCTGAGCCCGGATGGTCTCCTCGAGAGAGTCCACGAGACGGCCGGCCTCGCGCATCCGCTCAGCGACGCTCTCCAGTCTTGCGCGCTTTTGTCTGTTGCTCTGGCGCTTGCCCGCGAGATCCCGCGCAAACGCGCGCTGGCAGTCCACAAAAGCCCGAAGAGGCTGCCGTATGGTCAGTCCCTCGTTCGCGGAAAAGGCGCAGGTCTGACGGCACGACGAGGCGTATGCGGCGAGCATAAAGGTCTCCACGCCCTGGCGCAGCTCGTCCGTTTCCAGGTCGACTTCCGCGAGCAGACGTCTCGCGACGCTGCGCAGGGCGCGCTCGGGCCACGGATGGAACCAATTCACCACAGTCGTTCGCATCAAAGCCGGGTACGTGCGCAGCCAGGTGCGCATCTCGCACGCCGCGGGGTCAAGGGCAAAGAGCCAATGGAGATTGTCTCGGACCCTGTCGACGAAGAACGCGAAGCAGCTCGCGAGGTCCGTCTTGCGCCCCGCAGCTCTTGCCGAGACAGCCACGCTCTGCGCGATGGATTCCTGCTCCTCCTCCGAGAATAGCGGTGCGATGCGCTCGGCCTGGTCGATCATGTCGGCAAGATGGACAAAGCACCCCTTGTCCATGCGCGCGAGCTGGCGATCCCGCACGAGCACGCAGAGGCGTTGACCGTTGACGCCCACTTGCGTGCACAGAGACCGCAAGTCCTCCTTGAGGTCTTGCACCCCGTAGCGCGCGCCCACTCCGAGCTCGTGCATTTCCACGCTGGACACGTGCGCCGCCAAACGTGCGAGCGATGACTTGCCGCAGCCGCCAGGACCAACGAGAAGACCATGGCCCCGCGTGCATTGCAAAACCCGAGCGATGCGGCAGACGTGGGCGATCGCTTCGTCAAAGAGCACGATATCAGAGGGCGTCTTTGTGGAGTTGACCTCTTCGATCGCAACAGCGAGGACAGCTTCGAGATCTTGGTACGCGCCTACCAGGTTGTACACGGCATCGTCGTCGCTGCTAGCCGTCTCTCCAGCGGGTGCAAAGTGGCAGGCAACAACGGGCTCTGCATCGTCGTCTGCGAGGTGCTTTGCCAAACTGAAAGAGGGGAACTTGCGCTTCGCCTGACCGAGGAGCAAATCGCGGAACTTGATGCGGTCGACCGCGCTCACGAGGCCATCGCTGTACACGCGCTCTGACTCATGGCACCAGAGCTTGACAAAGCTTGTTGCGTCGTTGAAGTCAGCAGGCTGCGCCATGAGAATGCCTTGGAAAACGCGCGTCAGATGCCGTAGATTGAACTCGTAATGTGGGGTCGCGGCGGAAGCGCGAAGCTTGGCCATCATGTCGAGGTGCAAGCCCGCAGCAGCCTCGACGAGACTCGTTTCAAGCGCCTTGACACTGTCGTCGAACCGCTTCAGATGGGGCGCCAGGATCGCGCCGTAAATGGTCTGCAACGACCTCGCACTCGGAAAGCCCAGGGCAAAGGTGACATAGTGCCGCTGGAACCGCGCGCTTGGCGCTTCAGATTCGCTTTGCGTCATGCTCGCCAGAAACTGGCACCTCTGAATGTGCCTGGGCCCGAGCGAGGTGCGGTCAACGACCTGGCCAGCGTCCATCTGCTGCCGCAGACTCTCAAGCGCCTGCTGGGCGCCCATGGCGCTTTGCTGAGGTAGATGGATGTCGTCGACAAAGACGACAAGCTGCTTGTCCTCCCCCGGCGGGCCCCAGAGCGACCCGCTCTTCTTCTCGAGATGGGCCTCGAGCGCCTCCTGGAGCGAGAATGCCGTGGTCAGATGGTGCATAGGGAGGCAGGTGGACGGCTGCTCGGCGGCATCAAGGTCGCGGAGCGCGTTGCGAATGACGCAGGACTTGCCCGTGCCCGGGACGCCGACGAGCAGGACGGCCTGCTCCAGAGCGATCATGCGCTCGAGCCAAAAGGTGAGACTTGCCGACTCGGGCGTCGGGACGTATATCTCGTGCACAGAGGTCGGCGGCCGGCCCTCCACCGGGTTTACAGCGGCCAAGGCGGCCGTGAACTGCGGCGAGTTCTTCCATAGCTCGAACTTACCCGTGCTGACATCGAGAAAGTAGTCAAAGACGGTTTCGCGAGCTGGAAACTTTACGTTCTTGAAGGTCGTCTTCCACCAGCCCGAGAGCTCGCGACGGAGGTCGGACCCTGCGAATTCTGCGAGCGGGGCGCCCAAGGCCCAGACCATGCAAAAGGCAAAGCAAGGCTCGAGCGCTTGCGTTGCCTCTTTGAGGTCGCCTGGGATCTCGACGAGCTGCTTTTCGTCCGCGCCGATGACGGCCTCCAGCATGGCGAGAAGAGCTGTGACTCTTTGCGTGTGCGAGATGGGCACGAGCGGACGAAAGCCGCCCTTGTCGAACTCTGCCAGAGCGATACCGAGGTACTCTTGGAAGAGCGTCGAGATGGCTTCCTTGATGTGGTCGTCCCACTCTTTGCGCTGGATCCAGGACGCGACGAGGGCCTTCCATTGTGCGCCGCCTGCAGTGGAAAGATGCAATATGGCGGCCCGAGAAACACTTGAGGGGCTAGCATGCGCGAGGTCGGCCACTTCGAGAAGGAATCGTGTGTGTTGTCGAAGCGGCACATTTTCTCCAGAGGCGAGCGTCAGGACCTTGATGTCGTCAAAGACCGAGTTCATGGTCTCGAACCAATACGGCGTGATCTCGCCATCGAGCACGATCCATCGCTGCTCAGTAGCCCCAGCGTTCTCAGCCACCGGTGCTGACGCAAGCTCTCGCATCGTCCGCGCCAGAACGCCGTCCCTCCAGTCATCACGAGCGGCGAGGTATCCGAAAAAGGTATCGAGGGTCAGGGCCTGTGGGTAGATCACGCGCGCGCTCGTTTTGCGCTTGAGCAGTTGATGCGCCCTTTGCAGCGTGCGCCAGCACTCGGACTTTCCCGCGCCCGCGGCGCCCACGATGAACACGCTTTGCCGCAATGTCAGGAGGTCCTCCAGGTAGACGACCCGCGAGAGAAAGTCCTGGTCGGGCCACAGTTCGCGCGCTGCCGAGGCCTCCTTCACGGCGCCGTCGAGGTCTTCGTCAAGCCTTGAAGCCGCCTCGACGGGGAACAGGCTGCGCAGGATGTCCGTAAAGACCGCCATGTCGCTCGGGTCGATGTTGAAAAGCACAGAGTCCCGCAGCGCTTGCACGAGCGCGACAGTCTCGTCGGCATCGTCCTTCTGGCCACGACGCAGGTCGCCTGCCAGGGCAAGAACGGCACGAAGCGAGCGTAGCCCCCACGCATAGCATGGCCTGGGTGGCAAAGTCTCGCGGCAGAGCGTGAAGAAGCTGTGGACCTTGGACGCGAGCATCGGGGCCTGCGCAAAGCCGCTCGCGAGTAGGAGCGCTTCGCAAATGGGCCGCGTGTCCGGCGCAAATGTAGCGACGGGCCGAAGGTAGGCCCTGAGGTCTGCGGAGAGCATAGGTAACGTCGAGGATGCCGACGGAGCCCCGAGGGTGGCAAAGAGCGCGAAACCGGGGTCAAGCGCAAGGCTCATGGCCGCGGCGGCGCTCCCTTGGGGAGCAAAATCGTCGGAAACGGAGGCGACGCCCCCGCGGCGCGCATCGCACAGCCGCTTCAGCTGTGCGGCGCAGGCCGCGACAACGTCGTTTGCAAGTCTCTCGAAGGCGTCGAGGCAGACCCATGCGCCCGTGGCCGCCATGCCTGTAAAAAGTGATCCAAGCGCCTGCATATCGGTGTCGGGCGCGCAGTTGTAGAGATGGCAGTACTTGCCGAGCGTGGCACCAAGCTCGCGGACGAGCTCGGACTTGCCCGAGACCGGGCCGCCTCGAATGGCGCAACCGACCTGAAGCTGGAGGGCATGAGACGCCATGAGAACGGCTTGATCAAAGGTGGGCGTCGGCAACATCCGTGGGTAGTGCCCCACATACTCGAAGCCGTAGTCAAAGGAGGCGGAACAGATCTCGGTGGCTCCGGATGCGCGCTGCTTAATCTGGCGCTGCCAGTCGAAGGAGGTGCGGGAAGTCACGCTGCGCCGCACAAAGTCTTCGACGAGGTCTCGGGTATGGACATCTAGAGCGAGAGCGCTCGCGATTCGCGTGCGATCTGCAATAGTGAGCGTTGGCTGCCGAGCGGCCTTGGCCATGTCCGCGAGCTGTTGCTTGATCTTGGCGAAGTAGTCGCGGAGCGCATCGCGATTGCCGCTTTTTATGGCGCCAAAGGCGGCCTCGATCTCCTGCGTCACGATAATCCTGCACACGAGCAGCGCGATCTGCAGGACCTCGGCGGCGAGACCATTCTCAACCTTGTGGACGATCCAGTCCTTGCGCTGCTGGGACTTGTACCGCGTGAGGCTCTTGGCGAGCGATGTACGGAGCGCTTGCTGACAAGAGGTCTCCACATCGCGCAGGTATCCTTCGACCTTGCCTTTGAGGATGACCGGGGAGTCAAAGGCCCCGCATTCTTGCTGGTCGGCGGAGATCCAGTGCGAGGCGTAGACGCCCTCCACTTGCAGTGAAGAGATTGCGGGAAAGACGGCCGAGATGAGCTTGATCACCTCTGCAGGTTTCGACCCATTGCTGAGAATATCGAGCACTTGGCTTTCGGCCGCAAAGTAGAATCGTGGGAAAGAGGCGCACTTTGAGGCGAGAAAATTCCCCAGGCTCCTTTTGCAGACCTCAAGCTGCTCGTTGACCTCCTCCATGGTGTCGGCACGGCCGGGCTTGGTGCAAAAGACGAGGACAAGCTTTGTCTTGCTGGCGTCCTCGAGGAGCTTGCGCACGTCGGCGTCGAGCGCAGCAAAGCGCTTCGTGTCGTCGGGCAGAGCCTGCTTGACCTCGTCCGAGAGCATAAAGAGGGACTCGAGGTAGGCCCAGGCCCGCTGCATGGACTCGAGCGAGGTGACAACCTTAAGCAGGCTCGAGAGGGCCGATTTCCAGTACTTGACGCCCTTGCACTTGATGCCTTCGGCGGTGGTATAGGCTTCCATAAAAGGCGAGGCGTGCGCAGAGGAGGCCATGGCCTCGACAGCGGCCTGATCCGCCTCGAGGCCGGCGACATCGTCTGCGGGAAGCGACAGGTAAGGCGGAGCATCGGCAGCCTCGAACCGCGCGTCGTCTTCTGTGAACTGCGTGGTTGTCCAGCTGCGCTCGATCTTGGTGAGGGCCGCTTCAACCTTGGCCTCCTTGGTTGCCTTGTTGGCGATGTCCTCGACCTGGGCTGCGACCTCGTGCAGGTTGAGATCGACGACATCCCCAAGGCGCATCTTCTTGTTCTCGGCTGGGCTCGTGAACGACTTGCCAATCGCGGCCCGGAGTTCGTCCCAGTGACGCGCGCGCATTGCCTCGCTGCCGAGGTGCGAGATGAGCGGGCAAGTGAGGAGAAAGTTTTTCACCTCGCGCTCGAGTCCGAGGAAGGCGTCGGTGTCGTGGAGCTCGGCCGGGAGCGCCTTGACGGTCTTACTTCGCTTCCTGGCTTCTTCTTCGAGGAGTGCAGGCTTAACGTTGCGCCAAGGGGTGCCCTTGGACTCGTCCATGAAGATGAGAGCGTCCGCTGCCACCTCCCACAGATCTTGGGCGTGGTGGAGCGTCTTCTCGACGCGGTCCATGGCGGAGGAGGCGCCGTGGCAGAGCGCCGGGAACTCGAAGAGCTTGGCGAGCTTCTTCATCTCCGCATGCTTGACGAGCCGCGTCTCGTGCGCTTCGATCGCCTCGGCGAGCGAGTTCATGCCGCCTTCCGGGCCGGCGCTCCAGCTAAAGCAGGGAAAGTGCTTGATCGACCTTTCATACGCGAGCACGCTCGTCTCGTAGTCGAGAAGCTGGGCCTGGGTCTTGTCGCCGTGCGCCAGTACATGCGGGCGAAGCGCCGCGGTCGCCTGCGTGAGCAGGTTCGGCTGCCCTTCAGTGATGGAGTTCCACTCCTGACGCACGCCTGCAATTTCGCGGAGACGTTTGTCGAACTTGACCCCGTAACTCTCGGCGAGGTGGCGGGCGATGCACTCGAAGAGATCGATGTCGAGCTCGACAACAGCGCGCTCCGTCTCGACAAAATGCACCTTTTCCTTGACGGCGATGACCGCCTTGATGTCGGCCGCAAGCTCGGCTGCGTAGCCGGGGCCCACGGCCTTTTGCAGCTGCACGCGCGTGGCGGTGACAAGCTTCTTCGTGTCCTGGAACTTGCGGTCCATGGTCTCTCGAAGCAAAGGGCCGTTCATTTTGTTGGAGGACTTGGCGGCGCCGTCGACAAAGTCGACCGTGAACGGGCTGCCGCGAATGTGGCCAGACTTGCCGGTGTCGTACTGCTGGCCGGTGTCGTCACGAAAAGTGCCAGCGTACTCGACCTCGATGACGTACTCGCCGGGCAGCGGCGCGGTGTACTCGACAGCGTAAGACCCGTCCTCGTTGTCTTCGATCGTGGCATCGAGAACGGCGACATCGTCGCCGGCGATGCGCACGACAAAGTCGTCGCCGCCCGTGGCGCGCTGCGCGCCGGTGACATCGTTGGCGTGGATGACGAACATGGTCGGGACCCCGGGGCAGCCGCCGCGTAAGAGCCCCGGGCCGTAGGCGAGGCACTTTTCTGCGACGGTGACGGAAATAAAGGTGAATTTTTGCGAGGTCACGGTGAAGGAGTCGTCCCTAAAGGCGACCCGGACGTCCACCTCGAGCTGCGCGGCGTCCGCTTGGCCCTGCAGGAGGGCGTCAAAGTCGGGCGCAATACAGGTGATTGTCTCTCCGTTGACAAATTCCCCAGGGGCGTCTATGATGTAGCCGCCCTTGGCGATGAAGCGGACCTTTATGCGCGGATCTTGCGGGTCGTGGACGAAATCCTGGCCCGTGATCATGAGCGCCGTGCCGCCCGTGAGCGGCCCCTGGCGAGGAAAGATGCCAAGGATTGCATAGGGTGGACCAACGACGCAGCCTACATCGAGGGTGTAAATATCGTCGAGCCACTGGTTGGCCCATCCGCCGAACATGACCAGTCGGCTGCTCTTGGCGTCGTAGCCGAATGTGGTGTCGGCGCGCCCGCACGGGAGGTCCCCACGAACTTTTGGCCGATCAAAGACGCACGTCCCGGTGTCGAGCGTAAGGACGCGACTCGAGAGCGCTCCCTGGGCGCGCTTCGTCTCCTGCAGGTTGCCCGTGCAGCCGCCGAAGTAAAATATTTTCCAGTACGGAATGGCTTCCACGCTGCAGGCCGTGTGGCCCCAGCGCGGGTCCATGAAAGTGTCGAGCGAAGACCAGGTGAGCAGGTGAGTGTCGAGGACGCAGAGGTCACTGAGCTGCTCCATGGCGTTCCACCCGCCGTAGATGTAGACACAGGCGTCGACGACAGAGGCGGTATGTCCTGACCTTGGCCTAGGTGCCTGCCCTTTGAGTGGCGGCGCAGGCTGCCAACGCATGTCACCGAGGCTGAGGACGAAGAGGTCGTTGTGGTCGCGACGGGCGTACCCTTGCCCACCGTACCCGCCAAAGACCCACATTTTGTCTTCAACAATGGATGCCGAATGGCCGCCTCGTGGCGGCGGCGCGGCGCTCTCGCTATTGCCGCCACTGTTGGCACGTGCAGTGTTGGTGCCGTCCATGTCGCCCTTGCCGGGGAGACCAGCGCTCCCCTCGGAGAGAAGGGTCCACTGTAGCGTGATTGTGTCAAACATCCAGAGGTCGTTGAGGCGCCGCTTGCTGGAATGGAAGCCACCAAATATCAACATGAACTTTTTGTCATAGACGCAGGCGCTGTGCAGCCAGCGCGCGACGGGTAGGCCACCGGCTTTGTTGACCTGGTCGTCGAGGCGAATCCACTCGAAATTCCCAAGCATCTTGAGCTGCCAGAGCTCGCCCGTAGGGCCCGCCGGGCTCTGGGCATCGCAGCCGCCGAAGAGGAATGCATTGGACCCCAGGACGGTGAAGGTGTGGCCGGACCGCTTCGTGGGCCGCTTCTCGCCGACCACGAAGCCCTTTCTCCAGGTGAGCATGTTTGCGGCCGCGACCGGGTCGTCCTCGTCGACGTTGTCATCGCTGTCCTCGAGGTTTTCCTCGTCAGCTGTCCGCGCAGTCTCCAGGGCCTCCTTGCTCTCGTACATGTGCACGAGCTCGGGGTCCTCCGGGGCGCTCTTGCCATCGTCGTCCGCGTCGTTGGCGTCGCCGGAGGGGCCCTGCATGGTCTCGCGCGGGCTCTCGCCAGGTCGTCTACGCGCGCACTCCCAAATACGCTTGTGGGCACGTGCTGGATCGATGGCCCGAAGGCGTCGCGCGTCTGCGGGCTTGCTTCTTGCGGGCGGGCGTCCCGATGAAGCAGCCCGAGTTTCTCGCGTCCAGTCGCGGCCGGGTCGTCGGGCGCCCGAGGTTCTTCTGCGAGTCGAGTCTCGCGCGAGGCCCAGGTTCCCCAAACCGGCCTATCGACGCCAGAAAGAGGGCTAACGGCACTCGGCAGCCGAAGGAGCTGGACGGAGCATCCACACAGGGGGGGTAGACAAGACGCGCCTGCTAAAGCCACCAAACACGAGGACGCGAGCAGCTCATGCTCCTGCACTGGCAAACGGCCGAACACCACTGACTCGGACTCGGAAGAGTCATCGGATTCTAAAGTATCATCAAGCCCGAAGAGTCAAGATATGACCTTGTTTGCATTGCATTTTGATTGATCAATGATTCCGTGCATTCTGCGCACCAAAAAAATCACGTTGCCTGGGCGTCGTCCGGGAGCCCACAGACTCTTATAGGCCCACTTTCGTTCAGAACGTATGAGTCCCGGTGCCAAATTCAGGCAGCCGAGAGTAACCATGGTAACCATGGTATCTTGAGATGTACTAGGCTTCTGCAATCTCGAAAAACTCGTCGAGTAGTGATCGTGCCCGCCCCGAGAGCAGTGGCAGGCCAAGGCCCAGGAAGAAATGGAGGCCGGCGAGTCAGAGGTATAAGCTTGTGACATGAGGAGGAATGTTGTGCCTGGGCTTGCATTCTGCGGCGGATAGGCTGCCGCCACGGGCGGGCAGCGTTTGCACTGCGAAAACGCCCATACGCACGTAATACATTGCCTCGTATACGTACCGGTACGCTCGCTCGAGTTGTGCGGCTCCGTGGCTGGCCGAGATCATTCGATGGGCTGAGCACGTCGCACGTAGGGGTACTACGTACCACGTATGCGTCCGTCCAGTCCGCGGTACTACTACGTGCACTACGTATAACTCGGTGCAGGGCCGGCACGGGCGTCTCCCCGAAGGAGCTCAACGAGCTCGTGCCGTGCAAAGTGGGCGTGCGCGAATCACGACCATGTGGTCGCCACGCGCGGTCTTCCGCGAGATTTTTGTCACGTACTAGTAAGTACTAGTACGTCAGTACGTAGTACGTCACGGTACGTACGTGTGCGGGGCCGCTGGAAACCGGAATAAAGTCTGTGTCACGAGTGGGGGAGCAGTGTGTGGTACGTACTCTCAACTACTAGTAGTAGTACGTACGACTAGCTAGCTAGCTAGTACAGACATAGGCCTAGACCCGGCAAAATAGGCCTTTTAAAAAAAAGTTAAAAAAAATTACTTTCCGCTTCTCTCATCAGAACTCCAGTGACGGTCTAATAGGCCTGTGCATGATAGCATGCATGATAGTTCCTCCGATTTTCCGAGCGACACGCGCCAGTTCCGGCACCTGCATTTGAGAAGAGATCGAGATCCGGAGTAATATATGTAGAAGGGGCACCCGCCAACTTCGGCCAAACGGAAAAAAATTCTCAATTATTCTTTTTAATTAAAATTGTTTTTTGAAAAAGCTTCTTTCTAATACAAGCCCATTTCCCCGACCTCCAGCTTTTATTAGGAGGGTACGTCTTGCCGATCTTGTGTCATGCACATAAGTTACTCGTTGCTGATCAGAGCTACGAGCATACCGCAAACACTGTCAGATACGTACGTACGTACCCAGAGCTCGGTGGTAGGCCTACCTCCCGACCTCCCAGATCCCGTGCACGCTCCCAAGCGACGAAGAGGGTCATTCGCAAGCATGTGCGACGCGGATCCCTTATGCGACAATTGCTCGAGCTGGGGAAGCTGCCTGTCGTGCGTGGCCGGGTATGAAATCTCGTTGGTGGGCGGGAGGCACTGCGAACGACAGACGTTTAGCGACTGCTCAGGAATGTGCGCGAAGTGCTACTACGACGGGGAATGCCACGAATGCGAGGCATTCTATACCGTTAAGGATGGAAGCTGCGCGGTTGGCGGCGCAGTGTTCATTATTGTCGTTGTATGCGTCGCATTCTTCGTCGCGGCCCTGGTTCTAATGTACACATTCAAGTACATGCAGAATTTAAAAGCCCAATCGCAGCTGCGCAAGTGGGATCAAGTTCTGCTGCCAGAACTTGAAGCCAGCGGGGACGTGGATACCATCATCCGTCTTGTTCCTGCCTCGCGAGAAAAACTCTGTTGCAACGATGCATTGGGCTATCTCGTCTTCCAGCAGGACTCTGTGCGGGTTTTGCTCGGCGGATTCACTCCTATTGACAGAACGCTGCCCTATGCTAACCTGTCGTTCACGCAAGGCGTTTATACCTCTGGGTCTGATGCCAAGGGCAACACAAACCACTACTATACTTCGGGGGTCACAATCGATAGTCTCAAGATTCCTTGCTCCAAAGCTGTTGAGAAAGAAATCCTCGAGCAGCTCTCCATCCATCGCCGCTCCTACGCTGGCGTGTTGAGGCAAACCATCATTCCGGTGGCGCAGATCATGCCCGCAACCAAGAGTGATGATGAATTTTAGCAAACCTACACCGCGAGACCCAAGTTATGTCTCATGCGTCTTTTCTTGCTCTTTCAAAAAAATTCGTACGCTGGAGGAAGGTGATGTTGAGCATATCGTAGTAGATATCTTAGTCGTGGTCGCAGTATGTTAACGATTGAGGCCATCACCCGTCAGTCCTGTTCCGGAGAAAGCTCAAGCTTTTATAGTGCTAGTCCAGCGGGCTACAGCAGAACGCTGCCATTGTATGCTGATTCATCTTTCACGCCCGGCGTTCGCTATAGCGAAACTGTTGGCAGGCATCAATCACGCTTGGAGATTGAATCGCAGGGGTCACGATCAAAGATCAGCTGCTCTGTAGATTTCAAGACGAGAGTTGTTCTCAACCAGCTCTTCTTTGCTAGCATTTCGCTGGCGTAGACCACATGCCCGCAACCAAGAGCAGCAGATTCTAGACCTGCGCCGCGAGGACTGCATCATGGTCAAGCTCCCGATTTTCCGTCACCTTCGGAAAGATTTTTTGAGGCTTGGTATCTCTGGCGCCGTCGCATTTTGGTCAGCAAGAGAGATCGCCGCCTCGAGAAGACCTACGGCAAGTGACCCGAGCTCTTGGCGCGCGAGACTTCGTCGGCGTCGATCGCAGGCAGGTTTCGCGTCCACGCCATACACGGGGCCGGAGAACTCTCTCGAAGGCGACGTCACTCTCCCGCCCATAGTGATACTAGGGGGCAAGCCAAACCCTCTTCAAGCTTCGCGCGACGCGGCGCGGCCCGACGCCCGAGGCCGCCCGCCCCGCCGCCGCCTCGCGCCGCCGCCTCGCCCCCGGCCTCGCGACCGCTCTGCCTCGCGCGCGCGGCAGGACAGGGAAGGAAGCAGCAAGCAAGATGGGCGCGGCGGCGGTCCTGGTGGCGGCCGTTTTCGTGGGTGCCTACGCGCTGCTCGTGACGCACAACCCGGTGCTGCTCGTAACGGACGAGACGATCGACGGCGAGTTCGAGGACCTCAATGTCCTCTTCCGCGGCTTCGTCAGCTTCGCCTTTGCCAAGGTCTTCGCGCCGAGCATGTGGCCCCTGGCCCTGGTGCAGGTCGCCGTTGGCCTCGACATTGTCCGACTCACGGAGCAGCCGTACGCGGAGCAGCTCGTCTTCGCTGCCGCAGCGGCAATTTACTTGGCCGTGCACCTTTATACGCGCGACGATGCCGTTTCTCTCGAGGACTACAATGACGAGCTCCTCGAGCGAGACACGAGCCCGCGGAAAGCAAAAAGCGAGAGCCGCGCTGCAGGTCGGCGTCGTCGCGCGTCGTCCGGATCGAGCCTCGCCGCTAGCGACAGCGAGGACGATGCCCCGCGTCAATCTTCCCCGGTGCCTCGGCCCTCCACAGTCCCCGAGCGAAAGACGAGCGCGAGGCGGCCCCCGCCGGCTCCATCCGCGGTGCGTGGCACCTTTGCGCCACGGCCTGCGGCACCAGACCGGTTCAGACAAAGTGCACAGTCATCTCCGGCGCCCCATCCACCTGCCCGGGCAGAGCCGGCGACGCGCTTGCCTTCGCCTGCTGTGGAGAGACCGTCGACCGGAACGGCGGCTCCGACCGCGAAGAAAACGCTCAGTGTGGTGGAGAGGGCGCGCGAACAGGCCCGTCTGGACCAACAAAAACGTCTCCAAGAGCGCGTCAATGCGCTCAAGTCAGGCAAGCGCTGATCATGGGATCTGGCAAGCTTGTAAGGCTTTCGCGCGAGCATGAATGATATATGACGACCTAAACAGATCGAACCTAAATTGTATGGCACCTGGGCTGACCGCTGTGGTCTCCGACACATTCCGGAGCGCTTTAAACGCAGTCAAACAGACAAGCAAAACTTATTCTCTCACAAATGCAAAACAGCAGAAAAATGAGGCGACGTGGGGCGACGTGCCTTCGACTAGAGATTGATAGAAGTTCGAACGCTGCTCCGCGCGGAACTGCCACGCGAAGATCTGCGAGACGAGCGCGTTTCGCCGGTCGGTGGCCGGTTGCGGGCCCCATTCTCGACAGAGGCGCTCTCTTCTTTGAATGCGGACAAAGAGGGTTCCAGAGGCGGAGGGTCCGCGACGTTGCCGTTCTCGATCCCGCGGCGATGCCACGTCCCGGCCGAGGCAAACGATGACAGCGAGTTCGCTCGCGAGTGCCGCTGTTGTTCCCGGTCGCGGAGCTGCGCGGCCTCCTGGCGCTGCGCGGCGCTGTGGTCATTTTCAACGTGGAAGACCGAGTCCCGGAAAAGCGAACCGCGCCGCACAGTGCCGATAAAAGGCCGCTTTACAGGCTGCTGGCGGAACGAGGGCTCGCTCGAAGCGTCCCGCGCAGCCTCGCGCAGCCTCGGATCCGGCCCCGAAACCCGCACGTCCTCCACGGTGATGGGAAGCGAGGGCGGCGCTCGCGAGGACGACGACGTCGTGACTGTCGAGACTTCGCCGTGCGATGGTGCAAGTGACGACGACAGCTGCGGGGATGGCGTTGGATGCGGCGGCGGCGGCGCGGCTGGTCCCGACGCCGCGGACCCGCGGCGCGCCTCAAGCTTGTCATCTTCCGTGGGCGCGCGCACAGGGATGGGTGCTCCCGGGGTGTTTGAGAGCGAGGGAGTGGACGAAGGAGACATCGGGGGGTCTCTGAAGTGGTCCGAGAAGGTTTCTGCGGTGAAATGGTCCGCGGTGAGCGTGCGCGAGGCCTGCGAGAAGCGATCGGACCCATGCGAGGCCGCGGCAAAGCCGGTCTCGCTGGACTTATCCGAGCTGGGGGGTCCGGAGGCGGTGTGCATCCGCACGTTCGGATGGCGCACGGACGAGGCCATGGCGGCAAAGCCGGAGCGCCGCCGCGGGCGCGACGAGGGTGCAAACGAGTCCGTCTGTAGAGTATTGATCTCAGGGGAGGCCCAATCCAAGGGACTCGTCATTGCAGAATGCGCCGACACACGCCGACGCGAGCCGCTTCCGCCTGTGGACGGCCGCCGCCGCTGGTGGTGGTGGCTGTGGACTGACGGCGCTTGCGAGCGCGTCGGAGAGGGCGACCGCGACCGCGAGGAAGACGGCGGCGCGCCTAGCTGAGATGACGACATAGACGCCACGGACGCAGGTTGCGGGCCGCTGGCTTGCTTATTCCTCTTCACCACAACCAGGAGATCACGCACCTGGGCGCGGGTTTCGCGCAGCGCGGACTCGAGCTCCCGGCGCTCGATACGCCATTGTGACCTCTCGGACAGGTGAGTGTGGAGTTTGGTCTGCAAGGCCCTATTCTCTTCGTGCATGTCGGCAATGCGCACCTCCTGGTTCGCAAGCCGCGCATGCGCGTGGGCGAGTTGCATCTGGAGCTCCGCGATGGAAAGCAGGGTGGCCGGGCCCACCGGCCGCTCTACCAGCTCATCGGGGAGCTTCTCGAGTCTGTGGCTAAAGGCGTCGCCTTCGGCCCCGCCTTCCCTTTCGCCGTCGTCGTCGTTGTTGTTCGCGCCGTCCTTCAGGACCGGCGCCAGCCAGGTTCGCGCCTCAGCCTCGCCTCCGTCGGGCCCGGTTCGCGGGCGGCCGTTCTGCTCCGGGCCCCGGCTCGGGCCGCGGGAGCCGCGGCCGTCCTCGACGGCGGCCTTTGCGCCGGACTTGCCGAGCTCGGCGCGCACGCGCTGCAGCACGGCGAGCGGGTCGAAGGGGTCGCGCTCCATGGTCAGTCCTGATCCCGACCGGCGTCCGC
>KQ758850.1:16154018-16168674 GCA_001462505.1 Aurantiochytrium sp. T66 | reverse complement strand
TCGCGCAGGCGCCCGCGCGGGCGGGCGGGTGCGGGCGGGGTCGGCGGCCTATCGGCTCACAGTGCAATGTTTCACGAGGTCTACGTGCGTTGGATGTTGTCCGCGTCGTGGAGATCCGACCAAGGAATGGTGAGAGACAAAATGCAAAAATCAAGATCCTACCGGATTCCCACGGCCCGGGCCAGGGCTCGCGGTTCTACTTTCGAATCAAAGATAGGCGCTCATCGGCACATGCCGATCTGCACAGGTTCCTCGACTCTGCGCGCTACTGCCAGTCGGGTCCCGCGCCACACGTGCAGGATCCCGATGAGCGTGTTCGTGGCGTAACACGCACATGTAATGCACCAGATGTGCGCAGCCTGGCTGGCTTGGTCTGTCTACAGCCCCGGCACCGCGACTACTTGCTCTGCTCTCGGACGCAGGCCTCGAACTGGTTAATTACATCTTGACACTCGGTGAGAGAGCCATTCGCACGGATGCACTCCATGCACGCGGCCTCGTCTTTTGCGCACGGGCCCCCGAAGACGACGGGCGCGGCGCGGCGCGCCTGGGCGCCCGCCTGCGCGTCGCCCTTGGCCCCGTCCGTGGAAACGCTGTTGATCAGACTATCCAGCTCTGCGGCGGCCACCTTTTCCTGCCGCGAAAGGTTGGCATACACCAGGCGTTCATGCTCGCGCCTCTCGCGCTCTAATCGCTCCGATTCGGCAAGATGCGCCTCGACGCCGTCGTCAGCCTCGGCGTCGTCGTCCTCGTCGTCGTCGTCCTCGTCGTCGGGTCTGCCCTGCAGCCTCCGCACGAGCTCGGGCGAGAACACCATGTTGAACCCCTGCTCCTCGGAGACGTCCTCCTCGCCCTCCTCCTCCTCCTCCTCGGGGGCGTCCTCCTCGTCCTCGAGCTCCTCGTCCCCGGCGTCGACGTCGTCCTCCTCGGGCGTCTTGGAGCTCGCGGTGTTGCCCATGATGCGTGATCGCGGCGCCCCTGGCGCGCAGAGGGTGCGGGCGGGCGGGTGGGGAGGGGTCGCGGGGGGGAGGGGCTCGCGCCGGCCTCGCGGGCGCCGCGCGCTGCGCTCTCAGGGCTCGCGGCAGGCCGGCCTCAAGAGGCGGCGGATGGTTTTGCAGCGCCGGGGAATCTTTCCAGCGCCGGGGAATCTTTCGTCCGCCGGGGAATCTTTTGCGCAAGGCTTCGCCGGCGGCCGCCGCACCCGAGAGCTCGGGATCCAGATTGAGATCGAGCGCGGGAGACCGTCTCGCGCCAGCAGAGCCGACCTCGCCGAGAGAGACGCGCGAGCTAGCTGGCGTCCCCAAAGTGCTCGGCATTTTCAGAAAATATCTGCCAGTGGCGCCTGCCAGATGGACTCCGACGGAGGCGGATCTTTGGCGGCAATGCGCAGGCAAGCAGCAGCAAGCAGCTTCGTCGTGGTACTACGCGACGCCAAAGTCCCGCGGAAATGCAGACAACGTACGTACACGTACAGACAAAGTGCATGCGGTGATCGGGAAGAAGGCCTAGGCCTCTAGGCCTAGGCCTAGAAGCAAAAGAAGAGTTTGATTAGTTTGATTGACTTTAGTGCTCCGAGGTCCTTGCCTTCGCGACACGCTGCAGGGCAACGACTTTGGGCTTGCGATCATCATGAGATTGGAAAGGGACAATTTCGCAGCGCGATGAGCTGGAATCGCCTTAGACGTCTAAGAGCAGACTCTCGGACCGCGCGTGAATGCAGAGGATTTGTCCCGCGTGCTGCCGTAGCCGCTCAGAAGGGTGCAGAGAGCCTGCGCACCGCCGCTGTTGCCGCCCGTATCCGCGCGAAAGTTCCAGTACTCGCAATTGTCGTTCTCGAGACACTTGGACTGGCATTGCTCCGGAGACTGCACATTGCGGACGTCGTGAAAGGACTCGATCTTCTGGGACCCGCCGGCAGTGTACACGCTCGAGCTCGTGTAGCAACCGTCGGTAACTTCCACGGGGCTCAGAGTCGGGAACATGGTGGGCGATTCGGTTGGCGCCGCAGTGCACATTCTCGGTCCGCGCGTGAAAGCGGAAGACTTTTCCCGGATGTTCCCGTAGCCGCTCAGGAGAATGCAAAGGGCCTGCGCGCCGCCGCTGTTGCCGCCCGTGTCTGCCCGAAAGTTCCAGTAGTTGCAATTGTCGTACTCGAGACACTTCGAGTTGCATTGCTCCGGGGACTGCACGTTGGGGTTGTCGTGATAACTCATGAACTTCTGGGAACCGCTGGCGGTGTACTCGCTCGAGCTCGTGTAGCAGCCGCTGAAGACCTTGACGGGGAACATTGTCGGCGAATCAGTCGGCGAATCCGTGGGGGAGTTCGTACACTCTCTCGGCCCGCTCGTGAACCTGGCATTCTTCTCCTGGGCTCTGCCGTAGTCCCGCAGCAGCTCGCACCGGTCCGTGTTGGTGGCGCTGGCGTCATCCGCGCGAAAGTTCCAGTAGTTGCACTCTTCGTACTCGAGGCATTTCGAGTTGCACAGCTCGGGAGTGTTCACTTCAGGGTCCGCCTCGAACTTGGCGATGAGGAAACTCAAACCAAAAGTATACGTAGTCTCGGTCTGATAGCAGCCCTGGATGATCGTCACGGGGTACATGGTGGGCGCCACGGTCGGATACATGGTGGGCGCTTCGGTGCAGACTCTCGGACCGCGTGTGAACGCCGAAGATTTGTCCCGCGTGCCACCGAAGCCGCTCAGAAGGATGCAGAGAGCCTGTGCGCCGCCGCTGTTGCCTCCCGTATCAGCCCGAAAGTTCCACTGCGTGCACGCATCGTTCTCCAGGCATTTGTAGTGGCACGCCTCCGGAGACTGGACATTGGAATCGTCGTGAAATCTGTCAAGCTCCTGGGAGCCACCATAAGTGAACACGCTCGACCTCGTGTAGCACCCCTCGACCGTCTCCAGGGGCGGGGACATAGCACGGGCGCCAACAGCGAGACAGGCCGCGATCAGCGCCAGCGCATGATGCAAAAGCGTGGTCTTCATCGTAGTTTCTCACTTGCTCAGCTGCCAGATGCGTGGGTCTCCTTGTTGCAGAGCAGATTTGTTGCGAGGCTCAATTTCCGGTTTGCTTGCAGCTAGTTGGGCACCGTGCCAGCCAGAATGCTGCTCTGGCTTTGGCGCGCGCCCGCAAATGGTCGGATCTTATACTCAGATAAAAATGTTTTTGCGGTGACCCCCCAGGCTTCACTCTTGCACCCTCCAGAACCCTTCCAGACCAACGCACCAGGGCAGTCTCTTAGAAAACGATGCAAAGTTTTGTGCCTACTTGTCCGAGCTAAAGATCGGCAAGGCTGTGTCAAACCGCTCGCCACATCGAACCCCACGAAAGCATGGGTACTGAAAGGCCCGCAGCGCCCTCGGGCGGTCTCTTGTCCTTTCGCTCCACGCGACGAACGTACGTACGTAGTACCCTGGTAGTCGTACGTACGCACTTGCCGGTTGGTCCGGGCCTAGGGGTACGCGACTGGACCGAGAGTGACTTGATTGGGCGATCGAATTGGCCCAGGCTAGTAATTGCTCAACGCTCCTACTACGCACCAGTTTACAAAGAAGTCGGGAGCACCTTCAGAGGCGCCGCATCATCTGCTACCATGCGCCCCGTGACACTGCAACTTTTGCAGGGGTACGCAGTACCTGTTCTACCAGCCTAGTACGTACGTACCACGGTCTGACGACGTCTGGCTTGTGGGCGAGCACCGCGTGCTGGATAGCAATTATCAGCACTTCACGGCGTCCACGAGGCTCGTGTCCACGAGGCTCGTGCGAGACGTCCACGACGAGTCTACGGCCGATCCGAGTCATTTCGTCTCGCGTGCTGGAGGCAAGTCTCCTCTGTCCCCGCAGTTATCGTGCAATTCCGCTCAGGTCGCTCAGGCGACTCGCTCAGGCCCTCAGGGGAATTCCTCAGCCGACAGGTGCCAGGGCTCGCCGACGCTTTAATCGACGCTTTGCCGACGATCACGCCAGCCTGGTGTCAGCCTGGTGGCGCGCGCTGTACGGACCGTATGCACGTAAGCAGGCGTTTAGGTAAGCGCCTGGGAAACCTTGTCGGCTCGATTCAGGTGCCTGTGCGCCGAGCGCGATCCCGAGCGCTCGCTCGCCCGAGGCGGTTCATTTCATTTTACGAAACGAAATGTTTTCATTGGTGGTGCACATGATGCTCATCCGACCCGAGCGGAGGCGACCCGCTACGTACGTACATCGCACGAGCGCGTGCACGCGGCTAATCGTGCCAAGTTTGATTCGAGGAGGACTTGCCTAGCCTAGGCCTAGGCGATCGCCTAGGCCGAGAACGAAATTTCACCAGCCCTGGCGAGACGAAGACGTGACGAAGGTCCTCGTCTGAAAAGTGCTCCATGCTGCTTGCTCAACGCGCCCCCGCAAAACAGGACAGAGTCTGCACTTCGCACAAACAGCTCTCCCGTAAAACTTCGTTGAAAAGTTCCTGGTCCGATTCTGCGACATTTTGCGACTCGGAGTCGAGACGTCGTCGAGACCGGCACGGATTGCCCATCTTCCGGACGTCGTTGCTGTGCTCGTGCACGGGCCAACGTGCGCAGTTTCGTCGATCGACGAAACGATGGATAGGTTTGCGCCTTCTTGTCCGGGCCAAAGACGTCCGTCCGGACGTAGGGTACCCGTACGTACGTACCATGCGTACGTAGTACTTGTTCAGGGGCACGCGCGACGTCTTGCGTGCCCACATACAAAGAAGTCGGAAGCACTTTCAGAGCTCGCCCGCCAGGCGAGGCGCACCGGTGAGTCATCGCCCCGGTGAGTCATCATCGCCCCGGTGAGTCATCGCAACGAAAAACTCAGTTCGTAACAAATTGAACAGGGAAAGAGGTGAGGATGATGGCCCGGCGCACAGGCAGCCTGGCTGCTTCCTGCTTCCCCTGCGCGGGAACCGCTCATCAGAGGCCCCTGCACTCCCTGGAGGTCGGCGCCTGCGTTGATTACGATCGAATCTCAGGATCTTTGGAGCTGCAGAACTGTGGGCCAAGCGTCTGCTGGCCCGAGGACGGCCCCACGTTGGCTCGCTGGCTCTGCGGCCCACGTGACGTTCTCGAGACGATCCCGGGCCTCGAGACAAGATCTTAAGTTTAGGGGAAGGGGAGAAGAGCATCCCAGGACAGCACGACTCGGACCAGCGAACCCGGCCCCGAGACGTTGCTGTGCTGTGCAGGACACATCAATGACTTGGCAAAAGGCCTCTGCACTGCCCATTCGCCCATTCACTGTGAACCCGAGCGGTGCCACCCATCGCGTACACCTGCTCGAGCCTCGTTGATTAGAACGAATTATGCGGAGACTGGGCTGAAGGACGGCTCATACTGGCAGCACTGGCACACATTTTGCACATCAACGCGCCCCCTCGAAACGGGACAGACTGGTCTCTCAGAGTGCACTTGACGTGCACTTCGCCTCGAGCGCTCCCGCAAAGCTCGGTTGACCAGTCTTCGAAGCGCTGGCTTGCCACTCATCAGCCACAAGAAATCACAAGACACCTCGAACGCCGCTGCCTTGCCGGTCCGCCATTTCACGAGCTGCGGACGCCAAACCGACTCGGATAGACTTCAAGGCTGAGCCTAAAAACGAATTCTAGCTAGCTAGGCTGGCTTCACGAAGCGCGGTTGAAAGGCCGATGCTAACAAAAGCTTCATGATTCTGGGGGGCGAGTTTGGCAAGAAAGTCTTGGCCTAGCCTAGGCCAACCGGGTAGTACTAGGCTACGTACGTACGAAGGTTGTTGCTCCGAGGTACGTACGTACGTAGTACGTACGTACGTACCTAGTAGTCACGTATCCGGGTACTGGTGTCCGTGGAGCATACCCTGGTAGTACGTACGTACTAGTACGTAGTACGTACGTACAACTCGGACCTCTGTCCATAATTCAATGAAGAGCGCTTCCTTCGCGTGCTGTCAGACTCGCAGAGGACGTTGAAGGCCTTGGCCCGGCCTGGCTGCGCACATTGTTGCAAGACCTTGGATTTGCGGACAGAACGATAGTGCGTTAGCAGTAAGTGTGTTCTTCGTCCCGAGGCCGTTCTCAACGGAACCCTGCGTCATGGCGATGATGACAATGACCACGAAAATGGTGCCCACGATGCCCATGACGGGGAGGGAAAAGACGTCAGCGACACGGCGAGGCGCGCCGAGGTGCATGAACACCGCGAAGGCATAGTGCTGCGCGCCATGGACGAAGTTGGCGCCGCCGTCGAGGATGACGACGAGGAGGAGCAACCTGCCGTCCACGACTCGGAGCTGGAGCTGCCTTCGGAGGACAGCGCAGATGGCGCAGTGCAGACGAACGGCGCGCTCGTCAACGACGGGGTCGGCGTGGAAAAAGATGAGCTTGACGTAGGGCCGGACTTTAGTCTTCCTTCTGGGCGCCAAGACCTTTCCGCACTCAGCACTCTTGCGGAAGGACTCGCGATCGAACCCAGAGAACGCGATTCATTGCGCGAAGAAGGGAATGTGAACAACCACGAAGACAGCGTCAGATCACTGCCTTTGGCGAAGAGAAGCGATCTAGGCCGTAAACCTCGAGACTCCAGCGATGGGAACTCGAACGCAATGCAAGCCCCTCCAAGGGGCGATGTTCAAGTCGATTGCAGCAGCTCCGTAAAGGACCGCGACGGCGCACAAGCCCCCCGCTTGTCAAAGAATACGAAAGAATCGATGGCCCGCGACGTCGATTCCGCTGTGTTTGTCGGCGACGTCGAGAGAACTCCAAAAGGGAATCCACCTCCGGCACGTCATATCGCGAGAAGCCGTCCGTGGTTCGCGACCAAGGACACCGAGGTTACACGGCGGCTGCGCGCTTTGCTCGAGAACCAAGAGCAGGATGAACAGTTCGCGGATGACGACGACTGCGAACCTGCGCTCGACGAGGAAGCGCATGACAATGACTCGGCAGCGCCTCATGCCAATCGCTTCGAGAAGGGCCGTCCATGGTTTGCGACCAAAGATACCGAGGTGACGCGAAGATTACGCAGCTTGCTCGAGAATCAGGACGAGGACGACCGATTTATTGACGAGAGCGCCTTTCATTTCCAGCGGCGCGGTATCAACAGGCTGTTCTCAAACGATGACGAGCGCGTCGACTTTTGGTCGTCGACCGAGTATCACGGCGAGACCCCTCGCCCAAAGCTACTGACGTCGATCAAGGCCAAAGAGAGCGAGCGCCATTTCCTCTGCGGAGATGTGGTGATATTTCCCAACCCGAGGCGCGCGCAGGGCGCGCCCACGGCGGGGCGGCGGGGCGCCGAGTGGACCGGTCGCGTCGCGAGCTCGCCATTCAACGAGAAGATTAGCGTACGCGCGCAGCAGGCGGCACGGCGAGCAAACGCAAGGAACCCGACTCCTTCGGTCGTACGTCGCGGGTCTGGGGCGGACAATCTGTACAAAGTGGAGGTGGTCGCGAAGCGCATCCTGGGCGGGATTCTCGGCGCGCAGGAGCACGAGTTCAACAAGATAATCGAAGAGTATCAGACGTCCAGACGCGAGCGTAGCGGGACACGCAGAAGGAGAGCGCATTACGAGCTGCTCCATATCAACGTGCTCGAGTCTCCGGATGAGACGCGGCGGCGCAAGCTATCGAACGTGGTAACGAATTGGCTGCTGCGCTACCTACGACGAAGCTTTGGTGCGTGGCTCGAGATGGTGGCGGCGCAAAGGGAAGCTGAGCGCCGATGCGCGGCGGCGACTCGCATTGAGGGCTTTTGGCGCTGCGTCCTCTCGCGGAGTCTCTCACTGGAAAAGCGAATCGCAGCGCAGATGGCCGCGGATCAAAGGCAGCGCGAGCTTGAGCGCGTTCGAGAGGCAGAGCGCCAAGAAGCTGCCAAGCGCGCCAGGGAAGCCTATCTACGCGAGCACGGCGTGACGCGCGACGGCGTGCGCTTCTTCGAGACGCAGGCGGAGATGGACGCTTTTTACGCTCGTATGGAGCGCATGTGCGCTCGCATTGGCCAGCAGCTCGAGGTCCTCGCGACCGGACTCAAGACCGATGCGCTGGCCAGGTGGCGCTACTACCTTGAGCGCGTGTTGCCGCCTGCGCATCTCGACGTCGACGCGCTCTCCGAGGATGTGGGTGGGCTCCGAGACTTGTTAGCCCGCGAACTCGGCGACGAAGGTTCTGCGGACGAGCTCGGTGATCTAGACAGCAAGCTGTCGGCGGTGGCTGCGCGGCAAGCGGCGCGAGGAAACGAAGCGCGTGAGAAGACCAACGAGATGGCTCCCTGGCACGCGGCCCTCGGGGCCCATCTCCCGGGGCTCCCCACTGTGGGGGCGCATCTCTCGCACTTGGGCAAGCTGGTCATCGAGGACATGACGCAGTACGAGAAGTTCAAGCAGTACCAGCACGGCCCAACAGACTCTACGGCCTGGCTGCTTCGCGGAGCGTACGCCAAGATTCTTTTCGGGGCGTATCCGTCGGGCCAGGCCCACAAGCGCGATCGCAAGATCACCAGTCGGAGCGGCGCCATTGCGTCCGTGCTCATGGCCGGCGTGGATACTTTCGTGTGCTTGATGAACCCGGAGGAGGTTCACCGCATGGCCGCCGAGCATCTGCACGGCCTCTCGTTCAACCAAGAGGCTGACGAGACCTGTGCCGAGATTCGCAGCGAGCTGAGCGTCGGCGTTGCCGCCACCAAAGAGGCTTGGGAAGGCGCTGCGCAGCGTGCTGCCCGAGGCCGCAAGGTGGGCTACGGGCGACCGCAGCAGGAAGCTCTAGACCGCGCCGAGGCAAACCGTCGCCAGGAGTACCGCAAGGCCAAAGCGAACCTGGACAATTTCTCCGAAAAGCTGCAGCACGTGTTCTTTCCCATGCCGTGCGGCGGCGGGCACAAGCGGCCAGAGGACGACGCTAGGCTGCTGGCTTTTTGCCGTGACCTCGAGCTCCGACTGCGTCGCCAAGAGCGCCTTTATATTTTCTCGCAGGGGGGCTCCGGGCGAGCGGGCGTCGTGGCCGCAATCTTGCTCGCGCGACTCTACGGCCTCGAGCCGCTCGACGCCTTGCGCCGCGTCCAGCGCTACCACGACACAATGCTTCGTTTCCAGAGCGCGCGCCCAGAGAATGTGCCCACGTGCCCCAGATCTGTCGCGCAGCGCGCGCAAGTCGTTCGGGTCCTCGAGCTGGGGGGCGACGCCGCCATGGACCTTGTAACTGACCGCGCGTGGGCTGCCTCGCCCGTTGTCGAGGCTACGGCAGACCCGACTGCAGTGCAGTCAATTCGCGAGCGCGCCGTCTGCGCTCGCGGTAGCCTTCTTCCCTCACCGAGCAAGCGCTAGATCCCGGTTGCAATGTTTGGCTTTAGCCGTGCAAGAGCACGAAGGTTTGCCATATCGTAGAGCGTTTCGTGTGACGTTAACTGGATGTTGCGTCGATGTTGCCGGTCTTGATGTCGCGGTGAATGATGTTTTTTCTGTCGTGGACGCTTTGCCTTTTTACCTTGTAGGCATCATAATGATATAGGCCTACCTTGGTATATCTTGAGCTTCAACGTGCACCAAGTTCGTGAAAATGAGCACAATCTAGAATGAATCATGTCTAACATTTCAGGCTTTTGAAGCCCTCATAAAATAGCTCGATAGATCCTGCGCAATTATCCTAAAGAGCCGTCGGCTACCAGCATTTTCGACCAGGACATCGACTCTTGCAGATCATGTAAAATCTTTGGCAAATCCTGCTGCCAATACGATTCGTACCCGGAGTTCCTCTCTCAGCGAAGATCTCCTTGTCGTCCAAGGTCGTTGTGTACCAACTAGCCTCGTATTTGCAAATCTGTCACCAACCTGGTACGTAGTGTCCAAAATGACTCCAAACCTCGTTGCCGCGCCGCATTGCATCATCGAGGCTCGCCGGCATCATCACCAGCGAGCCATAGCCATGCTCCTCCTCTCCCTCCTTTTGAGGGAGAGAGCTCCGAGGTCTAAGATTCTCGGAGCTCCATCCAGCCTCGAAGGGTCGACTCTGAGGTCCCTGAGCCGAGCTCCACGGAGATCTCCAAGGATGACTGGTTTCGGTTAGTACGTAGTTACGTACGTACCATGGTACGAGGACTCCAATTGAAATTGAAGACATCGCAAAGATCGGAACAGTGCAAGTGCAGTGCAGTGACAGTATCTTTCTTACTCATAATCAGAACCCCAGATCGATCCCGATCCCGACCCCGATCCGCGAAGCGCCTCGGCTGCCGGGTGGCGGACTGCGCGGCCGCGCCCTCCCCGAGCCGCGAGGCCCCGCGCAGAACCGCACCGCAAGCAACTCGGGCCCAAGGGGAGGAGACTGCGGACCTCGATAGATCGACGCCATGCCGCTGGAGTCCGCCCCCTTCGTGCGCGCGACGCTGCCGCTCGTGACGGTGGCCGAGACCGTCGCCGTGGCGGCCGCCGGCGCCAAGAAGAGCGAGGTCGAGGGGAAGTCCGCTCGCCGCGCGCGGCTCGAGCAGGCCGTCAAGAGGCTCGCGAAGACCGCGCTCCTGTTCGCCGCCGTCGAGGCCGCCTCGCGACGCAGCAGGAGGGCGCCGTGGCTCTTCGCGAGCGCGGCCGCGGCGCAGACCGCCACCGGCGCCTTTACGTGGAACGTGGCGCTGTACTTTTCGCTGCGCGTCGTCGCGACCCGGCTCCTCGAGAGCGGCAATCCCTGGCACCTGCACCCAGCGGCCATCCTCGTGAGCCACGCGCTGCACAATGGCATGCTCGTCTCGCAGGCCGAGTCCATCGACCCGGGCTACCTTCGACTCTGGCTACGCCTCATGAGCGGGTACAAGACCCCCGAGGATTGGTACGCCGACTTCCACTCGGACGCCGCCAAGCGCAACGAGCGCTACGAGGAGCGCCAGGTGGGCGACGAACGCCTCCGGGCCATCGGCACAAAGGCAGTGGCCGCCTTTCGCCGGCAGCTCCCCTTTGTGGCCGCGCTGTACCTCGCGCCGCGCCTCATTTCGCCGCGCGCCACCATCGAGGAAGTGCGAGCGGGTGGAGGCGCGCACGTCCTCGCCATTGCCAAGGAACTCTGCGCCCGCATAGTGCGCTCCTCGATCGTGCTTGCGTGCCTGCCGCTCACGCTAACAGAGTTCCCCTGCATTTACGACAAGCTGACCCGCCCCAAGGGCGATGTAAAGCCCGTGCGTCGCAGCCCAATGTTGCACGCCGTCATCGCCTCGTTCGTATCGACGGGCATCTTCTTGGCAGAGCCCGAAGGCAGACGCAGTGTCTTGGTGGCCTACACGTGGTGGCGCGGCCTCGAGGCGCTCTCGCGCAAGTGGCAGTCTGACTACGCTCCGAGCAAGGAGGCCGTCGAGCTGCAGTCCTCGGCGATCGCCTCGACGCTCGCCGGCCTTTCGGTCTCGCTTCTTCTGGGGGAAAAGGCCTGAGCGCTGCGACGTAGGATCATGCTCTGTCAACAAGAAAGCTAAGTCAATCACATTTTCGATATCTATTTCATCAAACGCAGCCGCGCGCTTGCCGCGCAGAGCGCTCCCAAGTTTCCAACCGCGCGTGCTCATGGTCCCTGGATTAGTACAAAGGCACTGTTGCCACTATTCCAGGTCCAAGAGCGGGACGGCGCTTGCGCTTTTGCTGCTAGTGCTGGTGCCTGACTTGGAGTCGTGCCGCTTGGACGAGGAGGAAGCGGTAGCCTTTTTGTGCTTGGACTTTTTCTCCTTCTTGTCCTTCTTGTAATTCTTTTCGCTCTCACCCGTCGCAGATGACGGCGCCTTGGATTTCTTCTCCTTGCGGCTCTTGGGTCGGCTGCTGCTGCTGCTCGAGATGCCGGCGCCGGCGTGCTCGGCTGCTCGGGACGACGACGATTTCTTCGCCTTGGCGGCTGCCTTTTCGGCCTCCGCGGTCTCCTCCGCAGTCATGAGGCGAATATCCGCCAAGGTCATGTCCTCCTCGTCCTCGACAACCTTGCGGCCACCGTATCTACGATAGTACGCCGCGTCGTCATCGTCGTCGCTGGCCAGAGCCCCCTCTGGCATGGCGTCCTCGACCACAATGCTAGCCTGCTTGGCGCCGCTGCCCGAGCGCAAGCTCTGCGAAAGCAAATCGTTGATTGTCGTCGACTCTGCCTCCCCCTCCTCCTCGAGGTCTGCGCCGCCCAGCTCGCCGGGCGCGAGACGCACAATGGGTACCTCGGGCAGGTCATTTCCGACGGACGTCTGGGCGCTGGACGGCAGGTAGAAGGGGTCGTTGGCGCGAACGTCTGGCCCCGCGGCCGCTCGTTCATGCCTGCGCGACTTTTTCTTTTGCTTGCTGCTCTTGGACCGCCTGCTGCTGCGGCTCCCGCTGCTCCCGCGTTGCGCGTCGAGGAGCATGAGGTCGCTCTCGTCGTCAGAGTCGTCGGCCCCGGGCGCGTAGGTCGGGATGGATGTAGAAAGCGTCGGGTCGCGAAAGGAGACGCGCAGCGCGCCTCCGCCCGAGGAGAGCTGCTCGTCGAGCGTGCGGTCCACCTCGCTCTCCTCGAAGCCGCTTGCCGAGAAGCTGAACGGGACCTCGAGGTCGAGATCGGCGGGACGGCGCACCTTTTCCTGGGCACGGGTGCTCACAGGCACGAGCTCTTCCGCAAAGAGCTGCTGCAGCAGAGTGATTTCGCGGTCAGAGTCCGCAGCCGCCACCCCGGCGTCATTGGCACTACTGCCATTGCCAAGTGCAGCCGTGTCCTCCCGCTGGGCCTCGGGCGCGCCTAAGAGGAGGTCGTCGGCTTTGAGGGACGCGGTCGACGATACAGGCGCCTGCGTTGGGTCAATAAGCGACGAAGCGCGGAGCAGCGCGAGAGAGAGGACGGCGCGCTCCTGCACAGAAATGTGCTCAGAGCGCGCAAAGGGCTCGAGCATCTCGCCGACCTCGCCAGCAAATTCGCGGACCTGGCCGCGGTCCTCAGAGAGCGACGCGGCGGCGGCCACGAGCTTGAGCGCGTTGTGGACAAAGGCGGCCTGGACGAAGGGCGCCATCGCGAGTGAGGCGTCCGAGAGCATGGCCCTGGCCATGGGCAGGAAGCTTTCCGAGACTGTGCCCGCAGCGTCAACGGGGCGGCCGAGGTCGGCCTCCGCTCCGTCGGTGGTCTGATCCGTTGCGGACGGCTCGAGGAGCGCGGCGTACTCGCATGCGATCCAGGAGGCGGCAAAGAGAATGTGGGCCACGCCATCATCCTCGGTCTCGAGCGGCGCTTGCATGTTGCGCAGGGCCAGCCTACGGTCGAGCAAGAGGCTGCGCATGGCGCGAGCGGCAAAAGAGCGCACATCCGGGACGCGGACCGCGACGTCGATGAGCTGCTCCCGAAGCAGCTTGCCCCTCGGGGCGCCGTGAATATGCGCGAGCTGGACGAGGACGGTGACGTACCAGGCAAAGTTGCCGAGAAAAGCGTACTTTTCCCGGGAGCAGACGTAGACGATCTTGTCGATGAGCTCGTCGCGGTAGGCGCCCTCGGCCGTTTCGACGTGGAGAAGGAGCTTTTGCACAATGTCAATGAGGTTGCGTTTGGTGACCATGCCGGTGAGAAGCTCGAGCGCCCGCATACGCACGGTGACGTCGTCGTCCAAAAGACATTGGAGCACCATCTCCTTGTGCTCGGCGACGACGCGCGGATGCGAGCGCATGAGGTTGACGAGGCCGACGAGGCCGAGGTACTTGAGGTTCTGGTCAGGATCCTTGACAAAGTCGCGGAGCTTGGCGGTGCAGAGCGAGACGATGCCGGGCACGACCTTGGGCTGAGAGCCGTCGGGCCTCGCCGTGTATGGCAGGGCCTGGGTGATGGCGTGGATGCACTCGTAGAGAAGCGACTTTGCCTGGGTCGTTTCGACGACCTTGGCGAGCGGGTCAAGGATCTTGCGGGCCAGGCGGGGCTCCTCAGGGAGCAGTGCGGACATGAGTTTGACGATCTTGATGAGCATCCAGTTGTTCGAGGACGTGGTCAGTAGCTGGAAGAGCTGCGGCGCGAGCGCGAGAAAGTTTCTGGGATTCTTGCGGCTGAGCTCGCAGATGACGTTGACCGTGCAGGACACGACGGACATGTCGCTGTCGTCGAGCCGCAGGCGCAGACGGTCAAAGGTCTGGGGCAGGCCTTGCGGGTAGCGGACGTAGAGCTTGTAGAGCGTGAGCACAGCTTTTTTCCTAATGAAGGGCCGCGTGCTATTGAGCATGGACGCGACGTCCTCGACGAGGTCGCGGGCCAGCTCACGCGTCGCGATGTTGCTGAGGCAGTTGAGCACTGTCCCCGCCTCGTACATGTTGGCGGCCTGGAGGTCCTTCTTGATGAGGTTGGTGGTCAGGAGGACGACCTCGGTGTTGGCGTCAAAGATCTGCGCGGCCGCCAGCATGGACGCGCGCCTGTGCTGGAATCGCGGCGCGCTCATGACCTCTATGACGTGAAAGGACGCGAAGTCGACGTCGACGCCGAGCATCTGCAGGTAGGTGATCTTTTGCACTGCGACGAACTTGAGGTGCTTGTCCGTGCTGCGCAGCTCCTTCTTGATCTCCACCATGGCCTTGCTGATGTACGACGACTGGTCCCGCTTGTGGTTGCGGATCCCCTTGATGAGGTCCTGCAGGCTCTTCTCGAACATCGTGCCGGCCGCGCGGTGCTAGTACCCGGCGGCGCTCTGCTCTACCCTGCTCCGCGCGGCGCCTCCCTCGGGCCCCCGGCC
>KQ758850.1:16132421-16142849 GCA_001462505.1 Aurantiochytrium sp. T66 | reverse complement strand
GCGGCGCGCGGGCGCGGCGACGATCGGGGCCTGGGGCGTTGCAGAGCAGAGCAGAGGGCCGGCCGCCCTCGACCAGGGTCTGGCCTGACGGCCCCACAGGGGTGGGGCCGCATGCGCGCGCGCCGGCCGCCCGCGCGAGCCGCGAGCGGACGATCTCGGCAGAAAAGCAGCGCGGTGTCGACCGCTGGAACTTGCTCCGGCCGGAGGACAAAGTTCTGGCAAGATTGGGGCCCTGGCGGGCGAGAAATCGAGGCTGCGGGGCGACGACGACGACGACACGATGACGTGAAGCCCTTGAAGGGCGATTTTGAGATAAACTATACGAAGATAAGGAGCTTGGGATTCTCTATACGATGCTCCACTGCATGACGGTGCGATCGTTTCCGCCAGTGGAGATGAGCGTCTGGCCGCCTGCATGGGCAACATTGGTGACGTGGGATCCGTGGCCTCTGCCGGAGGCCGACTGAGCCTCGTCGCGCTCTGGAAAGGGATACGGATAGATGGTGACCTTGCCAAAGTCGTCGCTCGTCGCGAGGTACGACGGGTCCGCGGGGCTGGACCCTGTTGTGAAGCGCGCGCAGGCATTGATGTCAGTTCCGTCGGCCTCAGGAGGCCAGACACCCTGGGTTTCCCAGGTGAGCGGGCACGTGGTCGTATGCCAGTCCTTATCCTTGAGCCTGGACGCCGAAGTCTCTTGTGACTTGGTAACGATATTGTAGAACAGGAGCTCGTACGAGGAGTCGTTCGTGCGCAAGTATGCCGAGCAGGTTGTGAAGTCGAGGTGGGAAATGCTGGAGGTCGACGCCTTGAACACGGCCTTCTTCTTAAGCGTCTTGGCGTCCATGACGTACACCTTGCAGTCGTTCGAGCCGGCAGCTAGCGTCTTGCCGTCCGGGCTGAAGGAAAGGCACGTAATAGCGGACGGGCGGACCTTAGACTTGGACTTTGCCGCAGCCGCGGCGCTCGCCGTCCTGCCAAAGGTAGCTTTCACCTTCACCTTGAGCGTGTCGGCATCGAGAAGCATGACGAGGTTGTCGGCGAGACCGATGGCCAGCGTCGCGCCGTCCGGAGACCAGGCCGCTGCCCTGCTCGGCGCGGGCAGCTGGGTCTCGCGGGTCTGCGCGTGATTTTTGGTATGCCACACCCGGAGCACGGCGTCATCGCCAGTGGTGACGACGCAGCTCGAAGACGGGTGCGAGGCGAGGCCCCAGAGCTCGCCGCGCGCGTGACCCGAGACGACCGCTTTGCCTTCGAGCTGAATGGACCCGTCCCCAAGCGCGACGAAATTCCCGGCGAGAGCTCTGACCGGGTGATCGAATTTGGCGACAGAGTCCTCGACGAGGGTCGTCCCGTCGACCTTCCAGTGCTTGAGAGACCCGTCGCGAGCCGCGCTGCAGAGTCGGCCGTTCATGAACTTAAGGACGTCAACGGGCGCCTTGCCGGCCTTGGCGTGCGCGACGGCCTCGACGCACTTGAAGTCGCTGGTCCAGAGCAGAATTCTGCCGTCGACCGTGCCGGTCGCTACCATGGCACCCGAGGCTTTGCCAGCGGCAACGTCCGCATCGTCGGCCAGCAGGGCGCTGCAGGTCATGACTGCCGGCGTGCCGCCGCCCTTCTTGCCAAAGACGGCGCGCTTCTCCTTGAGCTGCGGGTCGAGGGAGACCATGTACTTTTGGCCGCCTGTGATGAAGCGCTCGCCGTTGTGCTCGACGAAGAAGCAGTCGGCCTTGTTGCCCTTGACGCTCTTGAGCAGCTTGCCCGTCTTGGCGCAGAAGAGCGCCAAGGAGTGGTTGTCGTCCCCGCCGACCGTGAGGACCTGCGCGCCGTCGCAAGAGAACTTGACGCGGGAGATCTGGCGCTTGTGCGCAAAGGCGTCGAGGCGGCAGACAAGGTCGCCAGTGACGGCGTCCCAGATGCAGGCGAAGGGCTTCTTGCCGAGCTGCCCGGTGACGGCGCGCGTCCCGGTGGCGTCCACGTCCATGCAGCAAATGTCGTCGGTGTGCTCCCCAAAGTACTTTTGCGTGTGGCTCTCGGCGTTGAAGATGACGCCGAGCGCTGCGGCAAAGTACACGAGCTGGCCCTTGGCGTTGCTGAAGACGGCCTTGCGCGCGGTGGCATTGTAGCCGTAGACCCAGTCGAGCTCGATGCCCTTGTCGAGCCGCGGCTTCCCGGAGGGCGCGTGCGTGGGCGGCACCACAGCGCCGAGCCACGGCTTGACGGCGAGGAACTCGTCCCCGAGCCCGGCCTCCTCGGCGCTGCCAAAGCGCAGCGTGCCGTTCGTCAGGCGACGCGGCACGTCCTTTTCGACCCCGTAGGAGGCGCCGCGCGTGGGAGCGCCGGTAGCTGCTGCCGCCGATGCGTCGCGCAAGAGAGCATCGAGGTCGGGCATCTGGCGCCTCTTGCGCTCGGAGGGCCTGAGGAGTGCCTCGGGCTTGTGGACCTCGCCGTCGTAGCACTTGAGCATCTTGCCGTAGAGGAGCAAGACGTTCATCATGCGGGCCTGCTCCTCGCGGACGGTGTCGAGCTCGGCGCGCAGATCGTCATTCTCGGCCTGGAGGGCCTTGGTCGCGGAGACGAGACCGCGCAATAGCTTCGACTGGGTGTGGGGGCTACGCGTTGGCGCGCGCGGGATGCTCTCGTCGCCCTCGACGGGAGCAAAATGCTCGTCCCCGGTCACGCCGTTCATCGCCTGCTCGACGCGCTCTGCTTCGACGAGGCGGCCGAGTTCGGAGGCATCGAGGATGTCGTCCGCGCCGCTGAAGACCCTGAACTCGGTCTTGCTGGGCTCAATGCCGACGCTGCGCAGCGTGTCGGCCCAGGTCTTCCAGTCAATTCTGTCGCGGCCCGCAAAAGACGCGGCAAGGCTCGCGAAAGAGACGCCTTGCTCTTTGGCGCGCTCCACGAGGCGCTGGCGGTGGGCCTCGAATTCCTGCAGGGCGGCGATCTCGTGGCGCGACGCCGGTTCCGTGGCGATGGACGCTCTGCGGAACTCGATCTGGACGTGCTCGGTGTTGTCGTACTCCTCCTCCTCCGCGATGAGCTCGCCGTTCTCAACAGCAATGGGCTTGCTGGCGTAGATCTGGAGGGCGTACTTGCCGTCCTGGCCGGGCGCAAAAGTGCTGGGCACGATGACGTAGTCGCCCTGCGCGAGGTTGCGGATGTCGATGTCGATGCTAAGGTGTCGCTTGTACGGCGGCTGCTCGATGCCGGACGTGCCCGGGATGGTCGACGGCGGGGCTGTGGGGAAGCTGCCGCCCGCTGCCTCGATGTCGGCCACGGCGAGGACGTGGAAGCTGAGGGGCTTTTGCATTTGCGCTTGCGCGCGGCCGTGCTTGCGGCGCGGGTCCTGCTGGTTGAGCTGGATGAAGACGCGCGTGTTGGGCTCAAGCACCCGGAAGCGGTGCTTCGGGTTGGTGAACCACGTCTTGCAGGTGTGGTTGCCGCCGGCGTTGGAGCGCGCCGAGGACCATGCGCCCCAAACGCGCTGGCCCGACCACGAGGGGAGGAAGTCGACAGCGGCGAAGAAGACCGTAAAGTACTTTTTCCAGTCTTCCCAGGTCATGAAAAAGGTGCCATCGCGGGCGTTGCTGTCCACGGGGAGGCTGGTGGATTGAATGCCTTCCCGCTCGCAGACCGGTCTGCCAAAGACGCGCTGGAGCTCCTTTTTGTTGCGCTTGAACTCGTCGGAAGCGTCAGACCACGGGCCGGTCCACTCTCCAAAGCCCCAAGGGTTGCGAAGACGCACGAGCTTGACCTCGCCGTGCTCCTTGGTGCGCACCGAGTCGGCATCGACAATGGCGTACGCGTGGCGAGACATGAGGCCCGTATCGCCGACCTTTTGCTCGACCTTGCCGGCCTTGAGGTCTTGGGGGTCGGGCTGGATGGAGCAGCCCATCATACAACCCCAATCGTTGGCGTACTCTTTGCAGCGGGCCCAAAGCGTGCCGTCCTGGAGCCAGGCGGCGTATTTCGGATGAAAGCCGACGTGCCCCTTGCGAAGCACGAGCTCTTCGCATGCGAGGCCGGTGAGGTCCCGAAGGGCGCCGTCAACGTAGCCGCCGATGAGCGCGTCGTAGCTGCCATGGAGCTTGGCGTAAGCCTTTTCGAGAAGAGAAACCCAGAGCTCGTTGCGGTCTTTGCAGTGCGCAAATACGGGCTTTCCTGACTTGGCAAAGACGGGCAGACGGTCGTCGATAATGACAAAATACCACTCGTGATCCTTGAAGAAGCGGCAGACGCGGAAGCCGTACTTGCGCATTTTGGCCTCGCACTCCTTGGAAGACGACCTCCAGAAAACGTTGGCCAGAAGGTCGACTCGCGACGCGAGCACACTCATACCGCTGAGGAGCCAGCAATCGCCGAGGCGGCCCTGAATAACGTCGTTGGCGTTCACGCCGTCGCGGAAGAGGCTGCCCTCATCGCAAAACCATGGACCGGTATCATTGCCGATGGCAAGCGTGGCGTCCTCCTCGTCTTCCTGGGTGAGGACGGACTCTTGGTCGCTGAGCTCGGTGTCGCTGTCCTCGGCCAGGTCGTCGCGGATGGCGCTATCGATCGTCGTGATCTCCTTGGCCCAGCGTGGCCGGACCCAATCGCACTGGGCGGGGTCGGCGTAGTTTGCGTTAGGCGGCTTGCCGTCGCCGTAAAAGGCAAGGGCGCCATCCGGGTCATGCTTTTTCTGAGGACCAAACGAGGTGTCCACGAAGTTCTTTCCCGAGCTTTCGCACTCGGCCACAATCTTCTTGACGGCCTCCTCGACGGGCTTTTCCGCGATCTCCCACGCGCGCTTAAGGTCCGTGTTGCGGTCGATCTTGAGCGCGCCCACGCGCACAATGTACGACGACGTTTTCCTGCTGGACATGGTGGTGCTGCTGCAAGCTTCGGGCCTCGGCGTGGCTCTGTCCACGCAGTGGCAGTCGCGTCGCGCGCCGGGCGACCTGGTCTGCGCTCGCGGCGCAGGTCTTCTGGCGCTAGGCTAGTCCCGCTCTCGGACAGGCTGCGATCGAAGAACTCCGATGACTCGGAGTCGGAGTCGGGCTGCAGAAATTCGCAAGTATCCGTTGAAAAGGTCGGCGGCCGGGCGGCGGCGGTTACGTAACGAGGGGTTTCGTGAGGTTTCGTGCTTGCATGAACCCTCTTTTAGGCAAAATATTGGTTGATTGTGCAGTGATTGATGAGGCGTTGAAGTTAGCGTTATCGTCGTGCGACCATCAGCGCCCGAGAATTTTTGCTCAAGACAACGTTCGTCATCAAGGGCTGCAATACGTAGATAGTACCCGGTACGAATTTAACCTAGAACAACGCGAGGCAGAGCATTCGCGATTCCTCTATCTTATGCGGGGTCGCAGCGCGGAGGTCACTCTGCGAGAACCACGCCGATGTCGATTGCAATTGCTCTCGGCGGAAAAATCCATCTTAGCGAGCTTTGACCAATGGCACGCGGGCACGTGCCGAGCATGCGATAAACGAACCACCGGACCAGACTCCAAGTTGAGACCCGAAACTTCAACACACACATACAAAACATATTGAGCCACACGTCCGCGTTCTCGACATGCCGGATGGCCCGAATCTTAACGGAGTAGCACCAAAGCAAATGGTGCCGCTCCTTGCTCGCTCGGTACCTCTGCGTATGCACGCACGATTTGGAGGCTTGGAGCGAGCTCAGCGAGTCACATCCGCGTCTTGGCCTAGGCGACGGAAGAACGACTTGCGTCATGATGATCACGACGAATTTCGGTCGCTGGATCCGGATTTCTTGGGCTGCACTTTGGTCACGCACGAAGCCTCGGGCGAGTCAATCGCCGTGGTTCAGAATGGCGGCTTCTCGGAGCTGGCGCGGAAGGGGACTTTACCCGCGCGCGTCTCGAGGTTCAGACGAAGCGACGCAGCGCGAGCTTATACGTAATCGTCGGAAGACTCGGCGGAGTCTTGCTCGTCGACGTCGTGGAAGGACGCCGTCATTTGCTGCTTGAAGCGCTTGGGGTCCGTGAAGCTGTTGACCTGGCCGGGCATCTGGACCTTGAAGGAGCCCGTGTTGGTGAAGGAGTTGTCGTCCTGCCTCGTCTGGAGCTCGCTGGATCCGGTCTGGGCCAGCCGGCGGACTCGGGAGCCGAGCATGCGCCAGATGTACCACTGGACCGAGACCATGACGCCGAGGATGCCGAGGACGAAGATGTCGTTCGAGAGGGTGACGATGGAGACCTTGCCAACGGGCGCGTACTCTTTCCAGTTGAAGGCGAGGGCAGCGTAGAGGCCGCCAAAGACGAGGACGATGAAGCCGCTCAAGACGACGGCCCGGCTCGTGTTGCGGATGAGGCGGAGCATTTGCTTGTAGCGACGGTCGCCTGATGCGGACGTGTTCTGCTGGGAGGAGGGGCCGACCTTGTTGCTGCCCTTGGCCGAGGCCTCGTTGTCCTTGGAGGAGGACCCCGCCTTGGCAGAGGTGTCCATGCCGTTGAGAAGCCGGGTCATCTTGTGCTGGCCGATGGCGTAGGTCACGAAGACGAAGATGATGAAGGGGTACGACACGAGCGTGGCGTAGAAGGGCATGTTGAGCGCCATGACGAGAACGATGGCGAGCGTGAAGAGGGTCTCGAAGGCGATGATGATCTTGCGGTACGTGGTGAGGTAGGCGACCTGGCGGCGGAAGCGCTTGGACTCGTCCGCGACCTGGAGCCACATGAGCGAGACGTTGAGCGCGCAGAGCGTGGCAAAGGCGGCGGTGATGGCGGTGACGGCACGATCGGGCGCGGTGAGCTGCGTGAGCTTGTCATCGTCGCCATCGAGACGGAGATCGTAGAGGTCGGGCCGGAGGAACATGACAACGTTAATGACGCGCCAAGCGAACATGGCGAGGAGGGCCACGGTGCAGTAGATGGCCGTGATGTTTCCGGCCGTGAAGAATCGGGACTCGCGATCGACGCGGTAAACGCGCCAAAGCACGTGGATGCCGACCAGGGCCCCGATGAGCGCGACGGTGGCCGTGAAAATTTGCATGGTCAGATGCACGTAGGTCGGCATGGACAGCTCGAGGCAGTCATCGCCCGTCCATCCGTACCACGTGGCGCAGTCACAGGTGGAGTTGGCTGCGTCGGCGCCGTAATGGTCATAGTACCACGATCCGGCATTTTCGGCCGAGTAGCAAATGAGCGTGGTGGGGCAGTCAAAGTCCGTGGTGCACGCCATCGTGCTCCCCGTCAGGTCAGCCTTGGCCTACTTTAGCCGCGAATGAATTTCGGCTTTGCTTGTGCCGAGTCGCGTGCGCAGGTCTGCCGCTATGCCAGCCGAAACTCTTGATTGGATGATTGAGTGTGCACGGTTAGGAAGCACGGCGCGGAAGAAGGACCAACACACGCGCGCGCGCACGCGCAATACTCGTGAAATACTCAGCAGCAGCGTCGCCTTCCTTCGTCTTGCTGCACAAGCCCCAAAAGCTCCGTTCTCCGTCTTGACTCGACTGGAGAGCCCCACTCGCACTCGCAGGCGAGGCTGCGCGTGGTGCTACCTACGCACGCACGCTACGTTGGCCGATGCGCGGGTGAGCTGAGCCTTGTGCACGTGTTTTGTCGCGGGCCCACAAGACGGCGCAAACGCAGCGTCACCGCGAGACTGAAAACGCCAGCAAGCAAGCAAGAACGCAATGGTGCTGTGCTGTGCTGTCTCTGGCGCGTCGGCAGTGTGGGCCAGCCAACCTGGGCTTGACTTCGTCTCGCTCGAAGGCACGGAAATCAGAGCAGGGCACGGCTTGCACGGAAATCAGTCCGTCGGTCGAGGCTCGGGGTCGACGGGACTCGACGCTCCTCGATCGTGAGGGTTGAAGGTCCGACGAACGAAGAAAATGGCAAGATGCGACCTCCTCCTCGCCCGCAAAATGTTGCCGGGGTCACCTTCACGGCAGGGCCGGGCAGGCGGTCTCACACTGTAGTTCAATATCGCCGACCAGGTCGCGCAGACGGGGCCGGAGCGGCAGCGAAAGAGGTCTGGAATCTGGATGCCCATGCCAGCCGATCGCTCGCTCGGGTGCGGCTCGGCAGCCAGATGTCCTTGAGGTCAGGTAATCCACTTTGGCCAGGAACGTGGGAACGGTGACCATTACTTGGCACGCTCGCGTCCGCAGTCCGGGCCCGCTCCTCCGAGCTCGTGTTTATCACGTGGGCGTAGTAGTTGCCGAGTTCTCTACAGTCATTCGCGCAGCCCTCGCACGACCTCGCACGCTCTCCCTCAGAGGAGGCTGCTGATGATTTCCCTCGCTCGGACCCGTTTCCCGCCTCGGCCCGATCAGCCCGAGGAGCGACGCTCGCTCGTTCCCTTCCCGATGGACGGACGTCTCGAGACGCCAGCAAGCGTTGCAAGCGACACGACTCGCCGCATGAGGCGACGGTCGGTAGGGTTGGCAGAAATTGTGCTCGATCGATGCGGCAGCGCGTGCAGTGCACGTGCTCACGATGTACTACGTGCACGTCCGCATCTGTGAACTCGCATCGAGGAGCGACGACCGCGACTGCTGCTGGCAGCCGGGCAGGGCAGGGGCGCAACCTTGCTGTGCATTCGTCCCGAGACGAGCGAAGTCAGCCGCGAGGCACTTGAAAGTTGAGTCAACATCGCCGCCTCGTGGGACCGTGACGTGCATGTGCTGTAGTGCTGGAGTGCGTGCTGGAGGGCGCGTTAATCTAGCGCATCGCGAGGTGCACGGGCATCATAGACGAAGGCTGCAAATGATCCTGCAGATGATGATGAGGCTCGTGGCATCCTTCGCCGTCGATCGCAGCGCCGATGCAGGGCTTGGCGGAGCAGCCTTTAGGTCATGATGTCATCCAAGAATGCACATGAGTCACTTCGCTCTGTCCCGGCGCAGGCAGCCTAGGCTTGTGCATGATGAGATGAAAGCAGCGCCGCACGCGCCATCACCGCAGAGGTGGCGGCCTCACATTCAAGGAAAGTCAAAGCGACAAAGCAGAGGACGCACACCCCGTAGAAGGGCTGGTCTGTCGACTGGTCTGGTCTGGTCTGGTCTGGTCTGGTCTGGTCGTCTCGACGTCTCGGCGCGACGACTCGGGCGTGGCGCACGCCCAAGATTTGCTCTTGCACGAGTCGCCCAGGGAACGAATGGATGAATGATTTGCCACGCAAGCGCATCATGGCTGGAAGTCATGTCACAGGCTCACAGCGCGAGCAATAGGCCGTCTTTCCGGCCGGACCCGGACAATCTTGGGCCGTGCATGCGAAAGTGACAACGAGATGCGCGGCCCGCTTCGTCGGACGGAGGCACGGAGGCCAACCGAGAGAGATTTCGATCGTCCTGCGTAGTTCGTACGTACGTACATTCAACGTAGTATACGTACGTTCGTACGTACCCGGTAGTACGTACAAACCCGCACGTACGAGCTCGCGGATCGAAATTTCGACGAGGCTAGACAGCAAGCCTCTAGTAGCCTACTAGGCTAATAAAGAACGCCAAGTTGATCGAGAGGAAACCAGCTGAAGATAAATTTGGGGAAGGGACGAAGGACACAGACAGAAGAGCTGGCAGACACGCGCGCCACAAACCAGGTCGTACAAGAAGAAGGCCGCGGCGACAGAGGATTTCGACCTCATTTCTCTCACACATAGTCGTCGTTCGGGTCGTAGGTGTGGTCATAGACCTCCTCCTCCTCGTCGAAGTCGGCGTGGAAAGATGCGGCGCCCTCCTTGAAGCGCTCGATGTTGACAGTTGCCTCGGACTTGGGCTGGTACGCGGTGATGGGCTGGTTCGTGGGAACCTTGAAAGACCCGGTGTTGGTGTACGAGTTGTCGTTGGCGCCGTCGTCCTTGGAGGCGGTGGCCGTCTTGTGTTTGCGAATGCGGCGCGCCTTGGCCCGAATGACCCGCCAGACGTACCACTGAATTGATGCGGCAACGCCGAGGATGCCCATGCAGAAGATTTCGTTGGCGAGGGTAGGGACGCTGAGCTTGCCGATTGGAGCGTACTCCTTCCAGTCCATGGCCGTGACCACGAAAAGGGCGCCGGCAGCGAGCGTGACAAGGCCCCAGAAAATGACCATGCGGCTGGTGTTGCGGATGAGCTGCATCATTCGGCGGTAGAAGCGCGAATTGCCATTGCTGAGCGCGTTGCCGGCAGTCTTGGAGGCATTCTTGGAGCCCTCGTCCGCGTCGGAGCCCTCGTCGCTGGGTGACGACTGCTGCTGGCGAGACGAGGCGTTGCCGGTGGTCATACTGTGCAGGAGGCTGTTCATCTTGGTCTGGCCGGCGATGAAGGTGATGACGACGAAGATGATGAAGGGGAAGGCAGCCAGCGTGGCGAGCTCGACCATGTTGGAGGCCATGAGCGCCAAGATGACGAGGGTGAAGATGATCTCGAAGGCGATGATGATCTTGCGGTAGAACGTGAGGTAGGCTGCCTGGCGGCGGAAGCGCTTCGAGGAGCTG
>KQ758850.1:16119006-16132411 GCA_001462505.1 Aurantiochytrium sp. T66 | reverse complement strand
AGCGAGCGCGGGGTCCCGGACTCGCGATCGACCGGATGAGCGACGACACGGTGCGGACGGCGGTGCGCAGCCTGACTCTGATCCGATCTGATCTGATCCGATGATTGATTCTCACAGACAGTCACTGTCAGTCGGCGCAGGACAATTCTGCTCGGCAATCTGCTGACGGTGATGGGCATGCACGCAACGCACGCACGCACGCTCTGGGTGATCGATTGACGGACTTCTGGCCCACGAACCTACGCACGCACGCACGTAGTACGTACGTACGTAGAACTAGCCTACGTACGCACAAGCACCCCGGTACGTACGTACTTACGTACGCGTCCGTGCGTGCTTACGTGCGTACGTATGTGCTTGGGCTGTGAGGGTAGCGAGCAAGCCTTGCTTGCCGACGAAGGCTTGCTTGTGCTGAGCATGCACGGATTGAATACGAGACCTGCGAGAAGCTCGAGAATGGGCTCTGCACGCTCGAGGTCGCCGTCGTCCTGCCAGAGAGAGAACGCCAGACTCTGACGACTCTAGATCTGACTCTGACTGACGCCCCGGCGCCCCTCGCCGCGAAGCAAGCAGCTTTGACCTGGAAGAAGCAGCTTCGTGTCGTGACTCCGTGGTGGGTGTCGATCGGCCGCGCTGCACGCCGAAGATGAGCTACCCGAGCACGCGAGAATGGTCTGGTCTGGTGTGGTCTGGCGTGGCGTGGCGTGGCTCCCAATTTTAGGTTCGTGGTGCGCTCGCTCAGCTGGCATGCAGCCAGCGCGTTCCAGGCGCGATGATGATGATGATGATGCAGCGAATGCTCGTAGACCGCCCCGTCTCTCTCGCCCGCGAGACTTCCAAGACCTTGATCAAGAACAGATTCTCCAGGCTCCGACTGCCGACGACCCAGTCTGCCGACGAAGCGGCTCCAGACGCTGCGCAGAAGAAGCCGCTAGCCTCGAATCGACGAGAGGACAAGACCAAAGGGACAGGACAAGAACCGGCGTCCAGGGCTTTGGGATACCCAGGCTCTTCGCTTGGGCCTCTTGCGGCCACCGCACCCGCAGCTCGCCACGAATTCGCTGCCGCTCGCGAAGCGTTCGTTCCCTGGGCAGGAGACTCAGGAGAGGGAGGTCCCGTCGCATCGAGAGCCGAGCTGCCCGCCCGCACCTCACGCCCGCCGTCCTGTGTCCTCCCGGACTCCTCCTCTCGTCCTGATCACTTTCCACTCGGTTGCGCTAGCCTCGCCGGCGGCGCTGCCGGGGATAGTGCGCCCGCCCGCCGCTCGCCTTGACTGTCTGTCCTCCGCGCTGGCCAACCGCGCCGCCGACCGGGCTGTCGCCAGCCAGCTGGCATGATGACCATGATGGTGATGGTGATGGTGATGGTGATGGTGATGGTGATGGTGATGATGATGCGCGCGCTGCACGTGCTGCACGCGCTGCACGCGCTGCACGCGCTGCTTGCTTGCCAAGCCATCCATGCCAGCATGATCTCGGGCGGAAATGACGACAGCGGCACGCCACGCAGGGCCCGGTTTGGCTTGGCTTCGCTTCGCTTCGCTGGCGAGCGGGCGGCCGGGCGGGCGGCCGCGGGCGGCCGCGGCAGGAAGGGGTCGCAAGAGACAGAAGCTCGAGCAGGCCGGCCGGGAAAGGTGCAAAACGAGCGCCACTTTTGGCCCGCCAACGTTGCTTGAGTTGACGATGAACAACACTGGACGGAGGTTCGTTCACCTCTCGCGACGACCTCGCGCGAGCGTTCGTCCTCCTGCCTGCCAGTGCCTGCTCGCACCGCAGACAAGGGTTGCATTGCGTTTCGACCAAAGTTCGACGGCGTTGCGCCCGTCGGCACCGGAAGAAGCCTGCGCGGCTCGCAGCCTCGCTCGCAGGTCAAGACCTCAAGCTTTGCTTGCTGCGTCCTTGCTGCGTGGACGCTGCGTGAGCGATGCAGACGACCTGCGCGACAACGCTTCAAGCCTCGTCATCATCGGCGGCCGCGTCTTTGCGCCAAATTGGGCCGAGGCCAACTCGTCAAGGCGCGAAGTTCGCGAACCGGAGTGCAACACAACCTCCCGGCGACGAAGACGTAGCCGGCGCGCCCCCGCAACGAAAGGAGTCAAGCGAGTCAAGCAGATGTTGGCCGCTGCGGCCCATCATTGGGCAACGGAGTACGTAGGTCTTGCTGGTTGGCATCCCATCCGGAGTCCGGACATCCTTTGTGCAGCGATCGGGAGAGAGCCCGCGGCTGCAAGCGTGCCAAACCCGGCCGTGCCAGGAATGGAATTTCCGGACGGGATCATAAACTGGCCCCGGAGCCCTCCCCCCTGCGGAGCGAAAAGACGGCGGTTCACCGTGCCGGGGCGGCCAAGTTTTGCTGCAATTCCACGGTTCACGCAGACTCTTGTGGGTGCGGTCTGGTGTTCACGGCGGCGCTCCGCGCAGCGTCCAGCGAGTCGTCCGTCCAGCCGTGATGGGCACACAGATTCACGGCATAACAAAGAACGCGTGCAGGCGCGAGCAGGCAAACGAGTGCAGTCCCTTCGACGCATTCGCCGCCGCTCCCGCTGCGCCGCGATGCGCAAAAACCGCCAGCGAACGCTGGCCGCCGACCAACTCGAGGAGGTCGGTTCGCAAGCCGAGAACTTGGCTCGCTTTCGCGCGACGCGATACGGCGCGGCGTCGCCGGCGCGACGCCCTCCGCTCCGCGCAGCGAGATTGTCGCATGCTGGAGCGTCGAGATTTTCGCCGAAGCTTTGGTTCCAGTGCAGCTCTTGCACGAGCACGGTCATCACCTCGTCAGTGTGAGCACAACCTGAGCCCAGATGCGGTGCCAGCCAGCCCGGGTGGCAGCTTAAGAGTCTTTGCTATGGCCGCGCGCGAGTCACGTCCGCGAGTCCCGGGGCCGGGCGGGCCTGCCATCATCTTCGGGACCCAAAGACAAGCGGAGTCGTCACCGGACTCGTGGGAGGTGGCGAGGCAGGGCGATTTGCGCAGGGCTGTCATAAGCGAGGCTGTCATCGATCGAGCACGCCGTAAACTTTACGTACGTATACGTTCGTGGTACGTGCTCGTGCTCGAGTACGTAAACCCGGATGCTGTCACCGGTCAAGCAAGTCGTCTTCTGCCGAAGGCAGGCCGCCGTGATGAGCTTATTATTTCCAGCCAGGTCACCAAAAACTTCGTCGACACGAATCGAGTGACCTGCGCAGGCTGCGCCTTCGAGAACGTTCTCGTCGGAGTCGGACCCCTCGGACTTCAAGAAGAAGAACATTCGGGAAAAGGGACGCATGCCGTGCGTCCCCCTCTTGCACGGCTCCACGTTGGCTCGTTGGAGGCCACGTTGGAGCCTGGGACGCGACCCCTGATCCGAGGCCGCCAACCTCGAGCAGTCCCAGAACTGCATTGACAAATTGACATCGTCTGGAGATCCTGGCTGGGCCCGCCGCGAGAAAGCGATCGCAGACGCCCCCGATGATGCGACGGTCGTATGCCGGCGTGAGCCTCGTGCTCGCAGTGCTCGTCGCGCTTGCGAGCGCTCCGACGCAGAGCGAGGCGTTTGGGATCTTCGACAAACAGTTTGGGTTTGGCCATCATCACCATCATCATCACCCGTTTGCGCGGCCCAGCGCTGCTAGCTCCTGCGAGCTGTGGCCTCATCACCCTCGATGCCGCGCCGCGGCGCGAGAACAGCAGCTCCAGCGCCAGCAGCAGCAGCAGCTTCGACAAGAACAGGAGCGGCGCCATCGCCAACAACATCTCTGGGAACAGCAGCAGCAAGCTTTGACGCGCGAGCGCGTGTACAAGGTCGTGGACGCGGGCGAAGCCTACCAGTTGCAAATCGAGGCGCCCGAGCACAACAAGCGCGGCCTCTTTGACTTTGGCTTCTCCGACAGCGACGAGGACCCCGCGACGAGCATCCTCCGCGTCACTGACCGCGCCAACCCAGTGCGCTTTGACCGGGAGTTCAAGCTTCCTGAGGGCGTTCCTCGCGAAGATCTTCGCGTGCGCTGGGATCGCGATATTGTCACCCTCATTGTCCCAAAGCAGGGCCCGCCTCCTGCCCAGGACGCAAGTCGTCGTGAAACCCTGAACGTGCCCAAGCAGGTGACATTGCCCAAGGTCCAGGTGACCACAGATGCAAACAACGACGTTGTCCGGCGAGGCCCCGACACCGCCGTCGAGGCCAACCTTGACTCCGATTTGCTTATCGAGGACGCCTACGACGAGGCGGACGACCACGAGCTGCTCGATGCCGACGCAGCAAGCGGCTATGTCGATAACCGCGGCGTCTTCCGCGAGTACTGATTCTTCCCCCGCTCCCGGCCTAGCTAGGCTAGCTAGGCCCAGCTGAAAATGTATCACGTAACCTATTGTAAACCCTCGATCTTGGGACGAGCTTCTTCAACAATACTCGACGAATCGATCGACGTCAGTGCCGTCAGTTCTTCGCAGCAACTCCAGGCGCTCCGGACGTCCTCCGGACCTCGCGCGCCGGCCGAGAACCAGAGGTTCCCGGCCCGGAGTCGCGGGGAGTTGGGACCCCACGACGTCCAAGACGGCGTCCAAGGCCCCGCAGTTCTCCGTCGTCGTCGTGCACGCGCCGCGCGACCTCGACGCGGAGGCCCAGATCGGGATCCTCGCGGCCCGTCATCCGTCGCGGCTCGGCTCGGCGAGCATGCGGAAGAGCATCTTCGGCGCAGTGCGCGCGGGCCTCGAGCGCGTGGCCCTGGCGTGGGGCCCGAGGCGGGGCGCCGACCTCGCGCCCGCGTGGCGCAAGGCCGTCGACCCCCGGGGCGTTTCGCTACGCGCCGTGCTCGCCGTTCGCGACGGCGTGCTCAGCGGCGAGCTCGCGCCCGACGTCAAGCTCTTCGTGGCCACGCGAGACCTGTCCGCCGGTGTCGACGAGGGGACCACGATCAGCGCCGTCGGCCGGCGAGACGGCGTGCTGCGCGGCCGCGTGCCCTTTGTGGACGAGGAAATCGCCTTCGTCCCCGGTGCGGACGCCAAGGAAAAGCCCCGCGAGGAGTGGACCACCGCCGACGTTGCCGAGCACGTCGTCCTCTCGGCCGCACGGGCCCGCCCCGCGGACCAGCAAATCTTCCTCGAGACGCTCGAACCCGAGGACGTCGGCCGCGAGTTCCGGGCCACCTTTGTCAGCCAGGCGCGCCGGTCTCGCTTCGGAGATCTTGCCGCCGCGCTGGAGAACCACTTTGGCGATGGCGCTGACGACGCCTTCGTCTGGCTCGACATCTTCTCCGCGAACCAGACTCTGCTCGCGGGGCCCGACGCGGAGCTTCCGCCCGAAGTCGTCGAGGCCCGCGAGCACTTCCTGATGCACGGCCTGAAATCCTCCGTTGGCGCCTTCGACAGCTCGCTCGTCTTCATCGAGCGGTGGGACCGCCCTGCGCCTCTGCAGCGCGCCTGGTGCGCATGGGAAACCATGGCCTGCATCACGAGCGGGAGATCCGTGGAGGCCATCTTTGCGCCAGGCCAGGAAGCGGACCTTGTCATGCGGCTGATCAAGAACCCGGACGCCGTCGCGAGGATCCTGGACACCACCGTGGACCTTCGCCAGGCAGAGTGCACAAAGCAGGAGGACAAAGTCATGATCGACAACGCGGTGGAAGAGACGATCGAGGCGGGATTTACGACACTCAACGCAACCGTGAACGAGAGCGTGGAGTCCTGGCTTCTTCAAGTGCCGCGCCATGCGATCGGCCGCGCTCGCGCCCGGTCCAAAGACTCCGCGGAGCTCGCCAAGATTCTCATGCAATCGAGTTGTCTCATGCGTGCGCGCGGCCTGCAAGCAGAATCCGAAGACTACGCGCAAGAAGCCCATCTCATGCGGACCGCGGCACCGGACAACGTGCACGTCGATGGCTCCGAAAACCTTACCGTGGACGACAAGAGCGAAGATGCCAAGACCGCTGCTCTCATGGGCCTGTATAGGTTGTACGGCGATGGCAACGAAAGCAGAATCTTGTCCTTTCCCGATGCGACGTCCAACGTTGTCGCAGACGAGGATCCCCTGGGCAATCTGCAAGCGCTGGTGAGCGGGGCACACGATAATTATACGGACGGCCGCTATGACGAGGCGCTGCGCGACTTTAAAGAGGCTCTCTCAGCCGGCGAACAAATATTGGGCGAGCGGCATTCCGAGATGGCTGTCATCCACAACAACATTGGCATGCTGCATAATTTGCAAGGCCGTTCCGACGAAGCGCAGCGACATCATGAGCTCGCGCTGTCCATTGGAAAGGAATCTTTCGGCAACCGGCACGAGGCAGTCGCAACGATCATGACCAACCTCGCACACGTGAAAAACGCGCAGGGACGTCGACAAGAAGCCTTGAGGATTCTGGAAAAGGCGCTCTCAATTCAGAGGATATCGCTCGGTAGCGACCATCTCGATGTGGCAAGCACTCTTTGCTCGATTGCCCGCATGCGCGAAGGAACGGAAGGGGGCGGCGAGCCTGCCGCCCTGCTGGCCTGGAAAGAAGCGCTCGGCATTCGCGAACGGGCGCTCGGCAAAAGCCATTCCATCGTCGCGTCCACGCTGCACGGACTAGCGGCCGCGTATCTTGCGCATGATTGCTTTGACGAGGCTCTGGGATGCTATGGAAAAGCACTTGCGATGCGCAAAAGAGCATTGGGGGACAAGCACGCCACGGTGGCGACAACATTCGAGGGCATCGGCGCCGTGCACTCGGCTCGCGGCCAGGATGATGACGCGCTGCAAAGCTACGCGGAGGCGCTTTCTATCCGCATCGATTCTCTTGGGCACAGCCACATTACCGTCGCTGACACGCTTTCGCGCATTGCGGGCGCGTTCAGAGCCAAGGGCCTCTATCAAGACGCCCATGAGGCATTGGCAGAAGCGCTGCAGATCCAAACGGAAACTCTTGGGGGGCGAGATGCAAAAGTCGCGTCCACGCTCCTCGGCATCGGCAATCTGCACAGTATGCAGGGTCACTTTGACGAGGCGATGCAACACCTGGAGCGAGCGCTTTCCATTCAAAGAGAGGTCTTTGGTGAGGATCACGTCGGGGAAGCTGCCATTCTCGAAAGCATTGGCGGCGTGCATCTTGGCCTCGGCCGCGTCCGAGAGGCAGTGGAGTTCATGGAGCGAGGGGTGGACATTTTACAAAAGACGCCCAACGATAGCCGTGGCCAGCTGGCGTCCCCGCTCAGCGACCTCGGCGCCGTCTATGCTGCGTGCGGTCGCTATGAGGAGGCGCTTCGGCTCGACGAGGAGGCCTTGTCCATCAGAAAACAAGTATACGGAGACCAAAATCGTCGCGTGGCAGACTCGCTCAGCAGCATCGCGAGACTTTACAAGATGCAGAAGCGCAACGCGGACGCGCTGCGGTACTATCAGGAAGCGCTTTCGATTGCCAGACGTGTCTTTGGCGATCGCCATGCCCGCGTGGCTGAGCTGCTCGATGAAATGGGGCTCGCTTATGCTGGCCAAGGCCTCTCTGGGACGCCTTGCAAAGCTTCGAAGAATCGCTGTCGATCCGCAAGCAAGTTTTGGGGGATGCGCATCCAGCCGTTGCCTCTGCGCTCGAAAGCACCGCAGTCGTGCTGATGGCGAAGCGTGCTGGCCTCGACGAAGCGTTGCGTTATCTTCGCGAGGCAATGGTCATTAGGAAGCAGGCCAAGGAGGTAGACCGTGGCGCCAAAATTGCGGGAACGTTGAGGCTTCTTGCTAATTTGCACAAGAGGCAGCGCAGCTACATGGAGGCGCAGCGCTGCCTCGAGGAAATGCTCGCCATATGCAAGGAAGACCGTGGCGAGCGCAGCTTGCACGTGAGCGTGGCGCTTTATGACATCGGGGACTTGTACCGCGCGCGAAAGCGCTACGGAGAGGCTCTACGCTTCTACGAGAAGGCTCTCCCGATCCAGAGAGAAGTCCTTGGCGGTCAGAGCCCCCTCGTCGCAACCACACTCAGTGGCATCGCACAAACGTGTAAGGCACTGAACCGCTACGCTGAGGCCACGCAGCGTCACGAAGAGGCGCTCTCCATCTTCAGAAGCGCCTATGGAGAGCGGAGCGCCAGCGAAGCCACCACGCTTGCTCTCATGGCACGGATCATGGTCGCGCAGGCAAACTACATCAACGCCTCTAAGTACTTTGCCGAGGCGCTCTCCATCGAAAGGGAGATCCACGGCGAGAATCATCCCCGCGTGGCGCGGCTGCTGAAAGATCTCGCGCGCCTCTCGGCGCTCTCCGGGTATTCCGCGTGGGACTAACGTCCGAAACATCTGATCTTTGACGTACGTACGCATGATGATGATACTCGATGCGGACCTCCTTCTTGGTGTCGAAGTCAAGAATGGCCTGCAGGGCTGCCTGCAAGTGGTCTTATCCAAGACGAAGTAGCCAAACTGGGAGCTGATGAGCGATACGAGATCCCAGTACGGTACGTAGTACGTAGTACAATACGAACGGACTACGAGCCCGGCTGCATTCTGCAGGGAAGCAAGGTTAGGGGACGAGTTGCAGGGCTTGCGGTTTCCAAGGGCGCTTCGCGCGCGCTTCTCGTCGAGGTCTTGCGGCTTTTGCGGTTCCCCTTGTGCGTCGACCCGGACGACGTCGCGCCAACTCCCACAGCCGCCCCACAGTCGTCCCATAAACGCCCACAGTGATGTCCCGCGCGGCACGCGCTGCGCAGCCGCCCCGACTCCGGATCTTGGGCAAACTCGCGACGCCCGCGACGACCGACCCGGCCGCCGGCCAGGCTAGTCACGCTTCGCCTCGCGCGCGCTTCGCGTTCGCGCTTCGCGCTTCGCGTTCGCGCCTCGCGTTCGCGTTCGCTGCGCGCTCGCTGCGCGGCCCGCCATCCGAGTTGGCGCCGGAGACTAGGATGCGGAGGAGCGCGCGCCGCGCCTCGCGCTCGGTGCGCGAGAGCCTCGCGCGCCTGAGCTCCGCGCGCGGCAAGGAGGACGAGGCGTTCCCGGGCGCCGACCTCCGCAGGCTCGTCGACCCGCGCAGCATCTCGCTTCGCGCCGTCATCGCCGTGCGCGACGGCGTGCTCAGCGGCGAGCTCGCGCCCGACGTCCAGCTTTTCGTGGCCACGCGCAAGCTTGCCGACCATGTCCACGAAGGCGCCACCATCCACCATGTCCACGAAGGCGCCACCATCCAGGCCCTCGAACCCGCGAGCGGCGGCGCCATCCGCGGCCGCGTGCCCTTTGCGAACGGAGAATTCGCCTTCGTCCCCCGAGAGGACGCCGAGCCCAAGCCCCGCGAAGAGTGGACCACCGAGGACGTCGCCGAGCATGTGGTGCTCGCGAGCGCCCTGGGGCGCTCCGACGACGAGCAGATCTACCTCGAGACGCTGGGTCCCGAGAATCTGGGCGCGGACTTCCAGGGCGTCTTCGTAAGTCAGGCTCGCTGCTGCCGGTTCGGCGATCTGGTCGAGGCGCTCGAAGTCCACTTTGGGGACGACATCGATGCAGCCTTTGTGTGGCTGGATCTGTTCTGCGCCAACCAGGTGCTCCTCGCCGGCGACCTCCAGAACCTGTCGGCCGCTGCGGCCACGGCTTGGGCAGACTTCGTTTCAGAAGGCCTCCACAGCGCCATCGGCAAGTTCGAGCGCTCGGTCGTTTTCTTCGACAAATGGGACCAGCCCGCCCCGCTCCAGCGCGCGTGGTGCGTGTGGGAAATCTGGGGTCCATCCGCAGCGGGCGGCCCGCGGAGGCCGTCTTTGCGACGGGCGTGGAGGCAGACTTTGCCTCGTCGAGCCCGGGAAAGGTCGAACTAATGAAGGCGGGACTCCTCGACATGCGCTTAACCGCGAGTCAGAGGCCGGAAGACAAGGAGATGATCGACGACGCCGTGGAACAGCTCCTGGCCGGCGGCTACGCGGACCTGAACGCAAGTGTCAACGAGCACGTTCGATCATGGCTTCTGCAGATGGCACGGGGTGCAGTCGAGCAAGCGCGCCAAGGCGAGGACGCGCTTCGCCTTGCCAGCGCTCTAGCGCAGCTGAGCAAGCTCTTTTTAGCTCAGGGGCGCTGCCGGGATGCGTTGGCTTCTGCAGAGGAGGCTCTGTCGATTCGGAAAGATGTCCTTGGTGCTAGGCACCCGGACGTTGCGGCCTTGCTGTGCGTTGTTGCCTACCTGAATTGTGAAGTGAAAGGCAGCCTGGGCGACGAAGAAGGAAAGCAGTGCGCCGAGGAAGCTCTGGCCATGCTGAAAGAGGCTTTTGGTGATCGTCACCCTGACACGGCCGACGCACAAGGCATTCTGGCGACCGTGGCTCAACGTGAAGACCGGTACGAGGAGTCGCTTGCGCTCTTCGAGGAAGCAATATCGATTCGGAAGGAGGCCCTCGGCGCGAGACACTACACGTTGGGACCTCTCTACCACAACCTTTCTTTCACCTACCAATTGCAGCGTCGCTGGGAAGAGGCGCTGCAATGTGCTGAGGAGGCCGTGTCGATCTTCAGGGAGACTTTCGGCAGTCGGCACCCCGAAGCCAGCGTTTCGCTAGCAAGGATTGCAAGCATCTACGACGGCCAGGGCCGCTGGAAAGAGGCCACAGAGTTATTCGAGGAGGCGCTAGCGAATCTGAGAGAGACAGCCGGCAGCCGCCACATTTATACGGCAGATACTCTCGATAATGCCGCTGACGCCCTCATGGCCCAAGATCGCTTTGAAGACGCCCTGCGATACTTCGAGCAGGCTCTACGATTCTCTGAAGAGACGGCCGGCGAGCAGGATCCTGAAACGGCGTGCCGTCTCACCAACATGGCCGGCGTCTACAGGGCGCTGGGTCGTTATGAGGAAGCCATCCAATCACTTGAGAGGGTCATGTCCATTCGCAAAGAGGTGTTTGGCGAGAGGTCTTCAGAAGTCGCAAATGCTCTCAAGGACTTTTCGGCTGTGTATCTGTCTCAGGGCCGATTTGCAGAGGCACAGCGGTCGTTGGAGGCCGCAGCAGCCATGCAGAAGGAAGTCTTCGGACCTCGCGATGCAAAGGTTTCTTTGACCCTTTACGACATGGGGACTCTTCATTTCGATCAGGACCAAGTCGATGACGCACTGGGGTGCTTGAATGAAGCGCTCTCGATCCAAAGAGACGCGCTCGGCGAGGGTCATCCGAGCGTAGCGAACACGTTGAACTTCCTCGGGATAGTGCATAGCACTCAAGGTCGCCATCACGAAGCGATCGAATACTACAGAGAGGCGTTGGCTAATCGGAGAGAGGCCCTCGGTAATTATCATCCCAAGGTCGCGACGAACCTCGACAACCTCGCAAGCGAACTCAAATTCCTCCAACGCTACGAGGAAGCTTTACCACTGTACAAGGAGGCCCTAGACATCCTGAAGCGAGCGTATGGGGACCGACACTCTGAAGTTGCGATCACGCTTGTCAACATGGCAGAAGTAAGCGAGTATCTCGAGGACGCGGAAACGGCGGTGCAGCTCTACGGGGAAGCCCTCTCGATCAACATTGAAGTCGACGGTGCTCGGCACCCTGAGGTCGCGAGAACTTTGAACGATCTTGGGGCAGTGTACCATGCTCAGGGCCGCTTTCGAGAAGCACTGGAAATGTGCGAGGAGGCGCTGTCCATACAGAGAGAAGCCTTCGGTGAGCATCACCTCGCAGTGGCGACCACGCTCATCAACATAGGCTCTAATCTCGCCGCGCAAGGCAAGAGGAGAGCCGCGTGGCAGCGCTTCCAAGAGGGCCTGCGCATTTTCTCCGAAGTCTTGGGACCTTCGGATCCGCGTACAGAGGCTGTGCGGGCGCTGGTCCAGGAGCATAGGCCCCGGACGGGTTTTCTGCGCAAATTCTTACTGCCGGGCCGCCATTACCGCTGATGACGTCCACCCGCGCCTGGCGACCTCCTGGATTGCGCGTCTTGCGCTTCCTAGGCAAAGCAGCTGTCTTCCGCTTGCAACTCCAACGCAGTTATTCGGATGGTGAGGTTGTCAAGGGAGGTAACAAAGATGTGTCGGTGCCTGTAAAGACGACGAGAAAGATTTTGCTTGCTGTTCATCGTCGCGGTCTAAAAAGCGAGAGAACCCTATCGATGATGCGCGAAAAGAAGCGCTTGATACTGAAACCTATCGCTGCGATAACACCCAGCATCCAGGCTTTGGCAATTTCCGTCGCCGTTGCCCTCAGAGTCTTCCGCAAGTTGCGCGCAAATTCCTCCTGTTGTCGCCTTGCCTCGGCCGCGGGATCATGATCCACACGCCCTTGGCTCTGCCGCTGCTGCTGCTGCTGCTGCTGCTCCTGCTGGAGGTTCTGCAGGTTCTGAAAGATATTATTGAAGAAGGCGTTGCCTGCGAAGCCTCCAGCGCCACTGCTAGAGCCTTCGTCGAGGTTCTCGTAATGCTCGGTCCGAGCCTGCGAGCCATCTCTATATCTGTAGATGGTTGTCCGACGCAGTTTCCGCTGACCATTGGGCATGACGACCACCTGTTCCACGACCTGGGTACTCACGGGCCGCTGCTGCTGCTGGCTACCCCCGTAATTCTGTGCTTGTCGCTGCTGGCGCTGCTGCTGCTGCTGCTGCTGCTGCTGCTGCTGCTGCTGCTGTTGCTGCTGCTGGCCTTGCTGCTGGCCCCACTGCTGCTGCCGGAGCATTTCCTCCCACATATTCGGGTTCCCGAATCCGCCACGCTGCATCTCCCGAAAAAGTCGATTGATGTCTTCGTTGCGGAACATGTGCCGAAAGAGCTCCTCCGGGTCCACGTACTGGCCCTGATGAAAGCCGCCCTGGCCGTACTGCTGTTGGTAGCCCGCGCCTCCGAAGCCGCCGCTGCTACTACCCCCGCCGCCGCCTCGCGAAAGCTGGTTGTAGGCTTCCGAGACTTCCTTGAACTTCTTCTCGGCCTGCTTCTTGTTCTCCTCCGTGTCGTTCATGTGGCGGTCCGGGTGGTACTTGAGCGCTAGTTTCTTGTACGCCTTCTTGATCTCATCCTGCGAGGCCCCGCGCTGGAGGCCGAGGACCTGGTAGGGATCCTGCCACGCTGCCGCCGCGAACGTGCGCTTGCTCACTGCCCACGGGTTTCCCATGGTCGTCCTCGTTGCTGCCGGCATCATCATCACCGTCGTCGTCGTCCGTGGCTCCTTCCGCGCAGCCTGCCACGCGGCGGTCCTCGCCGCGCCGGGGCCACCGGCTGCTGCTGCTGCTGCTGCTGCTGCTGCTGCAGGCGTCGCGGCGGGCCGCCATCGGATGCCGCGCATTGCCTGCCTCATGTTCTTTCTTCTCTGGGATTCCCGTTCCTCTCGAGCTGGTCCTCCTCCTCGTCGTCGTCGTCGTCGTCGACGTCGACGTCGCCGTCGCCGCCGTCGCGCTCCTCCTCGCGCGCGCGGAGGGAGAGCGTCGCCGCGCTCCCCGCGCCGCCCTCCGAGTCCGCGGCCTTCAAGTCTCGGCTCCCGCCTGCTCCGCCGGCTCCGTCCGGC